>OX421973.1:25756017-26208965 GCA_949128135.1 Parasteatoda lunata
CTAAAGGCAAATAATCATAATTACGTTCAAATATAGGAAAATGCATCTTCAAATTAAATTATTTTATACGTGTTTATTGCAATGTTCACAGCTAGAGAAACCTGCTTCTGCGTTTTTATGTCAAAAATATATTGATATTACATACCCATGCGATATAGTGTAGTTATTTTTACATAGCATTCTTTAAGAAAATACATTATCATTCAAATAGTAAACAGAAAATTTATAAGTATATAAAGCATTTTCTGGGATCATTTATAACAGAAAAGTTACAAATTTTGCAATCAAAACAATTTTCTATTAAAACGTTCAAATTTTTTAAAAGGATTTTTTTATATTTAAATCAAAAATGCAAATAATCACAAACTAGTAATAATTTATACTAATACACATTAGTAATCCTATAAATAATCTTAATTTTCTATAACTATATAATTGATAATAAATAAAAATAATTAAAATATATTATATAAACTGTTTAGTTTATTACTTAAAAAGGATGAACCAAAACTTTTTTCTTCTTACAATAATAACTTGCGTTTTAAACCTTTGCTTTTAAAAAAACACTAAATATTTTTTACTGAACATTTTCATTTGTTGCTATTTAAATTTTTTGTAATACCGTAATGTTTATTCATAAAATAATTTATTTTGAAGTAAAATATGGTGAAAAATATTCAAAAAATATATACATTTATAAATTAGTAATTTCAAAATAGTTATATATTAATTTCAAGTTAAGTATCTGCTTATAATAATTTTAAAATAACCTAATTTTTTTAATTTTAATGATCACAAAGAAATATATTTATTATTGTATCTAAATATTATTTAAAAAGTATAATAAAGAAATGTATAGGTTATTTAAAATAAAAGTGAATCTGCTTTCTATAATTACAATAATTTAAGCAAATTAAATTGAACTTGGATCTCCAGCCGAAAATTCATTGTGATTTTTTTAATATAAAAATAACTTTATGTTTTTATTACAAAATACAAAAAGGACATATTACTTTGACAAAATATAAAATGTATATAAATTTATAGGATTTATTCTTTCAGGTTTAAATTCTTATAACAATCGATATATTCTATTTTATAAATTATATTTGGTTTAATTGCAAACTTAAATATAAAAGAGAAATGATATTACACAAAAAAAAAGTACCTATTCAATGAAATTTTATGCTTTTTTTATTCACTTATCAACAAAAACTAATAAGCATGGAAAAGTGCAAATTTGGCAACTCGGATGCAAAATTTGAAATTAAAACTAATTTTTAATGAAGAATATTAATCTGCATAAATTATCCTATTCATTAAAATTAAGAGCTGAAAATTAAAGCGGAAAAAAGTTCTTCTGTATGTAGGCAGAAAATTAAATACATTTCTCATTCTAAAAGCATAAACATGCACTTTATATACTTTTCTCACCTGTATGATCGATTTTCTTTTAGATGTGTTAAAAGCCAAACTCTCGGTCGATCCATCATTCTTTCCACCTCTTCTCAGGCATGCCATTTTCTTTTATAAAATTTCCAAATCACTCACATTACACATACACAGGCTTATGTGCAAGTACACAAACACAGACACATTACTTCATATCCATAGTTCAAACCATGTTTAACAACATCACTAGTGCATTATTCCTTTAGAAAAAATATCGTCTTAATTAATAATCCACATTAGGTTTTTTTAGTTGCTTAATTTAATCCACAATAATATCGTTTGCGTTATTATATTTTCTGTTCCAGTTTCATAGATTTTGATAATAGATAGAAAACGATAAACAATATAAACTATTTATTCCATGAATATAGTTTTCATTGTTGAAACGTGAAGCAATACAATGCACATAAAATTATTCTGTTTTTACTGTGTATATTTCAAAATGAAAATATTAATGAATGGTATATTTTATGGTTTTTGCAATACAAAAACTTTTACTTTGATTACCACAAATTAGCTCAAACAATATCGACAATCTATTCTTTAGCCTAATCTATTCTTTTGCACATGTAAAATTCTATCCTGAAATGATCCAACAGAATATTAATTTAATATAAAAATTTAAAACAATTTTTTTTTAAAATTCTAATCCAAAAGTTAGCGAAGAAGCAATTAAAATAATTTCTTCTTAACACATCTGAGCGTCTGGTTCACCTGTCAACACACACTACGAAATTATCAATTTATCCGGGACCAGAAGAACTCATGCTTTGTTAAATCCCGGACATTGCATTTCACAAAAAAGAAAATCTTTTGTATTTGTAAAGCGCTTGAATAATCCTGGGTAAGGAAAATTTTTAGTAAAGTTCTTTTTCCCGCCGCACACCTTCCGGCCGGGATGAGTCTCCGACTAGCGGATGGGGGGACTCGTAACTTCACTGTCTCGCACGCGACTGAGGAACCTTTGGCACACGTGCAACAGATAGGGTTGCCAAATATAGGGACACGCTGCCCATGCTGCTTGGCGCTGCACATCTGGAAGAAAGATTTTGTTGTTGTTCAGGTAAAGAAGACAGAACGATCGTTAGTTCAAAATCTAACGAATGTAATGTAGAAAATATATACTATCATTGTCTTTTGCATGAGATAATGTTAAATAGAGATAGCAGAAAATGTCGATATTTTAAACATCTCGGAAACCAAACTTTAAAATTTATTCGCATAATATATGGAGTACATTATATATTAGGATAGATATCAAAATAATGCAATAACTATCGATAAGGTTACGAATTTCGATGTTATATTAAATAAGATAGCTTATCGAAATAATTTTATCAATCTTATCGAATATTTTATCAAAATATCGATCAAATAAATGAGATATCAAATTATGGGTATTTATTTTCTCACGTATTATAGGGGCACGCTGTCCCTGCTGCATTGCACTACACTTTCATGAAAGGAATATTTTGCTGTTGGTTCAAGTAAGGAATCGATAATCGTCAATCCACAATCGATGCATAACGATTGTTTATCCAAAATCTAATGAATGCAATGTAGGAAATATATTATTATTGTTTTCAATGGATAATGTCAAATATAGCTGGGGAAAAAAGTCGTGAAATGCCATTATTTTAAACAACTCGGTGACCAAACTTTTTAATTTATTATATCGAAAATATTATATTTCGATATATCGAAAATATTATATTTCGGGATAGATATCAATTGTGCAATATGTATTGATAAGGATAAAATCGTAATTAATGTTAAAAATTATAAATAACAAGCAAGATAACGTGGTTATTATTACGCAAATACATGCTTATTAATGGAATCATACTACGATTGTTTTCAGAAACGATAGATATTGAATATGATAATATCATGATTATTATCGATAGCAGTAATTGTGATCGTAAAAGTGTACATTAACCTCTTTTTTTGTAACGAAAATATTTGAACATAATATAAACAAGTTAAAGTGAAAAAATATTCCGATGACCAGTCAAAAATCAATATTTCATTACGATATATTGCGATATTAAAATGTCGATACTGTACAGAAACATTCTTGAACAATATCTTTTTGATCATTCCAAATCAGTAATTCATACTTTAAAGATCTGTAAAGCATTATATTTAGAAATTTAAGGTTCGTATTAGGTTTTAAATAATTTTCATTCTACTGAAGAAAAAAAAAACGATGTTTTACGAGTTGGCATATATTTACTGGGTAGATCGAGTTATAATTTATTTGTTGGATACGTTTCATGTACAAAACATGAAACGTATCCAGCAAACAAAATCACGTACAGCAGGTCTTGTACAGCATGAAACAAAATCACGTACGTTTCATGTTTTGTACATGAAACATACAGCTGGATACGTTTCATGTACAAAACATGAAACGTATCCAGCAAACAAAAATATACGTTTCATGTACAAAACGTGAAACGTATCAGCACATTTACAAAAAAAAATGCATTAAGTACTTGAAATGCATGCATGTTATGAAATGCATTATAAATCTCACAGTAAAAAAATAACTAAATTATTCTAAACAGTAACTGTTAGTTGACTATAATAAGTGGAATTAGTTAAAAAGCTTGAAATCCATATAATAACTTGAATATCCATGTAGTATGAATTTGCTTTGAAAATTTTGATACTTGTTCAAAATGTAAAAAATACGAAATTATTTAATTCAAACTTATTAAAACATCATGAACTGCAATCTACTATTTAATGAAGTTAATTTCATAAAAAAAATCCAACTACTGAACCATTATAAATTACATTTTCGCCTCTAAGATCAATATTTAACTGCCTTAGAAATCATAAACGAACTGTATAAAACTATGTTTTAGGCCATACTCTTACAAAATAAAATTCAAATTACGTATTTTTGGACTCGTTTTTTTTTTCAATTACCCAAAATTTGCCAGACAAACATCAAAAGTATTTCTTTCTTTAATTACCATATAATATTTAAGTTATTATTTTTTTTTACTACTGGTTTAAATCATGAATAACCTTTTTATACTTTATAAAAGACCACATTACTATTCTGGCATTTAAAATACGCCGCCAAAATAGCGATTCTATGCCAACATACTCCAGACACAACGATGTCGGTTGCTTCCGTAACAATCTGCTCCGCATCTTCTCAATATCGCGTAAAGATGCTGCGGCTGAAATAATCCGCCAAAATCTACGCCGCGCGTGGCGCAGGTGAAGCAAATTCTCCCCCCTCCCATTCTTCCATCCGGCAACATATCCCCCCCCCTCACCAAATTGCTTCGCACCGCAGAAATTCAGGCATCTCTTCACCCTCCGTTTTTTCTTTGAACTCCAACGTTGTCATCCTCTCATTTTTCCTCCATACACCCACCCAAAAAAATAGACTCTCAAAACATTCCCGTTATTCTTCGGTTTCTTTTTTTGGATGTTGGAGGGGGGAGGAGGAGATAGATTTTACCTATCTAACAACGAGAAGGTGCGAAGATGCATCTTGACAAAGTGGAGAAGGTAACAACACATTTCAAAAAAGTCAGGTGATTTATTGTCCAGAATACAAGAAAAGAAATGATTGAGAATGCTTAAAATAACTTTTATAGGGAATAACGAAAACAGATTTACGTAGTTTTTTCTTCTTTACAAGAGATAAACATTGACAAGACAAAACATCCTAAGTTTATATTTTAATCTGAATAATTTTTTAAGCTAAAAATCTTTTAAGCTAAAAATCTTATCATGTTCAATTTTTTTTTTTTTTTTTTTTTTTTTTTTTTATTCAATGTTTTTTTCTGACAATTTTTGGAAGTTAAATTCACAAGTTAGTATAATATTTTCAGCAGTTTTGATGCCTTGATTGATTTAAGAGTTGGAATATTATCACAATTCAAATGAAAATACAGTTCATTTCTTACAGTTCATATTAAAAGTATTTTATCATCTTAATGCAAAACTTATAAAATAAGAATTTTAGTTATCTAGTTATAGAATATGTCTGCAGCTGCATCTTTAACATTTTTTATTATGATAGTTTCTATTGCAACGCAATATATTTTCCCGAATCACTGAATATATACACGATATATTTGAGTGTAAATTTCATCAGTTGAATTTCGTAAGTTTGAACTACATATAAAGGTAAACAAAAAAGTATTAAGTCATAGACATAATTTGTCGAATTTAAATAAAAATTTACATTTTATCTAAAAATGATTAATTGTATTTAATAATTATTATGATAAAAAAAAAGATGAAGATAGGTGAAAATGTAACAAACTAAAACGAAGCAGTAATGTTAAATTTTTGAACAAAAATATATAGTATATTTTGAACAAAAATATATTGTGATTAAAAAATCACTTTAGAATTGATGAATTCTTTTAAAAAAACTACGTTAAACTTCTAAGTAGTTTTAATTTTTTAACTTCTTCTATGCATTTATTGACATATTTATTATTAACATTATATTGATTAATTGATCAGTGGAAAAATTAAATAAAATATTAAATGTATTTAAATGTTCTAACTTATGAATTCATTTGTTTTTTTAATTTTTATTTTTGAAAGCATTCTCTGTTTGGCATAATGTCTGATGATTATTAAGAAACCGTTAAAAAGATTTTATGAGTCAGAGATTTAATCACGAATAATTAAGATTTAATCACTAATTGAATAAGGAAAGGAATTATATGAAATCAAGATTTTACACCTTTCGATGAATTTTAATATATTTCCGCTAAAGAGTATATATGAATTAAAAATAGAGTGTGTAATAAAAAAAGAAGGAATTTTAATGATTTTAATTTCATGATTTGACGATTTGATGATTTAATGCATTTAATGATTTAATGAATTTTAATATATTTCTGGAAAGAGTAAATATGAATTAAAAAATAGAGTGTATAGTAAAAAAAAGGATAACCGATTTAAATTACAATAATTTTTAAGAAAAGTTTATTCTCATTTGAAATCTAGGATTATAGCAACTTTTATTTGCCATATAATAATTTAATTATTTCAAATTCAAGTTAACTAGAAATCTAATGAATGAAATTAAATAAGATTAAAACATTTTATGAAATGTATCAGTGCTTTAATTCTTCTCAAATCATGAATAAAAAGATTAGTTAAAACTTTGAATTCAAAACTGAAAATGAACAAACAACAAGCATCCATATTTGCAAAATGAAAGCTATCTTTAGCGTTATCTTTAATTCTTCTCAAATCATGAACAAAATAATTATTTAAAACTCTCAATTCAAAAGTGAAAATGAAGCAACAACAAGTAGTTCATTTACAAATTTAAAGTCATCTTTAACGTTATCTTTAATTCTTCCCTAATCAGCATAATTATTTTCAACTTTTAATTCAGAAATGGAAATGAACCAGCAATAATCATGCTTATTTACAAATTGAAAGTATCTTTTAATCAACTCCAATTACAGTTCGGGGTCTTCTCTGATGTATTGATATGAGCACATTTATTGCATATGTGCGGCATATATACAGTTAGAGATGATAAATGTGTGCCCTATCCAAAGCTTAATTTGACCCCTTGATGGTTATTACTAATGTCATTTCAAAGCTATGGTTCCAAATTACGTCAACAAGCCTTGCGGGATGCGCGGAGATCTGTGATGCATACACGCAATGCTGTATTCTGTCCCCATTATAGATCTACCTGGGATATTTGCATTCCGTATATGTTGTTAAGCTTTCTCCGTCTGCTCTGCACGCGTGCAATATGACATTGCTTAGCATTAATTGATTTATTCATTCAAATTTTAAATTCTATATCACTGTAAACCATCTTATCAGACTTATCAAAATCAAACACCAAAACAATTAATTGTATTTGTTAAATATAGTTTTAAATGTTAGTTTATTGGAATTTTAACATTTTCAAGACTGGTTTATAATTTTAAATATAGGAAGTCATCTTTTGACAGCACATTGTTTTTTCATCGTTAGAAACACTGGAGTACAAAGTTTTATTTTTTATTTTCAGAGATATTTCCACGCCGATGATTTCAAATCGGTTTTTATCTCCATGTTACAATTTTTCTTTAGAAAAAAATTTTTGATCTATTTTTAGTCAAAATATACGAGATAAAGAGCGTTATATTTAATCTTTTGCCGCATGAGTGTTACGAAAAACTTCAAGGGGAGTTAGGATGCATTATTAGGTTTAAAAATGCATATAAACCCTTGCCCAAGAATGTCGTTTTATGCCACTAGTAGAGCTTTTCTATTATGATTCTTTTCTTCATGCGCTTCTGAGCAGGTTATAGTAGGGTTAGCACCTCTAGCCACGTGCAATAGCATTTTCGGACAGTTTTAATCCTGATAAGGCTCCCTAACTTCCCTTAAAGTTAGTCACGCTATTTATGGGTCCCCCTTCTGTATATAACGTTTTTAAACTTGAGCTGTGTATGAAAACACAGACACACAGACAAGAAATGTTATTGTAACAAAACTTTATTGTTTTAGGATCACAACTAAATTCAGATTTAAAATTCTCACACCCGAATCAAGCAAGATCAAGTATTTGTATAAATGTAGTAAAAAAAAATTTGTCCCATTGAGTAATATTGCAAATAAGTTTGTTTTTTTAATCCGGACTTACTTCTTGCAACTAGGCCAGTGGCCATTACTGACCCATGAGTCTCTTTGAGCTCGACATATGTTGTTCCACCAGTATCTAGTGATAACGGATGATAGTAAAATGATAAATGTTCCAAACACTCATGCAAATTGTTATTCAATAATATATATATATATATATATATATATATATATATATATATCAAATATTTTGACAATTTAATATGTTTCAGTTATTATAAGAGGTTTACCAATACCTAGCTATTTTATAATTTTATTCTTAGTGTATTTATTTTTAATATTTCCCAATTTGGACTCATAAAATCAATAGAATTAATTAAAATGTAATATGAAGTTTTGAACTTTTTTCTTATTTTTAAAATTTTTTAAGTTATATTTATATACCATCAAACTTTTTTAATTCATTTTTATACATTAAATCAACCAACTTACAACTATTCATTAAGTCAAAAAACTTATTTAATGTGCTTAAATGAAACAGACCAACCAGAATGACTTTTAATCTGATGATCACATCTTAACGTTTAAGGATGACTTTAATGGTTTATGGGGGTATATCAGTTAGTGCAACCGTTATTTTAAGCCACGAAATATGACATAAAAACGCATTTTCTCTTTTTTTGGCACATTATGATTCCTTCCATCCAGAAAAATATTGTGTCCAAGCATTTAACCTCTGTCCTGATCAAACTATTGGGATCATAATCCCCAAATTACGGCTACCCCCTATATTTTGGGAGTCAGAAATTATAATCCGTTAAAAAACCAAATAAAAAGGTCGTAACTTTAAATATCATCTGCACAAACTAATTAGCATATTTGAGGTCACCCCCTCGAACCATCAAGATTGATTCCTAAAGTATGAAAATTCGATCACTGGATCAAAAATTATTTAGAGTGTCTCGTTTTTTTCCACATAGCACACCAAGTTATGATCAAAGATTATTTATCAAAATTTTATTTATTATATATTTATATAAATAAATTTCATTTATATTATATATTTTTATTTGATATAGTTAAAAAATGAAAATTGGATTCGTTATTTGATTTCAAATATGATAGAATGAATTTTAAATATAATACAATAAATTTTAAATGGAGATACTTGGGCAATTGTTTCGAATTACTGAAATTGATCAAGTTATGAAATATATTAATATTACTAATCAACATTACTAGTTCAAAACTAATACATAATCCTCAATGAAGAATAAAATCTTATTCCGAGTTTGTTTTTTATTAACATTATTTAAATTTAAAAAAATGAAACAAGAACTGATAATTATATTAACTTTATGATTCAAAAGTTAAAAAGAAGCCATTCAGAAGTTAGAAAGAAGAAAGTTTTAAACAACTTAATGTAACTTAAAGAAATCCCTTTACAAATTATATTTGTCTACTAATATATTTGTTTTTGCCCATGCACACATGGTTGCAAGGTTCTAAAGAGCTAAGTTGTTTTTCTTTCTGGGAAAAGCTTCTTAGAGTTTCTGAAATGAAAGACAATATACTTAAAGTGTAGTTAAAACTCTTGTTTAAAGAATCAATTATGCAAACTTGGAATGTGTTCAAAATGCTTCTCTTCCTGCGAAACGTTTCTCTTCCAAAAAAGTTTCTCTTCCTACGAACTTTTCACATGGCTTCGGGGAAATCGAGTTTTCTTTCACAGTTTAAATTGTTTCTTGCCAAAATAAAAAAAAAAAAAAAAAAAAATATATATATATATATATATATATATATATATATATATATATATATATATATATATATATATATATATATATATATATATATATATATATATATATATATAACGCTAAATTGAAAAAAGTAATTGTTCTTTAAAATGTGCTAAAAATACCGGAAGTCAAAGGTGAAGTTATTCAAAACCTTACACCGAGAAAAAAAAAGTATGATCAAAACTACCAAAATATGGTAAAAATTATCGTGTTTCTAGCTTTATGGGAACACCAAAATTTTTATCGAAGTGCTTTGGTAACAATTTTGGTAAATTTAACAATAAAATATGGTGGTTTTTATAATATATGATAAAAATTTGATAAAAGTGGTAATTTTATTATCACACCTTAGCATTAAACCATTTATTTTGCTATATTTACTTTTCAGTTTTGTACTTTTTACTAAAAGTGTGGAAATAAGAATTTTTATTTTGTAAAAAAAGAATTTCCAGTAAACCGTTACTCTATGAACGTAAAAATTACAAAATGAATAGTTTAAACACCATGTGTTTTGGTTTTATAAACGGAATTAGGATTTTATTTTTAACAGAAATGTCACATTTAGCACAGTTTGACAATATAGTTTACAGTGAACTTTTATTCTGCATAAATGTTTGCAACTACATTGAAGTCATACAGTGTACTCTCATAAAGAAATCGAAAACTTTAACTAAACAATCATTTAATAACTCATAATAATTTAAGTCATAATAACTTTAAAATTTGCTGCAAATTTTATAAGATGTCCGATTATGCCACGATACCATTTAAGTTGATTCACAGTATGGTATATTATGATTCAAAAGGATAATATTACTCAACTTTACACTGTATTAAAATTGCCGCAAATTTCAACAATATAATCATTCCAGTAGTCTCTTAAAAATTTCAATACAAAATATAATATTGCAACTAAACAGAAATAATGAATTGTGAAATCTTCATTTGTTTATTTATTAATTCATTATTGATCTGCGATTATACACATTGACTCTAATGATCCTTAATTAAGGTTACTATCATAACAAACTTTCATTAAACTCAACTAAACGAAATTACAATAAGGATTTAGAGTATTATTTCTAGTACTTCGAAGTTAAACTCTAACAATTTGTAAAATGAAGATAAACAAAAGACTTAAATATTGTCTGATGGGAATTGGTAATAATGAAGTTAAGAGTTCAAACAGAAGTTCATTAGTGGTCTTCAAGAACGTAATCTCTATGAAACTTTCATACTTTGAAGTTTTATAGAGATTACGTTCTTTATCAATAGATACGAAAGAGCTTAAACTATGTAAAGTAATTCCCGCCTGAGATATCTATAATAATTTGATCAATTAATTTGAAATATTTAGTATGAATAAACTCTTTCTCGATATTCACTCAAAAAATTTGCAAAAAATTTTGTCTACTTCGTTTGAATATATTCAGTATTTTAATCTATTGTTTATAAATATTCACGATAAATAAGTTTTTTATTCGATCTTCGTTCTAAAATTTTGCAAATTTTGTCTATTCCGACTGAATATCTATAGTATTTTGAAGCATTAATTTTAAATATTCACGATTGATACATTTTTTCTCTATATTCGCTCTAAAATTTTGCAAGTTTTGTCTACTTTGTCTGAGAATAGTATTTTGATTTGTTAATTTTAAATATTTACGGTGAATAAATTTTTTCTTGATATTCACTCTAAAATTATGAAAATTTTGTCTACTTATTTATTTTTTAAATCTTCTAACTTTTGTATAGTTAAGGCATAAATACAAAAATACGGATTTTCTATAGTATTTCTATTTTCCTAACAATATTTTATATTTGCTTCAGACGGAAAATACGAAAATCTAATAGTTAAAAAAGCGTTTGCGCATGTAAGCTTTTAGAAACAAATGACAGCAAACTAGAAAACAGTTCTTTCTATAAAAAGAACAGATTTTTTTTTATATGTTACATTTGCTCGTTCTTGAAAATGTTTTTGAAATCTAATTTCTTTCCTTTTTCTTATTGTTTTCTATATTTATCTGTTGCGCTTTAGAAATCTTTCATCACGTGTCTCTTCCTGAAATTGGTTTATCATTCCATTACTGCAAAGCCGTTTTTCTATCATTTTTGCTAATACATTTGCAGTTAAAAATAAAAACATAAAAAATCAGGAAAAAAGAATTGTTTATCTCTGAAAAAAAGATTGTAATTTTAAAAGCATTAAATTCTAATATATCATTTTTTAAATAATACATGCTTAATTTCAATGAATGAAGTTCTCAGCGTAAATTTTACGTTAAATCTCATTGTTAGCTGGGCGACAGCAGAATTGAAATGCATAAATGTAAATTAATAAATCATTCTATGTTTAGTTTTTAAGAAATTACCTTTTGCGAAAACTTTTGTATTTGTGAGTATTTCGATACGCTTTATTACTGTTACTGAGCTCTATTATAGTTCTAATACGTTTAATTGAAATATAACAGCACGTACTCGAAATATAACAGCACGTTGAAATATGTATTAATCAAAAGCAGATGCTCGTTCATCCATCAATTAATTACTACAGCATTAAATTCTATGAACTAATTATCACAATTTATTAGGACCAATTTCTTAACAATACACAATGAATTAATTAAGAGTGCCAAAACATCTAAAATATACTCATTAAGAAGAACATTTCCTTTAAATTTTGAAGTAAAAATTTCATTTTTGCATGGTTAGTGATCCTTTAAAATAACAGATTTATTTTTTAAAAAAGAAACCTTTTTCCATTTTTATGAAAAAATATAATTAAATAAAGGAATCTTTAAAACTATGATGATAGTGGAAGAAAATATTAAAAATCGGTTTTTATCCAAAAAGCTATCAACCTTCTATGTTTTGTTTAGTTATTTTTCAAGAAAAAAAATATTTTAAAATAAATAAAGCTATTTCTGAAAGTTTTTAAAGCAACACAATGGTTTTTAGATATAGATTTCGCATTAAAACTTTAAAAAAATTATTGATATAAAATACTCGTACATTAGATTGCAAAATTTGTAAAGTAATAACAAAATCCACTAAGGCATTTTAATTTAAATAATTGAAAACTCGCCAAAGATCAATATAGAAGGCTATATGTATTAGCCCATATTGAATGAAAAATACGATTAAATACCCAAGTTGAGCCAAGGCGGCTCTCAGAATAAAACGCTCGTCTCCCAATAGGGTGCCCCAGGTTCGAATCCCAACGTTGTCTGGACAATACGAATTCTGTTCCCAGCTCGCACCGACCACAGTGCTGACATAAAATATTCTCAGTGATAAACGAATCATAGTATAGAATGCCCTTGCAGTCAGACTAACCATCGAAAGCTGTAGTGGTTTAACTCTAATTTGATGATTCAAAAAAATTTATACCTTGCAACTCAAAAAGCAACTCAATACTTTCAACCATTCTTAAATAAAGTAATAAAAAAAAATATTTACTGAACGTGATTTTTTCGAAAGAATCATCTTTAGATAAACAAATTTTATAATTGTGTGTAAAAAAATTTTAAATTTACCTAAAAACTTCTTATATCAATATAGTGAAATATACAAAAAGTAAAATTTACATTAAGGGGCTCAAATTTTAGAGTGCTCTCCTGACCAAACTATTCTTACCATATTTCCCCGATTGCTGCTAGCCCCTATATTTTGGGGGTCAGAAATCCGTATCCGTTTTTAAAATATATATTTATTTATAGAAAGTACGTCTTTGTGTGTGATTTCGTTAATTAAAATATCGTCTGCACTTATTTTTGAGCATATTTGAAGTTTTCCCCCGAATCCTTAAGATTGTGTCCTAGAACATGAAGATCCGATCATTTCATAAAAAGTTATTATATTACTATACATTAAAGTAATTTTATCCGAGATATTTTCCCCGTGAATATATATTGAATAACTTAGCGATATAATGTGATAAAAAACGATGCAAAATAAAATTTGATATATATTTTTACATTTGAAACTCGTTTATAGTTCTTGGAAAGATAACAAACCCTATTTTTTTTTATTCGGAAAAATAACATTATCTATTGCAAAATTAGCTTTTATGGATTAAGTAACTATAAATATTTTTCGGAATATATATATATATATATATATATATATATATATATATATATCAGTTCAAAAAAAATCAGTTTCAGATACAACAGTGAAATCGCAGATTCGCTTTTTCTATTCAAAAAAAAAGTTTTCCTGCAATTCCTAAAACGTGTTCGTATTTTTATATAAAAAGGAGATTTCGTGGACTGAATAGACTAAGTATCCCGATTAAAAAAGGAAAAGGGGATTTCCTTCTGGAAAGACTTAAGTGGCAAACATTCCAGAAGTGGCAGATAGGGTACACTAATTGGTACTTTTCAGATTTATGAAAAAAGAAGAGCGCGAATTGAAGGCATCTTTAGGCCAATTTTCTTAACGGGAAACTACTTATCTTCTTTCCTCCTTCTCTTCAGCATTAAAGGTGTTCTCCCCCACCCCTTCCCGAGCACCTCCTGGCATCCACTTTAAATTTAAGGAAATTCCACTTTCAAGATTCTCTTATAAATAGCAAGATATTCATAGTACTTTCTTAGAAAAATCTGAATCCCTTAAGGTATGCTGGGTAATACACAAGGGGTTCGTAAAAAAGATTTAAATCAAAATATTTTGAGGAATTCAGCCTCTCAAATGATTATCGTCTGAAGAAAAGCTTTGTAATTGAATTGGTCTGGGTATTCGGAAAATTTTATTTGGTTGTATTTTTGGGGGGTCGGTGGGGGTTGGAAGGAATATTTACTACTACAAAAGTATTCCTCAAAAATGACAATTTTTTTATCAAAAAAAGGAATTTAAATATAAACACAAAGGGAAAAATTATATTTAAATTACATTAAAACTTACTTACATTTATATATATATATATATATATATATATATATATATATATATATATATATATATATATATATATATCACTTAATAGCTAAAAACTGAAAATAAATCTAAGTAACAATAATATACTTTGCGTAGTATTATATATATATAATACTTTGCTTTACTTTAGACGGCTACTGAAATTCAAAAGATGCCGAAAATTTAGATATTTTTTCCATGGTCATTTTATAAGTTTTAGACAATTTTAAAACAATATATTTTGAAACGTATTAAAAATAACTGCATAATAATTAGAATATATGTCTTTCATTAATGCACTTAATTTGTTTTCAGAAAATTTGTAAATTATTTTTAGATTTCGTATTGCGAATTTTGTTTTACAAAAAACAATAAATAGGAATATCATGCACGTTTTATTTCAGAACATTTTTAAATGCTTTTAATCACTTTATAGCTAAAAACTGAAAATAAATTTGAGTACCAATAATATCATTCAAAATTCGCTGAAAAACTTTCCATTTTCAATCATATAAAACCTGTGAAACATCAATATTAAGCTTTATGAGAAATTTTCCGAAGGTTCATAGGATGCCTGTGAGCCCTTTTTATGTATTCTTAGTGCAGATGACAAAAATTAAAAATAGGCATGTATTTTTTAAAACTTTTGAAAATGTGTCTTTTAAAGTCTTTTTATGCATATGATTAGATTTAAGTTGAAGTTTAATTAGTTGAAGTTTTAGAATAGCTTACACTAATTAGCGATAATTAGTTATGAATATTTTAGATAATTTCAGCAATTCGTCCAACAACTTTCAAAAGCTAAATTAAACTGAGCCGATAATAAATCAATTGATAATTTGTGTGCTAAGGAGAATTATCTTTATTATATTTATCAAGCTTCAAAATTAATATTTTTCAGCACAGAAATCAGTTAATGTTTTGAATAAAAATTTTTCGAATATTTAATAATCATATGAATCATATATTTTATAATATCATATGAATTTAATATTTAGTTTTATAACACAATATCAATTTATGAGATCTCAATTTACAAACAAAACAATATTTATGATATTAAACACACCTTAAATATGGAGTATAATTAAGGCATTTGATAATGAGATAGTTTAAGTTACTGAATAGAACAAAATATAGTACTTTCTCTAAATAACGCCCTTTCCTCGATACGTTTAAATCCATGCCACTAAAAATTTGAAAGTGGTGTAATTGCCGCAAAAAACGAATTATGATTTCAATAATTAGGTCAAGAGAGTGTTAGGAGTTGGTCAATGTTACTTTTACTTTTTGCACTTTTTTTCTGAACCTGATAAAAAGATTCTTGACTCAGTTGTAGTTATAGCATAGCTTTCTTCAAATAAAATATTATTTCAATAGTTATTCATTATTTTTGTTATTAATTTATGCATTATGAAGCATTTTGAATCTTAAAACATAATAAATAGATTGGTTAAATAGTTCCGAAACAACAACAATTTCAAAAAAAAGTATTATTTACAAACATTAATAAGTTTAAAAAAACTATAATTTCTGAAAACTATTTTCTGATTTTAAATTAAATTCCAGATTCTGCCTCGTAAAAATTCTGTTTTAACCTAATGCAAAAAAATATAAAATGTGTAATTCCATTTTTTTCAACCACCATTAAGCTTATAATATAAAACAATATCTAATTATTAAAAAAATACTGGCATAAAATTTTCTTTGGCTAAATGAATTTTATAACAATATTTAAAGAGTTTTTGACTTCACAAATAAAATAATAAACGTAAAAAGTTTCTACATTTTTCACATCTCTTTTGATTGAATTATTCAGACAATATTTTTCAAAGTGAGCATGCGCCATCAACAATTTGAGAATATAATTATAAATCAGTTGAAAAAAAGTAAGTTTATTCAGAGAAAATACTCGCTTGTATCTTATTCTGTAACTAAAGTATCACATAGAACCAAGTAGATTACATCCATGTGCCTAAAATTTCGATTATTCAAAACGTATTTCATTATGCACTGTTCACATTTTACGCTATATTCACAGTAAATAATTACTAAGAAACATATTTTTTTACAATCAATGTTTGAAAATTTGTTTTTCCAAATTATAAAACCAATTCCATAATAAGTACTGATCAACTTTCCCAATTGATGTCTCATGTTTTTCGCTATTTCAATATTTAGCGATTTCACTTTTTATTTTTAGCTTGCATTGACTTTTAGTGATTCTATTAAACTAAACTCAGTGACGCGACAGCCCATAGAGGGCCAAGGGCTACTGTGCCCATTTCAGTTTTCTTGACCTTGGGCTCTGGGGTGCAGGAGCAGATGTTCCGGTCAGGGTGTCAGCCGAACGCGGGACCCCCAGCGTTTAGTTCCCAAGCATGCTTGGTACTCATTTATCGACCCACTGAAGGGATAAAGGGCTGAGTCAACCTTGCCCGGCCCGAGGGTCGAACCAGGGACCTGTCACACGACAGCGCAAAGCGCTACCGTTCAGCCACTGGGCGTCAGTGATTCTATTAGTTTATTATTATTTAAACTAGCCATTTGCACCCGTTATTTTATGTATTTATTAATTGCTTTGGACATTTGCCTTGATTTTAATATCCTTAGACTTGAACATTTTACCTATGTTGAATGACAGCACTGTTACAGCTTACTTGTTCTGCTACTACTAGGATACTTTAGCGAACCTGTTCTCATTGATTAATTTGTGTAACAGAAAGTGACCTGAACTTTCAACTGATACATTGAAAGAAATACCTAAGAACTTCTACTCATAATGAATTTCTTGGACTCGAACCCGACACTTTACACACTTTTGAAGCATTTGATTTATATAATTTGATTGCTTTATTTTACCCTCTTCTTTTGTTGATAATCATCACTGTCATTTGGCAAAATTGTATTGTAATTTTAGTTTTTCATGTTCCTACTATTTATGTTGTTATCAACAAATATTTAACGTAATATTTTAACTTTTAAATACTCGTGGGTCGTGGCTCTACTTTTTTCCAATTGATATAAATATCTTGCAATATAAAATGACTAATAAAACTTAAAATTTTAACCTTAATTTCCTGTAAATAAATCTCGGTATCAAATGAAAATAAATATGGATAAATGAAAACATTTGTTAGCTGACGAAAGTTAGTTTGTTAGTTGACAATGACAAAAAATAATTCTGAGAAGGTGACAGAACTGTACTGAATTGAACCATTTATTAACAAAATACAACATGTGTGTAGTGATACTACGTATTAAATGCTTCATAAACAATTTACACAGTAAAATAATCCATTTGCAGCATTACTCTCCCTTGGGTTATGCTTGAAAGCACTATAACTTATCTAATACACTCGAATTCGCAATTATCAAATATATAAAAACGCAACTACTCATTTTTTTTTCTGGATAAGCATTCTAAGTTTTTATCCGGAAATTTCTTTCTTTTCAAAACACGTGAAGATTGAGAGGCTTAAAATAAAAAGAATAGAAAGAGAAAAAGATGAACTAACAATCCATTCATTATCCTCTTCGTCTGAAGTATTTTCGCAAAAGCAGAGTGCACCTGTCTTGCAAAATGCTTTACCTGATGGATATTACAAAGATAAAAAAAAAAAAGTAGGAGAAAAACGTACTTAAATGCAATGACCCAAAAAATCGATAAAGTAGGATCCATGCACAAGCAATATACCTCCCACAACCACCCCTGTCTGATGATTTTGTATTGGGGGAAGACCCAAAGCTTCTTATATTCTTTGGGAGTTGGTTCTTTTCACCAAGGAGTTCTTCAATGGAGAAGAAAATTGAAGTTCCTTGTGCTTTAGAACCATGGTAAAAGGCTGTATCAGTTTTAGATAACGGGATTTTGAAAAGGAGGTATTTGATTTCGTTTCGTGAGAATCGAGGAATTTTTGTTCGAAAAATGAATGATGAATGGGAATGTTGCATTGTGGGATTTGCTGAAATCTGTGGAAGCGGTGCTGCCGTTAGCGAAAATCTTGTTATTTAAAACCGAGGAATGGGTTGAATGTAAATGAATTTAAAATGAGGAAATCTGAGGAACTCTTTTGCATGAAATTGAAACAAATAACAACAAGGAATGCATTTCCCACAAGGGTTGAGTTTATTTACCTTGTATATTGTATTGCATTCAAATGCGTATGCTGTTACGAAGTGAATTGACAATCGTACTATGCTAATTTTTAGTATTTAAACCTCCAATTTAAAAGTATTTCAGTAAACAGAAAATCAAACAGATACATCGAAAACGCATTAATTCATTAAAAATGGATTTGTAAACATTAATTGATATATTTTTAATTTTTTAAAATGTAATATTTATTTAACTTATTATGAAACACACTTTTTAATTAAAAAGATTCATCTTTTGTTGGAATACATTTGAGCTAGAAAGGTTTTTTTTTTTTTTGTAATAAGGAACTTCAGATAAAAGGAAATTCATTATTGTCTATAAAATATAAAAGATTTTTATAAACATATAAGCGATACCTGATGCACAAAAAAAATTATTTTCAATAACTGTCACCTGTATTGAAAACTCAACATTTTAATGATTAACTTTTTTCAACTTTTATGTTTGCATCGCTGGTTTTAATTTATTATAAAATAATCAAATATCCGATCTTTCAATGATTAATTTAGTGTGTGCAGATGCACATTGTAAAGTAATATTATTCTCTGGTTTCGGTCTTTTTCACTATAACAAATACACCATTATTTTATCCTTTTTTATTTATTTGAAACTCCGTAATACCCAATTTGAAAAGATTATTTTTTGCTATAACTTTTCAAATTGGATAAAAATATTGATCTTAAATGCATTCTTAACGCTTTCATAAGGAATCATTAATAATTAAAATTGATATATGAAGTCAAACTCTTATGCCTATACTTAAGCAACCATACAGTGAATACTTTAGAACTTTTGTGTATAGCATCAAAAGTGTGAAAAAAAATAAGCATATATCCGCCCTTTCAGTAACAAATATGGCATGTACTCACGTACAACGGAAATTAATATCATTTTTCTGAGTACAGTTTTTCACTATAATAAGTACACCCCATTACTTCATTCTCTTTATTTTTTTATATTTTATTCGTGAGACTGAATTTACAAATGTAATTTTTTTGGAATCAACTTTCAATTTGAACAAAAAATTTTAACTTAAACGCACATTTAAAGCTTTTATAGGGAATCACCAATAATTAAAACTGATATATGATGATGATCAAACTTTTGCTCCTGTACTTAACAGCCATACCGAAAATAACTTTGTGTATAACATCAATAGTGTGTGTGTGTGTAAAAAATAACCAATTATCCGACCTTCAAGGACAAACTTAACATGTGTAGACGCATAACGGAAAATAATGCCATTCTCTAATTCTCCCTTTCACTATAATAAATTCATCCTTTTATTTTCTTGATACTCCCTTCATGATACTCAATTAACAAATTTTGACTTTTTGTAATCAGTTTCAAATTTGGGTGCAAATATTGATATCTTAATAGTATATTTTAAAGACATACTTAACGCTTCTATAAGGAATGCCCAATAATTAAAAAGGACATTTGGAATCAAACGCTTGCACCTGTCCTTAAAAACCAACCACACAGTGAATAATTTAATAAAAATAAAATATTAGACATAAAATGAAATGCTAATAAAGTAGAAAACATAAAATACTAATAAAGTATTCAATAAATTCTATTCAAGCGAAGTGTTACATCAAAATCTTTGTAAGATTAATTCAAAATAACGTATGTATTCAAGAGCTTTTCTTTATTAAATATTTTTCTGTAATTAGGAAATTTCCTTAAATAATAAAAATTTTATTTTATTAGTCAGTTTCCCCAAGTTTTATTTTTGTTTAAAATAAGTAAATGCGTTATATTTAACCTAAACAAAAATATAAGATACTAGAAAATAGTTGTAAACCCAAACATTTTACTATGTCCAACAATCCTTATTAAAAGTCAATCTTTCTTATTGCAGTATTTTTAAAAAAAAATATTAAAATTAGAAATAAAATTTTTAAAACATTTTTGTAAAATTTTTTTCGTTTGTAAAATTTTAAAATTAGAATAAATAAAAAGTGTTTTTAAAAAACATTGAAATAATGCATAACTACGTTAAATAAAACCATGTCAAAAAATTTAGAAAATATACATTTTACAAATATCAAACGTATTGACTTTAAAAAAAAAAGGAATATGTAATGCAGAACTCAAAAGTAATGTTTATGTTTCATGCGTTGCTTTGCCTTATTTTCCAACGAAGTTGTTTCGTTGCTAAATTTCTTTAAAAAAATATTTAGTTTGTACGTTTTTATGAAATTACCGATCTTACTAGTTCCTATTATAATTTCCTGCTTCCAATTCATATCAATAAGAGCTTACATTGATAAGTGCTTGAATTTAATACTATTATTTTAAAAATGAATTTTAGATCTAAGATAATATGGTTTAAATTTTTTAATTTTACAGAACCAAACCATTTTCCGAAATCATGAAAAATTAATAACATCATTCTTAACTTTTCTCTCCATAAATATAAAGAGTGGTATTTAGCTTAATATCGAAGTAATATAACTATATTTAAAGTTCTATAATATCAGATATAGGTAGTGTTTGTAAATTTGCTCTTCTAACATTCTTTATACAGATTGAAAAAGACTATGTATGCAATTTTAAAATACTTGAATTTTTCTGTTGTTTCAATGCCACTGTTCATTTATGTTTACTCTAGAGCAATTTCATTCAGGAAAAGAACTGTTCTATATATCAAGTAAAGTTTCCAACGGTCTTAAGGCTCGTAGGCATTTGTCTTCAAAATAACGTCTTATGGATGCAGGACAGGGACTCCAAAGAAATTTTAAGACCTTATGTTTCTGAATAAATATTGGAAAATAAAACATAATGTTTTTGTAATGCCTGCAAGGTTTAGGTAATGTTGCTTCATTTTGAAATAAAGTCATAGTTTTTGAGGGGGAAAAACAATTTTTTTTTTTATGAGTTCTAAAAATTATATTTTTAGTTCCATTTTCGTATGAAACAATAAATTGATATAAAAATAACTCTAAAAATATTAATTCAAAGCTAAAACTCTAATTTAAACTTTTATTTTAAAAATTTAATTCGCTGTGAATGAAGCTTTTTTGCTGAACCTTTTATTAAGTTGAATTTCAGAAGGATTAATTAGCCTATTAATATTTAATAAGTTGAGATCTACTGTGCCCAATTTATAAACCTGTTTCATTTCATTTTAAAGTTATTCTTGTTATCTAATTTTACAACGATTAGTTCAAAATCATTTTCTAAAATTCCTCAAAATTCAAAAGAAAACAATTAGTTTACTACTAGACTTGAAATAATATATAACCAGTATTTTTGAATGATTTGAAAATACAATACATTTACACTAATCTAGCATTGTATTTAAAAATTACTATCTAGATTTACAAAAGGTTGCAGCATTATTCGAAGATTACATAAAAAAAACATAGAATTGAAAGAAACTGGATAAAGAAATGGCAAATCAAACAAAACAATCAAGTAAAACAATAACAAAGGATGAAACGTGTTTCTTTTAAAATCATTTCAAAAATAATTATAAATTTTAGAGTTTATTGCCTTAAATTATTATTGTACGATAAAGTATCAATTTCCTTAGAATTATTTTTATGTTTTCCATTTGCAAACCAATCCCATTAATAAGGAGTGCATCAATAAATGAGAATCACATTTGTTCTCTGATTTATAAAGGATCAGTATTACTGCAAAATTGAAGTGCAAATCGATACTGCATATTTATAAGTTTTTACATTATTATAGTATAATTCATATATCGTTTTACTTCTAATATGTATTTTTAATATTTCAAAATTTATATTATTTTTGTTACATTTTTTTTTATTAATTTCTTTATCAAAATGCAGCGTTCCTGATTGACTAATTGTAAAACGTCATTATTATGTTTTATTTCGTCGACGATTATTATATGAAGCATTGAAGCAATAGGTGGTATACTTCTTCAGTTGAACACCTAGAAAAACAATTGGATCACATCTCTACAAGATGACAAGTGATCTAGTAGATCAAATTGGTGTTGCATCGCAATCTTTACGCAAGTTGTATTGTATTACTAAAACTACATATTTTTCACTGATTTATATTTTTCTCAAATAATAAAATTTCAATATTGCATTAAACATAAATTTATTATATCATCTCTTTCCAGTTGGGATATTTTTTGAATATTTTAAATTTTATCTAGATCTTGAAGGTCTCAACGTTTAATTTTAATGAAAAAAGAAAAAAAAACTAATTCAATAAATTTACAACGGTAAAACAAAAACAACAAAAAAACACAAAAAACAATTGTGGAAGAACTTTCAGGGTTCATTAGATATTGCACAGTTATTGTACATGTTCATTCTTATCTCCTATTTGCATCGGAAGTAAATTCAAAACTCTCACTACCGCATGCCACATTCCAGTTAAGATATTTTTTAAATGTTAGAAAAGACCTCGAAGGTCCTAACATTTGTTTTTAATGAATAAAAAAAACTAATTCAATGTATTTATTACTAAAAAGCTTAAAAACATAACCAACATTGGAAAAACTTTCAGAGTTCATTAGATACTGTACAGGCACAAACTCATCCATATCTCTTACTTGCATCGGAAGTAAATTCAAAACTCTCATTACCACATGCTAATTTCGACTTCAACTCTTTCACAATCCTCGTGAAGTATATGAGGAAATGATGAGGGAACTTCATTCAGAATCCCATCATTACCAGAAAGATAATCGTGGTACTCTCGGCATCAAATGCACCTATCCATTCAGTGTGAATCCCTCTTTCTCTTATCCCTTAACACTAAAGGAAACGGTCCGTTACCCCACAGGCCAAAGCTCGTCTATCGAACAGGCACTGAATGAACCTGTCTTCTGACAACAGTTGCTCCAATTCTTCAATCATAGCACCCCCAGCTTTCTCAAGGGGATTTGGATTCCGTACACAAGTGGCATGTGTTCCGGCATGGATTTTTTTTCTTTCTCGTCAGAATAAGTTGCTACTTGGGAATAAATGGCTCTAACTTAAACCTTTTGATGAAAATTAAATTACAATTCCCTTTAAAAACCTTTCAATGATCATAGTTTATGAATAAAGAATATTAAAAATAATTCAATTTCAAACTATTTAAACACATTAAAAAAATCTACTTGTTCGCAATTAATCAAGAATTTATTTTTATTACCCTCCATCTGATAAATTCCAAGAGATTCCAAAACTTAGAAACATTTGTGTATGTAAATATTGGATGCTTTACGTGAATTAAGTTTATTATTAAACAATTTTTTTAAAAAAAAATTAATTCTTACTTTTTATAAGTATTATGACTCATTCTAAGTTCCTTACTAAAAAATCGTGAGCTATCTTTTTTAGTAAAAATAATAAGTGAGCTATATAAGGCAGGGTAGACATGATATTATACAAAATTCCTTTACTTTCAAGTTGCACATAGGACGTAAGAGCACAGCAAAACAAAGAAAGCGACACCCATTTTTATATTTTCTAAAATGATTTACGATATATCTACAATAGAGTAAATAATAAATAATATAATAGGGTAAGAAAAAACAAACGGGTTAATTTAAATACAAACAAAATGTTGAATAATAAAGTACTTTGAAATGACGCTATTGTATTTAAGTTATTGTATAACAGAAAAAACTGAAACAGTGTAAAATAAAACAAAAATACGTATCGCAAAATTTCTAGTTACTCAGTAACTTATATATATATAATGTTGACTGAGTATAATTTATTATTTTTTTCATTGATATTCTTCTAAAACATAACGAAATATGGATTATTTTTTACAGTTAAAAATAAACAGTAATCCTTGAAAGATACTTTTTAGAGCAATTCTCATAATGTTCTAATATTTGCAGAATATATAGGTGGTGACTAATAGTACTAATTTACATGGTTCAACTTCAAAGAAAGCATAACCCAATTTAACACTTTTCTTATATCCGAAGCATATTTGAACAAATCGACATAATGGCACTTGCTGGTAAATTAGTAAAGTGAATATTCAAAGTATCAATTGTACACCATATCCGAAATATTATTCTGGTGAAACTTATTTCAAAACTGTTCTTACAGTTTTACGCTTTCTCACACTACTTTTATGCGTATCCTATCTAAACAAGTATTTTGTAAAGTATACTTACATTCTGACTTAAACATTATGTGTATCAATGTGTTCATATATATCACTATAATCAAAGTATTCTCATGAGTATATGTATCAAAATATATTACGGTGTTGGAGATTTTGTTTACACTATTTTATGAGTATCCTATCTAAATAAGTCTTCTACCTTGGTAAAGTATACTTATATTCTGACATATACGTTATGTGCATCAATTTCGTATATATCATTATTATTAATTTTATCAAAGTATTCTTATATGTATGAGCATCATATTATATTACAGTGTTGGATATTTTGGAGAGTTTTGACCATAAAACCATTCAAATTCACTGCAACCCCTTTATATGGTGCTTTAGTTGAATCATATTTATATATTTTTTAAACTTGGTTATACGATTCTAAAATTCAACTTGTACGAAAACATGGCTCGATTTAACACGATATAAAGTTTGCTGAAAATTTTCACCGCATTATAGTTCGAGGTACCATTAATACGGTTCAACATTCAGAGTGTGTATAGTGCAAGAAGTTGATAGTAATTTCTTTGGAAATTCCAAGCTTCAAGACAATCGAGAACTTTCAAATTGGAAAGGTTATTAACGGACACGTCTACAAACCATCACCTTGTATGTTCGTTTTATTTCTCAATATAGATAATCGTTACAGAAGCACTTCGTGACAGAAGTTATCTGGACCACTTAATAACTTTCATTTCTTGATCAACAGGGAAACAAAAAGTGAGCCATTAGCTCGTATGGTGCACTTTTATGAGCTCCATCACCACCCACATTGCTAAGAGCCCCCTTATCCTTACACTACTCTGCCTCTCAGGCGGACCAATAACCACAAAACCCTACAATGCTCTTCTCCCCTCTTTCCAAGACCCTTTTGTTATGGGGTATCGACCAAAAGGGATCTTCTTCTCTCTGGTTCCCTTCCATAAGGAGATTTTTTCTTCTCTCCTGCTTTTCTCTTCTTGTCCATGGACGGTGGGCAGTGAACAATGCTCATTAGCACATTTATTGCCGAAGAAAAAATTGAAAGCATATCCTCCCATCTCATCAACCTTGTTACCCATAGTGATAGTTCGTGTCTTCGGGCATTATTCCTTACATTTTCTTTTGATAGAAATTCCGGGGGAAGTGCCGGGGAATATTATGTAATTTGAAATTTGGCTGATACTGAGGGAGATGTGAAAAAAGAGCATTCTCACTTTCATCAAAAAAAAGTTTATAATAATGAATCTGGGTTTCGGAAAAGAGGAAAAATGTGCCAAACTTTTTCTTTGATGAATTATTGTTTTCATCACTTTACCTCACGAGAACAAAATAATAAAAACCAACATTTGGTCTTAAATTTCTTCTATTTTTGTCTGAATAATACATTTATTGCCGAAGAAAAAAATTGAAAGAATATTCTCCCATCTCATCAACCTTGTTACCCATAGTGATAGTTCGTGCCATCGGGCATTATTCCTTACATTTTCTTTTGATAGAAATTCCGGGAAAGTTCAAAGAGTATGTAATTTGAAATTTGTCTGTTACTGAGATGTGAAAAAAGAGCATTATCACTTTCATAAAAAAGTTTATAATAAAAACCAGTTAATTCACCAGGTGAAATTAAAAAAATAAGAAAATAATATAAATACGATTCACTACAAAATGAATAAAATTGTGATCGACTTGCGGCGATGACAGGTTACCCATTGGCAAAATAGTTGTTGTCTAATTTTTTATAGAAAATAAACTTTATTGTGTTTTCATCCTGGACATATTTAACTGTTAATCCTGAAATGCTAGGTACACAACTGCGCAGACATATTTAAATGCAGCTCAGACACATTCTGCGTAAACTCTTTTAATGACTGAATAGACATTGAATAGCCAATAGAGGCCCAAGCAAAGGCTGCCTTTACTTACCAGACAAACTGGTACCCATTGATCATCTGAAGCTGGGTGGGCTTTATGCCGCCCCAGGGAATCAAACCCCTTCTTCCTTTCCACATTGGCAGCCATCGTGGCTCAAAATATATAAATTTACTATGACAATTTTAATTTATTTACGTTTACAAAATTGAAATTTAAAATATTAAGATTTCCCTTGCGATAGTTATCGAAGTTTATACAAAATGTATTAAATAAAGAGTTACATGTAAATATACAAATTTTAAGAAACTATCTATATTGAGCCCTAACATTGCTGCAAATAGTGTAAATTCAACTCCAAACGATTATTAGCTTAAACTATACTTTCATGAGTTACTTCAATGAATTTTAGAATCTTATTGAAATTAAACCTGTAATGTAATTAGTGTAGACTTGACGAGATGCATATTTCATTTCAATTCATGTTTTATTTAAAGATGAAACTTTTGGTTCACTATCCCTCATTAACTTTAATACATCCAATTCTTTTTTTTTAAGTTCCCCCCCCCCCAGTTATATGGGAAGTAACAGACTCAGGAAAGTCAGGAAAAAGACATGCTTAATTTCACAAATAAACAATCTCAACAGAATTTATATTTAAATATTATCCCTTTAGAAACGACCTCAGCGTCAAACACTCGAAATATTTTATTTTGGTTAATTTGTTCAAAGCTTCGGATTCTAAGTTATTCCAATTGCATTGAATCGTCTCCCACAGATGATTTCGACTATTGATGTTTATATCGTTGCTGCACTTGTCTGAATTATTTACCTAATATCATTTGTGTAATATGATGCAGTGGTCAAAAACTTGCTCTTAAATTTTCGTTTTTCGACAACGTGCTAAAAGGATAAATTTTAACGCAATACTGCTGGCTAAATATTGCATTGAAGCTTTCTATTTAGCATGCCTTGCTGAGGAATGAAATAAAAGAGGTGTTTTGAAATCAATGAGTGGTTGTGTCTCCCTCTGAGTTGTATTAAAAAAATGGCTTAGTAAATACAGATAAGAAAGCATTTGTGAAAACAAAATCTATGTGTTATTGTCTGAATGAAATAATTGCGTATAAAAAATAGAATGAGTCCCCAGAAAAACAAAGATAACTCTAAAGATAAATCTTTTCAAAAATTCCAAACCTTTTCAATTAAACGCCCGCTGCGCAACTACTACAAAATTCTCCCCATAATTTACAGTTACAATTCATTAGTCCAACCCTACCCATCTTATCGCCCACATTCATCTCCCCTGCCTTCCTATTTTGGTACCTATTTCCCCGTTTTCTTATCTAAAAGGGCAAATACTTGACACATCAAAAATCTTTCGTCCAGATCAATGCTTAACAATTAACACCCAAAAAGTTCATAAAAATTTCAAAAGAAGCGTTAAAATTTTCACACCGCAATCGACAGAACAACGCTTTTATATTTCCCGGGGGTGTCCCATGGGGATTTCATTTATCCGCTTTTTTTCGCAATGTCGGGAATCAATCTTAATTATTTTGAACTCACTTGGAATAATTTAAACCACACCTTTTCGAGATGTAGTCACAGTACCCTAAGGCGCTTTTTTATCATCTTAAGTATGGCGCGAATGCAGCGGGGAAAGACATTAAAGCGCCAGTGCTTGCGAAAGCAATTTCAACTAAAAGAGATACAGCAGTTTTTTTTTAAATTAATGAGACACTTGTATCATTGGGGAGTGTTTTTAATAAGTTTTCATGTTAAATAAGTAAGAGAATTCGGTAGATACTGATTTGAGTCATCGGGGAGCTTGAACCACTTTTATTCTTGAAGTTCGCCACTTTTAGTAAAGTGCACTTAATTCAACTCAACGTGAAATTTGCTTCGGTGAAGCACGCGAAGTTGAAATCAAAAGTATTTTTAAGTATAGTAATGCACTTTATCGATTTAAATACAACAATTAAGATGCAGATAAAAAAAATTAAATATACGTTTACTTAAAAGAAGAGAAGAAAAATCTTTTAAGTTAATGAACAAAGTGTATAATTTTATTAAGAAACGTTCCATTTGCAGAAGCCTTTTTTGAACGACAATTGCAATATAAAATGAAATTATTACTTTTAAGTTACTTTTATTTTTATATTACTTTTACTTTTACTATTTTTTTTTATTAATAAACCTTTAAAAAAGATCAATAGTTTCCAAAATTATTAATATTCATTTTGATTTAAATAATATACTATAACATATGAATTATCATAATTTATTTGGAAAAGTTATGATTTTTGATTTAGTAAACATTTTTGAAATATGTCTGAAATAAACTTTCCATAAGGTTTTCGCTCGCATTTCTGCAATGAATTTAAAATACTCATTTTCAATATTAACATTTCGACTTTTGATTATTGTTTTCATTATTAAAATTTCGCAAAAGGCCAAAACTGATTAAAGAAATGAAAATTTACAGAATTAAACACTCAGATGAATATTGATTAGATAACTCCTTATACATTATGTTCTGCATAATTAAAATTACATACTATTTAGCTATAAGATAAAAAAATAAATTTTCCTTGCGTTCCTTTTTTTAAATATAATATATATGCTCAATTTATTTTTCAATTCCTAACTACTGCTTCATTTCAAACAGAACATCACTTCCTCGTGATTGACACTCTTTTTTTATTGTTCAGTAATTAATTTGTACTTTGAAACGACACCAATATTCTGAAAGATATATTTCAAAAGTAGCAAACTTGGCTAATATTACTTCAGCCAGAAATTCAAATAAGGTCAGTGTGCATAAATGTGATGTGACGTTTCCTTAATTATACAGTGTTTAATTACTTTAAATCCTAGTTCAAGAATCATCCACAAACGAGATAAAATAAAAATTTCGTATCTCCAAATCATACTTCGATTAATTTCACCACGTTTAAAACCTTTTTAAAAAGGCAATTTCTCGTTTCCATTTCATCATTTATTCTCAGGCTTCTCCAACATGCCCTAAATGCGACAATGATATATCTTGACTTAGTTTACAGATTATAATTCAATTACCTCAAGTATAATTTGTTTAGAGCTGAGGTAATAATTCAGTCATTTTCTATTAATATATCTCATAAAAGCCAATTTAATTGTGACAAACTTATATGAAATCGCGTTCCCTTAGGCACAATTGACCATGTGAATTTCATGTGAGTCCATTTGAATTTAGAGAAAAAACATTATATTCAGAATAAAGGTTTTCTATAAGGAAATACGTGAGTTCCGATAGGATTAAAATGACAAATTTTTTTCACATGTTACGAAAACAAAAATTCCATTAGAAACAAATAAATATTAATGCAAGTGTTTCAAAAAGCCTACCATCAGGGAAAATCTGTTGTCACCGAAAAGGTTTTAAAAACTTAAATTCAATGAAATACGAAGAATTTTAAAATATAAGGTTGCAGAGAAGAAAAAAATATAATGTGAAAAAAAGAAAATAAAAAAACGAATTAGGCAAGTTTTTGAATTCTTACATACTTAACTCCCGTTTTGAGTTTGAAATATTCTGGTTACTTCGTAGAATGCTCCTTTGTTTTATGGAATAACGCTTTTTAGACAATATTTACGAGCTCACAGCAGTTTTTTAACTGCTGAGAACTCTATTAGGTTACCTACAACTATTAGGTTACGTTTTATCCATTTCTAGACATAGACGTTTTATGCCGAGTATCAAAATGGTGCAATGTTTAAACATAAAAGAAAACGCATGCATCACTTTTTAAATATGGTATATTGTATATAAGTAAACAAGGAATATCTTGGTAAAATCAGATAGTTTTTAGATGGAACAGTTTAACTCCAACACTCCTTCCAATCTCAGCTACCCGGTATTACGCCATCTCCCCCTTATATATATTATTAAACATTCTATTACATATAATTAATGATACTTCTCATAATTACTGCTTACTTGTGCTGAAAATTGCTACAATTAACTGTAATTTAAAATTATTTTTATAACTAACTGTTATTTAAAATAACTATTATTTAAAAGTAAGTAAGTCAGGCAAAATATAGAATAAAATACATAATCATTTAAAACCGAAACGTGTATAAATAACTAAAATATGCATGCAAATTCTATAAAAAATATGCTTCTTTTTTTTCGTAAAACAAAAACTATCCCTAGAAATGAATACAATTCTTTCTTTCTTTCTTTTTTTTTTTCAGTTTCCAAAATATCTTAACAGGAAAAAAAAATAACAAAAAGGGAGAACCACATTCTCAACTCCCAACAATCTCTGAAAACTCTAGCTAAACCAAGAATTTTAATCAAGAGTTTTTTATTCATTTTCTGGAAACATTTTTCTTTTTCAGAATAATAGAATGACAAATTCTCCAGAATGAATTTGACTTACACCATTTGGCAAAACATTTAGTTTCTTCCACGAGGGAAATTAAAATATCGTATTCGTATATTTACTTTCTTTCTAAGAAATTCATTGGTTTGTTAACATAACTGATAATGAAAAATCTATTCAAACAAAGAACTGTGAAAAACATTTTGTCAAGAAAAATTTATGCAGTTTCTAAATATCCTACGTTGGGCATATTTCTTTATTAATATTATAATGATAATCTTACTTATACCAAAAATAGTATTAAAAAATAATCCAGTTTTTCTGAATTAATATTTTTTTCAGTTTATAATTTTAAAATATTTTGACAAATGAATATGTTGAAGAATCAATTTAGTAAGCTATAATTGTTTTAATTTTTTTTTTTTAGTTTTCTTTATATTTCTAAAGAAAAATGGAAGGAATTATTAGTGAGAACTGAAATATGTGATAAATTATATAATAATATAATTTATCAATATTATATAGAATTATTATGTATAACTATATAATTTGTTTTTATTATTATTATAATTATATAATTAATAATTATATGTTTATCACTTAGATAATTATAATATTCCATATATTATAATTTTCTCACATTTAAAAGAAAATACATTTGTATTAAAAGTTTACTATTTAAATTTATAAAAATGCATATATAAATATTTCTACTAAGCATATAATCATGAAAAAATAGTTTTAGCTTACTAATTAACAAATAAGATTTTCATAAGAAATATTGCCTTTTTTAAATTTCTTGAATAAAAACATGAAGTAAGCATTTATTTTCTATTATTTCCAAGTCCTCATTTAAGATCCTAATGTAGTGAATTATATGAACATTTTTTCTATGTTCCGCAGCTCATCCACTAAACATTTTATCCAATTCCCTGTACAAAAACATTTTTAGAAGCTCCGATATCTTATGAAGTTTAGCGAAGACCATTGTTTTCGAATCTGGTGATTAAGGTGGCCATTCTTGTGCTATAAGATAATTATGAAAGTATGCTCTTTTATGTGCCTTAATCTCTTTACCCTGATGCAGAAATCTGTTGGATAATCCATTTTTGGTTTTCAACGAAATTTTTCTGATCAAAAGAAGCTCAAAATTTTCCAAATTGAATTTGCGATGAGCAACAATAAAAAGACTTTATTTCAAATGTTGTCAAAGTTATTTCAGGTTACCCTGCAACTGTTGAAAGTTTTTGCATAATAATCATTTACGTGCTTCTAATTTACTCGGATTAGAAGTAAATAAAAGCGCCATTAACGTAGCTGAAAGATACAGCTTAATTGATTTGAGTTGAGCAATTGTTATATAGCAGAACCCTTTTAAATAATAACGATAGATGTTTTGAAACGGTTACAAAGCCGTATCTTATATCAAAACTATTCAATCCTTGTAATAAAGTCAGAAATTAAATAAAGTTTTCCCTGATAAAAATGCATGTTAAAAATTTGAACTAAATTTTCTTTTTTTTAAGTCTTAAACACCCCAAACATTTAAACGAAAGCTTATTGTCTTTCCTTCTTCTTTTATATTTTATATGTAGGGTAATAACGCTTGTATAAAAATTATTATATATCGCCATTAAAATTGTAATTTAAAACTTCCATATAAAATCTGGTCCCTGTGGTGCACTTGAACCGTTTATTTAATGAACATTCTCATTTAATATAATTTGAAATATTTGGATTATAATGAAGTCCCAATCATTATCTCAAAAAAATGCATTTCTGTTCCCTGATCTTAGCTAAAGCCAGCATCGATTCATTGGTTTATCATAATGAAGGCGCTGATCAGCGTTCTGGAATCTAAGAGGGGATGAGCACTAAGGGCAATTACTCATTACCATCTGTTAGAAGCTCACTCTTTTCTCATAGTAATGAGTTCACTTTCTGGCCCTAATCCTTCCTCCCTCCTTCCTTAATAGGGTGAGATCTCCCCCTTCATCTTGTTATCACACTCCTTGGCCACCCCTGTAAATGTTCCAAAGAAGCAGTTTTCGAGACATTTTCTCATTCCAGATAGATCTCTTGCAGTTCAAAAGCTGTCGACGCCTGTCGCTGATGGTTTGTGCTAATGGACACCATCCGAGTCGACAGAGGAAGAGATGCCTTTTGTCAGAGGGATTTCTTACCTGATAACAGGTGAGTTAGAATCTGATATGGATGTCCATGAGGAAAAGAAGAAACTACGTCGTTCACTCTAAGCGATAGGATACTATTCAAAAATATATGCAGATGTGAATATTAAATACATCTTAAAAATTTTGTGTTGTAGACGAAAAAGCTAAATTTTGAGAACAGATGTTAGCAGGGAAAAAATTTTACTCTTTATTGACCTCTTAGATTGCAGTGATGAAATTATCTTCGGTACAATATAACTCTGGCCATAAAATTTTCAATATTCTTGAAATTTGCCAGAATAATGGCCATAATCAACATATATTTTGCCTACTTGGACTATTTATCGAACCGTCTGATTCATTCGATTTTCTACAGCCAATACTTCGATAATTTACAGATATTTTACAGACAAGGATTACTCGGCCCCAACGTATAGTATTTGGATCCTTCTCAAAAATGAAGACCAAAATAATTTAAAAAATTTTAAATTACAAAGTAATATGTAGGCTTGGTAAAGATAAAAACTCTATTGATAGTGACTATCACCATTGAAAGGTTCGGGCGTGCAAAACATCAAATCTTGTTCAATGGTCAGTTGAGACTTGAAGGTTAATAAAGAAAGGAAGATACTAATAGTCTCAGTTTTCTCTGGAAATTAAGCAAATTTTGATGTTTTATAACACTCTCCTGTCACAATAGAGATTTGGCAGTTTTCGATCAGCGGAACATTCGGCATAGATTGTCATTACTTAAAATAAAACTGAAAAAAAACAAGTGCCTTTAATGACTTCCGTTTCATTTTAAACTTAATTCGCACTTTCAGCAAAACTAAGGAAAATTTGCTTAACTATGAACCAATTTTGTTAATGAAATATTAAAGTTACTCGTGGCTTTATCACTTATTGAAGCCATCAGCTAAAACTGAATTATATCAAAATATTGGAATGAGTACAAATTATTTAAACATATTTCATTGTACATAACATTTATTATAACAAATAATACATTACGCCAGTGTTTTTCAAAGTGTGGTACGCGTACCCCCAGGGGTACGGGATCAGTTTAGCTGGGGTACGCGTTCTTATGCAAAATATCTTGCAAGAAACGAAAATTTCAAAAAATTTTATTAATAAACAAAGCTAGCCATGAAAATTTACGATTACGTATTTTTCTATTGGCTATTTTTTGCAAAGTTAACAGTTAATAATGAGTAGTGTCAACAACCAGGTGTGATTTTTAACTTTTGTGCAATTTTTTATAGTAATAAATACATTCATTTTTCATTAGTGGTACACAGCGTTACGAAAAATTTAGAAAGGGTACACAAAAGTCATAAGTTTGGGAAACACTGCATTACGCTATTACTTATAAATCTTTGATATGGTGGCGTATATCAACAAAAACTTTCTCAATATAACATTTCAATTACATTTTCAGTGCTGATATTTGAGAAGAATTTTTGAAATAGTTATATTTAAGATCGATAAGACATATTAGAATTCCACCGATTGTATCAATATAATATTTTATACCTATATTAGTATATTTGGTACTTATTACATAATCCTTCAACATTTAAGTTTTGTGAAAAATACATTTGTCAGTGAAAACCAACTGAAGCCGATTTTTTTTAATAGAATTCTTATCGGAACTTGATGAGGATTTTAGAGCACAGCTATTTCTCTATCTGACATTTAATTTACTGTTAAAATATTTATAAGTAGTTCTTTTAATTTTAATTGATTAAAATATAAATACACAACCTTTGCTACCATTGAAAAAAAAATTTGAAATGGGATTTTTGCTTTCTGGTACATAGCTTAAATCTTTTATTTCAGTATGCATATATTACCTAAATTAATTAGGCATCATCTGCGTCAATTATAATATAGTAATTATTTACGTTTCTCCTAAAAAAGTTATTACCTTTTTCCCATTAATTTTGTCTTTAAATACAAAACATTTTTTTTCTATTCAATTATCATTGATTTTAAATAAATTAATTTTTAGAAACACGTTTCAAAGAAAATATTATGAAAAAAATTTTTTTAAAAAACACGTGGTATCAGACAACTTTAAGAGTATTAATTTGGTGACGTAGACATTGCGTAATACCACGTAATGCTTTATCTGACAAAACGAATATATATATATATATATATATATATATATATATATATATATATATATATATATATATATATATATATATATATATATATATATATATATATATATATATATATATATATATATATATATATATATATATATATATACACAATAGTGATAAAATTCGATTAACGATTAATAATTAACACTGTTTATTATTCATAATTTAAGAGAAAAGACTCGACCAAAAAGTTCGAATGCCATCTTGTACCAGCTCAAGCATTCGCCTACAATCTGATTTGAACTGATGGTAATCGAACATAAAATCAAATATATCATTTTTCTTATTTCTTTGTCCATGACTATCGATTTTTTTTTAAATTTAATTCCCCTCCCCATTGTAAGAAAAAATATTTTATAAAAAAAAATAAAACAATTAAAAAACCACAGTAGTTCTATCTTCTTTTTAACAATATTTTAGCTTTCATTTCTAGCTAAATATAAATAAAAAAGAGAAAAATAAGGAAATATTTTCCCCCATCCTCTGATCTTGTTACCACAACCCCGACTTTTCACCTAAAGTAATACTCCCCCAACCTCTCAGAAAATGTCAACTCTGTTGCGGTGCCCCCAAGGGCCGCGGGGGCGATCACCCTTGCCAAGTGACAATCAATTTCAGGGATGGGATGTGTCTGCATGACTATGTCGTTCTTAGTTCCTCAAGGGATTTTGCTCAATGAACTGAAAGAGATGTGTTTATATGTGGTGAGTTTTGAATTAGGTGGGGGCAAATACTGTCTTTTTTAAAGATTTCTAAATCAAACATAAGAAAACGTAGCATCTGAACGAATACTCTTAAGATAAAAATGTGGTTAAACAATTCTGATAAACTAAGGGAAGATTTATCAAATTCTCACACAAAACAATGTCAAGAAATTTAAGTGCATGATATGCTTTAGAAACTTGATTTACAAAAGAGAGGTATTAAAATTAAAATTTTCAATTTAATAACCAGTAATATGTCCCTATTTATGGTATTACTTGTATTAGATCTCGTATATAAGGTTATCAGCAAAGTTTGAAATCCAGCAATCTATAGATGGCCAAGATATTGCCTAATGTGTCTTTCAGTAACCAAAATCAAATAGAAATTTAAGAAGAAAAAAATGAAGGTGATTGCAAAGATAACCCATCCAAATGATAAGGCTGAAATATTATCCCAATAGCATTGGGAATCAAATCACCGTAACCAAATCTGTGTTAATAAAATAAATAAAAAATTGGTTCTTTTAATTAAATTATCCCTTACTTTTGATGGAATAATCTGTTTAACATTGAGAAATAAAAATGATTGAGTAGCAAATACGAGAGTTCATGACTAAAGCAAGCAGAGCATGGGGCTTCACAAAAAATGTCGTTGAAAATCTCCCAACTGAAAGAATTAAACATTTGTAAATCGAAATAACTTCATCATAATATTTATTGAAAATATTGAGGTTATTGAGCAAGAAAAGTTTTTTAATCAGATCGAAACGTCAAGATGTAGATGAACTCACCAGACCCACTTCAAATTTTATGAAATACTAAGATTTCTAGGAGAAAATATATATCATTCCCATAAAAACTTCGTTTCTCTATATTTAAAAATTACTGTCAAAAATTTCAGGCTTAACTCGGAATAGTATGGTTATTTTAAATGAAAAAATTAAAATCCATTCTGAACTTAATGGCCTTTTTTTTTTAATAATTACATGTGACCAAATTTAATCGAAAATTCTATTCTTACAGGTCCAAATTCAAGAAATATGCGTCGAATTTGTTCCAAGGTAAGTAAAAAACTTTTGCCAAATTTACAACAAAAAACTTTTGTTTTAATTCTAGTTTAGATCGCAGTTCTGTGTAAAATACGTGCATATCTTTTTTTTTAAATATTTGTCGAAAATAATGCTGAAAGATTTTCTGGCACCATCTCTTTTGACATCATTTGTTGTGTTCTTTATTTATCATTTATGAAATTAATTATTTTTAATCTGAAGTTTAAAGAACAAAAATATTATTGTTCTTATTGTAACAAGAATTAAGTAAGTTTTCCAGTTGAGTACACAGACACAACTTGAAAAAGCATATCAATGAGATGCAAATTGATCAAAACGCTAAACATCAAATGCACAACAAATCCTCGTTTATTTCTGAATTCATTATAAAAGCTTGTTGTAAGAAATAAGAACTATAGCAAAAAAAGTAATTATAATAATATAGAAAACAAAATCTTGTACAACATTTCAAAAGCTGTTTTGTGTGCTAAAATACTTTTTGCGTACTAAAAGGGAAAACGTGTTTAAAATAACAAAAAAATCTGATAGAAAAAATCACAAAATTAAATATTAAAAAAAAAACATTAATTAAGAAACCAAACTCAAAATAAAAACATGGAGTGTCATGTTCAATTTGCACATTTTTTTCCACTACACATTAAACTCTCCGAACCCACAAAAAAAAAACTTACATTCTCATTAAAAACGTAAGTATTTTTGACAACAAGCATCTTAATATGTCATTAATTATTCATCACTTCGTGTTAGACGATACGTAAAAAGGGAAGCCATCGTTATGTTGGAGAAATTGCGAAATTTTGAGTAGGATGAGAAGACCTACATTATATCATGGTCTCTACGGTAACGAATAAGTAAATCAATAAATATGCGCCAACATTGATGCTAATCGTTTCTAAAATGAGGCCTGTTTGCAAGATAGGTTGTTGTTGTTTGATGCATATCATTACAAATATTTCGTTCAAATTAATTTAATATAATCTTAGTTCGATAAAATTTTCTGATGTTTATAGCGTAAAATTTAAGTATTAAAAAAATCTGGATATCTTCTATGGTTTTTTTTATGTTAAATTTATCGTACTTTTTTTCCTTTATAAATATCAGTAGATTATATTATTTTTATACTTTAGTAATGAAATTTTTTTGTACATATAAATGACAAGAAAAAATCATTTATTTACCACATGAATTCATTGCTTACATAAGCAAGATAGATTTTTTTAACTGGAAAAAAGAAATAACCTCATTCCGTAAAAAATGAACTTCAATCTATAGTTTTTGAATCACTAATGAGGAAGGTGGTGGGTTAAATAAAAATTAGTTTAAGAGCATTTTATAATTTATTTTATAACAGGGGCAGAAACTAGGAACCCAATATTGAGTTTACAAACATCGATGCTCAACTCCATAACCTTTGAACTTTAAATCCTACCCAGAAGATGAGGAAACTCCTGGATCAAGTTTTGGGAGAAATTTGTCTTCGTGGAGGCCGTTTTTGATTAAACTAACCCGCATTTGCGACACATGGCGATGAAAACCACGAAGAACTCCCACGGTTAGCCTGACAGCAAGGGGACTCTAACCCATGATCTATCTACCACTGAGAATATTTTACGTCTACAGTATAGTTGGTGCGAGCCGGATGTAGAATTCGTATAGCTCAGCCATCGCTGGGATTGGAACCCGGTTCACCTAATTGAAAGGCGAACGCTTTATCCCCTGATGCACCACGGCTCTTGGATTAAACATTTTATTTTATTTTATTTTATTTTATTTTATTTTATTTTATTTTATTTTATTTTATTTTATTTTATTTTATTTTATTTTATTTTATTTTATTTTATTTTATTTTATAGCCCTCGAGGAACATCCGTCCCAAATTTGGGTTTGCGATTACTGTTGTTTAACTCCGCAGCCTTGTAATTCTGAACCCAATCCAGAAGACAAGGGAGCTCCTGAATCAAGTATTGGGAGAATTTTGCCTTAGTGGAGGAACTTTTGATGGAACTAACTCACATTGGCGTTACATAGATATAAAAACCTCGTAAACCACCCATGGTTAGCCGGACGGCAAGGTGACTCTAACCCATGATTCGTTTACCATGGAGGACATTTTGCATCAATACTGTGGTCGGTGCGAGCCGGGTGTAAATTTCGTACCAACCAGCCACCGCTAGGATTCGAACTTAGGTCACCTCTCTGGGAGGCAGACGTTCTATCCCCTGAACCACTGAAAAACAAGTTTCATAAATCAAAGCAATCCAATAATTTAAAAAAAAAGTTTATTAAAAGAAATTCTTTCTTTCCTTGTAAACGCACATCAGTCGTCTAACGCTAAAAAGTTCTACTTGAAAAGTCAGAGGAATTATTTACATTCGATGATAATACAAGTTACTATGCCTTACCTTAATATATACTTGCTTTTAAAAATGAAATTAGCTACAGATGTATAAAACATCAAGTATGAGATATAATATTTCTTGGGAATATTATGTAATTTAATTAGACTCACATCATTTAGTTCATCTTCACCTCCGACAACGATTTTTTTTTTTTTTTTACAAAAATTTAAATGCAACTACTTTACCGGCACTGTCAATTTAATCTACTAAATTGAAAGAAAAAATACTGTCTTTTAATACTATACTCAGTAAGAGCGATTCAGTTCAGGAAACTTCGTAATTGAGATCGAAGAGCCGCAAGGGATTTTCTGCACTCTTGCATTTAAAAGAGAGACTATTTCCTGTCTAAGTTGTTACTCTCATTAAACTTTCTTGTCCTTTTACTTTTTATGCGGAATTTCACATAATACAATTAAGTTGGCGTCCACAATTTAGGGATTTTTACAGTAAAAGCTACTACACAGAGCAGATTGAATTTGTGTAATATTCCACCTGAATGAGAACTTTTTAAATCCAAATTGTTAATTTGTTTTTAAATCAGAACAACAAAAATATTACAAAAAAATTTATGCATTCGCAGTAAAATGTTAAATTTTATTATTTTTGAATGATTACAATTCACTTCTTTTTTCACTGCTTCGAAATTTATCATGAACTAATTTTTATTTTTTATTTTTTACTGTAGTTATCTTTATTTATCTTGTATTTATTATTATTGTATATCCTTTGCGTAGTTATCTTGACGTAGAACATTTTTTAGTTGAGACTCATACCAAATAAACTAATACGTATAACTATAAAACTTTTATATGAAACTTGAAGTTCAGGGTTACTGGAACCCGGAGGGCCCAAAGAACTAATTCAGGTACTCTACTTGAATCCAAAACGATAAAAATGACTTTAGGTGCTCCTAGCAAAGATTTAGTGAATAGATAAACATAGTTCGTGGTTTGCGCGCAAGGAAGCAGCACACTAGCTCTGTGGCTTAACGCCAATCAGAACTACTAGAGTTCAGCAGAGTTAGAGTGTATGTTAATGTCCAGTAATGCCCAAAGCATTTATTATCTACGAATTTTCGCATGCAAAGATTTCCCTTTCCAATTTAAATATGTGCATAGTTTAATCCGTCAGACGATATTTTGAATGGGACTTAAAAGCATATTTTAAGTTATAAATTTTGTTTCTCAATGATTTTCTACATACTGTTTGCTGGCAGTTTAAAACAAGAGTTACTTAGAGTGTGAAAGCAACTAATTCACCATTTTTAACTATTTTCACATTTATAAGAAAACATCCCTTTTTCAAACTATGTTTCTCAAATTTTATTATCAATACAAAATGTATCAAATTCTAAGGACTCTTATCTTTTATTGGTTTAAGACTTAATATGACGTTTTAACTAAATGCAAAAGATTGCTCAAAGCAGTAAGTATTTCGATTTTTAAGTTGAAATATTGAAGTAACATTTAGAACAATGCTTTATATCCCTCTAATCTGGTGAAATGTCCAGAAAAGTGGCATTAGTTAGGTCGATCATTCATATAAAATGAATTCATTATATCCAAATTATAATTCATTAGTATAAGGGGGGGAAGTATTGGAACAATGCATAAACTCCATGAGATCTGGTTAAATGACCAAATGATAGCCTATTCTACTTAGAACAGCCATTCACAAAAAATGTATTTATTGTTTTTAAATCATAAAGCATTAAATTTAAAAATAAAACATGAGTGTAAATAATCCAGCATAAGGGCAACTTGAACATAATAATAATTTTTTTACAGATTAATAAATACAAAAATATTGTAGAAACTATCATAAACGGAAATAATAACTGTTGTAGATTAAAGAAAAATCGGGCATTAGGTTTAACATTATTACATATTTATTTAAAAGAAAATATATCCAAAATCTGGAACAAGTGGGCCCAAGTTATCCTGAGTTCTTGAACTTAATTACAACTGAAGGAAAAAGTTAAAAAAAAAAGACTGGCAAAAATATAAGTATTAAAATCAATAAACTTCTTTCAAAACATTAATTATTATATTTATAGATTTTTTATTATTTTGTTAATATTTTTTCATTACATTCAAGTATATTCTTCTTTTTTATGCCTGAATATACAACAAAAACAAACTAAAAAATAGCCACTTACAAACATTAGTTTTTAAGATGACAGCTGAATCAACAGCACATTCGTTAAATATTTATAAACGGAATACGTTTCTTCGGAATAACTTTAATAATGTTAATAACAAGAACATTAAGAACAACGCTGGAAATTCCCATTATTCGCAATTCCCTGCTGTTTTCCAAAGCTATAATATTCACTGAGTAAAGAAAACAGAGACGAGAAAAAATTGAAATGAATAAATATGTCTGTTTCTTGGAATAAAAGTGCTTAACATTACTTTTTTCTTTGGAAAAGAAGACATTACACATAACGAAATTCAATGAAGATAATAAAATATTACAAAAAAATTAATTAATTAAGTGTAAAGATTAAAGGAGAGATCACGTACTTTTATATCTCCCTAATAAACTTTTTAAAAGAAGAAAAAGCCGCCAACTTAAATAACTATTATGCAGAAAAGAAAAGTCACACAAGAAGCTAATGAAAAAAAATCTGGTCTAAAAAGAAACATTTTTGAAATTCAACTTTTCAAAAAGGAGGTTAGTTACACCAAAAGAAAAATTAACAACATTCAACACGTGTTTTTGAAGATGAAGAAAAGGCTTTATTGTATTTTTATAATATTCAGCATGGATTCAGCATCACAAATTTAGATCCCGATTTTTTTGGTATGAAATTTAAACCTAACCATTTTGCTCGTATACCATTGCAACTTCATGTACCATTTTGTTTTTTAAACTCCTATTTCATTTTAATTTTATGTTAAAAAGACTTGCAAAGTGTATTTTACCGTAATGATTATTTAGTAAGAGAGTGCAAAGTTTCCTAATAATGTCTTACAATAATCTCAATGATGTCTTAAAATGGGAGAGAATAAATTATTGTTTAATAGATATAAGAGGGTTAATAAGTTTAGGTGCTGATCTAAAAATTTTTATCATAAAATTCTGTTTAATAAGGTATTTTCATGGAATTACTTTTAAATGCGAAATATTACTTTCAGTTTTAAGCCTTTAATTAAAATAATAATAATAATTAAAAAAAGAATGAAAACAGTGTCAGAAAAGAAAAGTAAAAACTTCGGATAAATATCTTTAAGTAATCTGTCGATCCGTTTTTTTAGCTCTTTACTTCATGAAAATGCATTTAAAGCTCTCATGGAATTAAATAGTATTTCTTGACTTAATGCATAAAAAACTATTCTAAAAATAAACAACACCGTCACAAATTTCATAATTTTATGTTGATGACAACTAAAAAATTTTATGTGATATAATTCATGCAAAGTACGAATTTTGCTTCCTAGAGCAATAACAAAAAATTTCTCAGTTATAAAAACTTAATATTGCATGATTGGTATAATGATTAATGCTTTCCTTGTTTCCCATGCAATGAAATGCAATCCGTAAACACGGCTAGGCATGTTAAGTATCGAACTAAAGAGCTGATCTCAGGTAAAAGCACTCAACTCAGCAATCAATGCTCTCCAAAGTTCTGGTGGCAAATGTAGGAGGTAATTAACAGACTACAGCTCGTCGGACACATGCAACAAGTCCCACACATGCTCAATCAGATTCAAGTCAGGTGAGAATGCTAGCCATTTAATAATAAGTGGTATCTTCTGATTGAAAGCATTCATTTGCGAGTTTCAAACGACTTTTTCACTGCAAAAAATTAAAATTTGCAAATTGTCCTCCTTTTTGTCAATTATACATATGTTCCTAACAAATCACTACTTGGAGAAATCAAATCCTTCTTAAGACTTTTGATTTCTTATTTATTGACGCTCAATTTGTAATCTGGAACAAATTTCAAATGATTTCCTCATTTCAAAAAGTTTGAAAAAATTTGTAAAATATCCTTCATTACGTTAACTCTATCAATGCTCTTAACGTAGCATGGTTTGTACTAAACATATGCTTCTTAGAAATTTGGGTACTTATTTTTTCATATCTATTGGTGTTTTTGAAATTTGACGGTTGCTTTGTAATATAAAGCAGTTTTAAATGAAATCCTCATTTCAGAAAAGTATTTAAAAAAAATGCAATTTATCCTTCAATATATCTATATATATATAAGTGAATGTCTGTCTGTCTGTCTGTCTGTCTGTCTGTCTGTCTGTCTGTCTGTCTGTCTGCCTGCCTGTCTGTCTGCCTGCCTGTCTGTCTGTCTGCCTGTCTGTCTGTCTGTCTGTCTGTCTGTCTGTCTGTCTGTCTGTCTGTCTGTCTGTCTGTCTGTCTGTCTGTCTGTCTGTCTGTCTGTCTGTCTGTCTGTCTGTCTGTCTGTCTGTCTGTCTGTCTGTCTGTCTGTCTGTCTGTCTGTCTGTCCTTTATAGACTCCTAAACCATCCGACAGAAAGCTATGAAACTTAGCATACAGATAGTTCAAAGCACGAGGAAGGTTTCTGTCGACATTAGAACATTCTGCGACAAACCGTTCCAGCGGTATCAGCGAAAATCGAAATGGAATTTTCTGATTGGTTAAAAGTTAGCCATTGTTTTAAATTTTGCTATTAACGATTCAGTTTTCAAATATCTTGAAGATAACAACAGTGATATTTTCTATCTTATAGCTCTATTCATTTAGAAAAGTAAATTACATATATTTTAATATTTAATTATAATTCGCGCAAGTTTCTTTATGTCAGGTGAGCACAAGCACGTAAAATCAAAAATTACGAATAGATTTCGTAATTTTTAGTATCACGGATTTAGTATTCGCGATCGCAACGAACTATAGGGGGCGTTATTGTATGTGCCGAATCCCTGCGATTTCCATATGAACAGTCATTCAGTTACGCTGGAGACATCTTTAATGTAGCTTGTAGCATTGTAACGTTCCATCTTTATTGTGGCTGATTAAATTTAAAAAAGAAAAATGTTTGTTTTCTTTCTTATGCAAACGAAAACAAAATGGTATCTCTTTTTTTTTTAGAGAAGGAACATCCAAAACACATCGGAGAAATATTTGTAAATAAAGAGAAAAAAATAGGTATATTCTTATAAATGTTCAAGCCTAATGCCTGAGAAATAGTTTTACTAAATTTAATGGTATAACATGAAAGGCCCATTTAAATTTTAGCGTAAAATAAAGAATGCTTACGAAACAAAAAAAAAGAAAAAGAAAAAAGAACCATTCTTTTTTTGTCGCCATTTTTTAGTGTTACGAAAATGCGTCTTTGGGACTTGCCAAAAACAAAACAAGATGCAATTTTATTTTTTTAGGAGCGAAATATTTTATGGAGTGAAATATAACGAAAATGTACCAATGTCCATAACATGAAAATTTATCTTAGTAAACGTCCGTGTTGGAAATGTTATTTCATTTTGAATCTTATTTATTAGAGTTCATAATGGCTATAGAATCATGTGAGAGATAAGTTTGTTTTGAATCTTTGCTAAACTCTATATCGGCCCATTTTCCACCGAAATCCGATTGACTACTTTGATTTTAAACAAAGTGTTTCATTTTAAGTTTTTTTCCAAAAATTTTAAGTGTTGATTGGCGCCACTTAAAAATCTGCCAAATCTGTAGCTGTGGTTAATACGTAAGTACCGAATTTTTCTTCCATACTTTTCTGAATCATATTACTTCAAATATTCGAATATGCAAGAAGTATACATAAACACATAATTTAATACCATTTAATTTTTCAAAAAAAGTATTTTGACAACAATTTTATCAAAAAATTATAAACTAAAAAACGTAAAATAAAGAATTCTTAGGATAAAAACGATTTTAAAAATACCTAATTTTTCAATAAAAACTTTCGTATTGTTTCTTTTTTTAATTCTTACAGTATTTAATCAGACGTAAAAAAACCATTTTGTAGAGAACGATCATCAAGTAAGAAAAAAAAAATTTACAAGCAAATTTTTTATTATAAAAATCATAACACTTACCTGATTTACAAGTCCGGAGAATTCCAAAATGATATGTTCTTTGTTTGAAAACTTTATTCTCAAATAATATATACATAGTTTATCCCTTCATTACTTTTAGGTAACATACCACACATCAAAATTTTATAATTGTAAGATCTCGATATGAATTTTAATATGTAGCTTAAAAACAGAATAGCTGAATTCTAGTTGAAATTCTTTCAAAAGTAAAAAACACTTACCAAGAAAACGATAAAAATTTATTTATAATCAGCACAAAAGATACTTTTTCAAATAATTCGGATTATTCTTTATTGTTGTTTTCTGAATTATGTAGATACAGAAATATATACTATTCTATGAAGAAGAAGAATATTCTATAACTATTACAGTTCTGTATGGAATTCATTGGAACACATTTATTCATTGGAATGACGAAAGAAAAATTATTTTACCGCAATACACACATCTGTAACAGCAAGTGATCATGAAATCATGTTATGTTGTTGGTAATAGAAAGGTAAAAATTATTGAGAAGTTGTTCTTCAAATGCTTGGCGTGTTCTGCTTCAACGTTTGGCATGTTCTGATTAGTTTTTTCAAGAAGTTTTACCTTTTCTTTAGGGAAATTTTGCTTCTTTTTTGATGCTAAGAAAATGGCGTCCGTCATTGCCAATGGTTATGTGGGAACTAATGCACGATATTTACAGTTTCCCGCTAGATGGCGTACTCGAGCGTTGCGATCGCGAATTGTGAAAACTGTTTAGTAAAAATAAAGGCAACTTTCATTCAAATTGCACGTTTTCAAAACTTATTTATATTTAGTATGCAATTTTAGGTTAGCACAATTAAATATATTTTTGAAGATTTCATTGCTGACAGTTGTTGTCATTTAAAAACTATTAGATTGTTTGTTATTACATAGTTTTCGAATTCACATTCATTTTATTTCTTTCATTTAAAAAATAAATTTTTGTTTTAAATTTTATCATTTTTATATTTCTTATTTAATTTATTTCATTTTTATTGCTTTTTTATTATTTAAAATAAATATGTGAATTTTCGATTTAGCAAATTTGCGACCACTGTCAACTTTTACATTTCTTTTTGTTTGAGAGAGAATATTTGCAGAAATATGCCGCCTAAACGAATCGCTCTTAGTCGATCAACATCTCAAGCACGCAAAAAGAGAACTACCCGTGTTTCAGAAACATCGGAGCAACGGCGAAAAAGACTTGAAACTAATCGAGAACACAAATGCTTTAGCCCGTTCCTTAGAAACGTCTGATCAACAGGAAAAAAGACTATTAACAAATCAACTACGCACTACTCAAGCCCGTTCGTTGGAAATATCAGAGCAACGGGAAAGAAGACTGTTAACGAATCAACTACGTACTACTCAAGCCCGTTCGTTGGAAACATTAGAGCAACCGGAAAGAAGACTGTTAACAAATCAACTACGCACTACTCAAGCCTGTTCGTCGGAAACATCAGAGCAATGGAAAGCAAGAATAAAATCCGATTGAGAACGTACTACACAAGTCCGTTCGTCGAAAACATCAGAGCAACGGGATGCAAGAATGAAATTCAATCAAGAACGCACTTCGCTATTCAGACGCTGCCAATACTCTGATTTGAATCTCAGTGCATTTCACTCTGACGCCCGGTGGCTGAGCGGAAGCGCTTCGCACTGTCGTGCCTCAGGTCCCTGGTTCGATCCTCGGGCCGGGCAAGGTTTACTCAGCCTTTCATCCCTTCAGTGGGTCGATAAATGAGTACCAAGCATGCTTGGGAACTAAACACTGGGGGTTCCGCGTTCGGCTGACCACCTGACCGGAACATCTGCTTCTGCACCCCAGAGCCCAAGGTCAAGAAAACTGAGTTGGGCACAGTAGGCCTTGGCCCTCTATGGACTGTCGCGCCGCTGAGTTTAGTTTTAGCATTTCACTCTGATCCGACCACCAACTATAGTCTTCGTCCAAGCGTCATCATCGGAAAAATGGATCAATTATGTATGTTTTGTAGTGCTCTCAAATTTAAAAATGAAACAGCTGGAATTTGCTGTTCTGGAGGCAAAGTGAAACTACCAGACTTTACGTCACCACCCGAGCCATTATGAACGTTGTTAGCGGGTCAAGCAAATCAATAGAAACTTTTCTTGGCGAATATATGTCGGTACATTCGTGTTTCTAAATGACTTCATTCGGTGCTACAAGTGTCGGTGAGCATATGGGTAGCCAGAGTTATTTATTACATTCACATGCAATCCTGCTTGAGCTAAAATTAAAGAGCTTTTGCAACCTAGGCAAACATCATCGGATCTTCATAATGCATTACCGCACGTGAGTTAAAACAAATATTAAGCTCTATACTTGGTTTTATTGCGAAAAGTCATGTTTTTGGAGCGACACAGTGCTTGATGTATTCCATTGAATGGCAAAAAAAGAGAATTACCACATAATTTGGCTTATTGAGAAAATCCTACCATGCCAAACTGATCAGATATAAGCAAAAATTACTGATGTCGATATAGATCCAGTCTTATTTCAGATCATTGTCCAAAATATGTTTCATGGTCCGTGTGCATCACCATACATATCTGTTTGAAAATGCACTAACGATATCATAGAGAATTAACTGTTGAGACTATCACTGGATTTTTCACCATTAAATAAAATTCTCATTTCAAATAATAATCGCAAATCTCATTTACATACTTAAATACAAAATTAAAATTCAAACTGAAAGCGTTGCAACGCACGCAGGGTACAGCTAGTTAACTATATTAATGCTCTTAATGTAGCACAATTTTGACTCAACAAATGCTTCCTAAAAATTTTGGGTATTTATTTGTTGATATATATTCATGTTTTTGAAACATTTCACGCTTTTTTTGTTAGCTGAAACAAGTTTCAAAAGAATTCCTCATTTCCAAAAATTATAAAAAAAATTTGCAAAGTATCCTCCTTAACTATAAATATGCTCTTAACGTAGTATTGTTTGGATTAAACAAATCATTCTTAAATACACTTTATAACAAAAAAATCGACCCACCAAGAAGGAGTAGTCCGATTGAAACGAAAATTAGTGGATAGAAAGACAATGTACAGAATAGTAAATGATTAAAATTTCAGAACAATTAAATTTTTTATTACAGAGTTACAGTAATAAGTTCAATAAGGTGTTGACCCGACTCTAGCCTGGATACAAGCTGCCACACGGCGTGGCATAGACCGATAAAGCTCCCGGGTGGTCTCTTGCGGTATTTCCTGCCAAATTCGATCCAATTGTCGAACGAGGTCATCAACATTCCGTGCCAGATGCAATCGCCTTCCCATCATATCCCAGACATGCTCGATCGGAGAGAGATCTGGTGATCTGGCAGGCCAAGGAAGAGTTTGACAAGCTTGCAGACAGTTCATAGCAACACGTGCCGTATGTGGTTTGGCATTGTCCTGCTGAAAAACCAGCCCAGGGCGCTGCAAAAGGAACGGTAGCAAAACAGGTCTTAGGATGTCATCGACGTACCGCTGTGCAGTAAGTGTACCTCTAATGACGACCAAAGGGGTCCGGTTGTCAACGGAAATCGCATCCCAGACCATAATGCCTTGTTGAGGGCCGGTGTGGCGTGCAATAGTGAAGGCAGGATCCCCCCTCTGCCCTGTGCGTCTCCAAACACGTCTTCGATGAAGACTATACGTCCCCAGTCGGCATCATTCCAGCCTGATCGAGCCATGCACCACTGTAATCTGGCTCGGCAGTGTGCGTCGATTTTTTCGTTATAAAGTGTATTTCCAGTACTTATTTCTTGACACATATGGGTAATTTTGAAAGAATTAACTCTCACGTTGTAATATTAAAAAAGTTTTAAATGATTTTCTCATTTCAAAAAATACAAGGTCCGGCTATTAATTTCCAGGACTGACGTAACTGTAGGATAACGAAAAGCCGGAAGATGGCGCTAATGATTGCATATTGAAGAGCGTTTTCTTGCGCATGCGCAGTGCAATCGGCGCCATTCTGAAGTAAGTGGTTCTCGTGGAAAGACGCATTGAAACGTAGGTCTTAAATTCCTGTTGTCGAAGTGAAAATAGAGCAAAGAATTAACATTAAATTTTGCTTCAAATTGGGCAAGACAGCTGCGGAAACCTACGAAATGTTAAAACAAGTTTACGGCGAGGAAACATTATCCCTCTCAAAAACTTTAGAATGGTTTAAACTCTTTCGGGACGGGCGTGGAAGATGATCCACACACAGGTCGGCCGCAGTCCGTACGCACGCCGGAAGCAATTGAAAAAGTTCGCGATATGGTGAAATGAGATCGTTGATTGACTATTCGAGTACTCGCCAATGAATTGAACATGGACAAAGAGACGTGTCGGCGAATTTTGATGCAAGACCTAGTCAAACGCAAGATTTGTTCCAGATTCGTTCCTCACCATTTATGTGACGAACAAAAGCAATTGAGACTGGACTTATCGACACCGCTGATCCTGACCCTGCGCTCCTGGATAGGATAGTCACGGGAGACGAGTCTTGGTGTTATCAATATGACCCTAAAATCAAGCTCCAAATGGCGGTCTCCAAGTTCACCAAGGCAGAAAAAATTTCGATTTGAAAAGTCCAAAATCAAGGTCATGTTAAGCGCTTTCTTCGATTGCGATGGACTCATTCATCATGAATTTCTTCCTCCTAACATGACTATCAATAGACAGTTCTACGCAGAAGTTCTTGACCGACATCGAAAACGAATTCGTAGAGTGAGGCCTCATTTTCAACAAAATGGGAGTTGGCTGCTGCTACGTGACAATGCCCGCCCACACATTGCGTTGCCTGTGAGGCGATTCTTAGCCCAGCATGGTATCGTTGAGATGCAGCATCCACCATACTTACCAGACCTTGCACCCGCAGACTTTTTCCTGTTTCCTAAGCCGAAAAATTCGCTGAAGGGAACGAGATTTCAGAATGTTGAAGCCATCAAGAAAACTGTAACGGCACTATTAAAGAGCATTCCAAAAGAAGTCTTTAAAACTTCTTTCCAAAATTTGTACGGCCGAGCACAGACGTGCATTGCGGCTGATAGGGATTACTTCGAATCATATTAAATTGCTCTGTGTTTAACTTTTTTTTCTTCTGAGTTATTCCATGAGTCCTGGTAATTAATAGCCGGACCTTGTATTAAACTATTCGCGAAATAAACTCGATCATGTACAGTACGTTTTGGACTAAACAAATGCTTCTTAAAAATTTTATGTAATTTCTCATAACTAGAGTTATTTTTAAAAAAATTAACGCTTACCTTTTATCTGTAAGAAATTTCAAATCAATTCTTCATTGCAAAAAATTATAAAAAGTTCAGATAATGTCCTCAATGTCTGTTATGTTAAACGTATATATGCTCTTAAGGTGACGTAGTTTAGACTAGACAAATGCTTCTTAAAAATTTTGAGTATTTATTTCTTCACAACTATGGGTATTTTTGAGAAATTTGACACTTACTTTTTATTTGAAACTAGATTCAAATCAATTACTCTTTGCAAAAAATTATAAAAAATTCTCAAAGTATCCTCCATATCCTCCATTATGTTATCGATAAATATGTTCATACCGTGAGTAAACAAATCCTTCTTAAAGAATTTGAGTGCTTATTTCTTGAAACATATTGTTATTTTTGAAAAAAGTGATGCTAACTTTGAAATTTGAGACAAGTTTCAAATGTATTACTCACGGCAAATAAAGCACAGAAGTTCTGACTTGACGCCAATTTCAAATACTTGTCATTCAACAGCAGTTACTCAACAGCAGTTACTCAGTTATTCAACTGCAATAGTTAAAAAATAGATTAATTTTCTAAAAAAAATTTATTTATTAACACGGATTTGGTTATGCTGATTTGATTCCTGATTCTATTCAGAAAAAGTGTAAATTTAATCATTTGGTTCGGTTACTATTGCAACATCACCTTGAGTTTCTTTTTTTTAAATTACTATTTCGGCTTTTTTTACTGTAAGACTTGTTAAATGATTTTCACTTAAGAAGTTACTTAGTAATGGGGATTGATAAAATTTAATTCCTAATCATGTTTTATAATTTTGCATCCGTTATTTAAGCGCTAGAGTTGTTAATTGACAAGACACAGTTTTACACAGTCTTTCACAAAAATAAATATAAATTATTTACTACTGTTTAATAATTGTAAAATGGTTATTAGTTTAGATACTTTTTTAGTTGTGCTTATCATAAAATGTTGAGTAATGAGGTAGTATAACAGAATTACTTTGAAAGAACGCACCTTTTAGTTACATGCCTTTAGTTTGTAACGATTATCAAAATCAAAAAACGTAATATTAGCAGATAATAAAACTTACAAAAATTTACAATAGATATAACAGTAAAATACAATTAAATAAGGGAGAAATAACTAATTAACACGTAACAGATACATTTAGAACTTTTTTTTAACTTTCTACTTATGACAAATAAAGAAATCTTGATCTTATTTGTTAATTAAGGAACCATATTATGTGATTTTCAAGCCAATAAGAATGCATAAACAAAAATGATAAATGGTTATGGGCCATTATGTTATATAAAGAAATAATTTATAACAATTTTTTAAAATTAAGTTATAATTTCACCAGTACAATTCACTCGACCCACTATTCCAAGCGATGTAATTATATCTTGTAAAATTTTCTTTAATTTCAATACTGTCCCTTTCTTTTTTCCTCAATAAAATGTAAGATTTAAGTAAATATAGAAACTAATATCTAGATACAGAATACTTTCAGCATATTTTAGTCATGCGCTACTTCGCTTACAATGCATACTAAAGTGTATCAGCTACTGAAATTTTTTGGCGACAATATCTAACATTCTTCTTACTCATTTTTTAAGTAATATAATGCTTACATTGCTGTGAAAAACGATCTTTTTAAAAAAAAAAAGGGGGGGTTCCGAACAGGCCGACAACTGACGATGTTTTAAATCTTCTTTTTCCTCTCTGAAGGATGAAAAAGGAAAAGAAAAAACGCGCGTGTGATGTCGAAAAATGCGATACGGATGCTAAACTGTCAAACTTTACCCCCAATTTCTACCCCCTTCCTATGATGTGTTTACCCCTCAATCATAAGTTACTGTAGCCTCCTACTCCCCAGTATGGATAAAATGCCAAATTTTAGTTCTACCGGAAGAGAGTAAAAAAATATTCTTCGAAAAGAATGATGTTGTTTCGAAGAAATTTCAGTTTTGGCAAGTATTTTGTTTCTAATTTGACACATAGTTTTGCTTCTGAGAGATTTTTGCTGTTGATAAAAGACAATAAACAGATAAATATCTTTGTGTTAAGTTTCACATTTCTTTGGAGATTTTGTCAGCAAAAATATATCCATATCAGATATTTCTCAGTTTCTTAAATACTTACAGGGATGCCAGTCCCATTCCAGGTTGATGGCGACATTCCCCGCATATCAGTAAACAACAAAAATACTCACAAAACATAGTTTCTTGAATTAAAATGTCTGCTTAATTTTAATTTATTTTTAAACGCAATGCAAATCTCTGAAATATTTAATTGTTAGTTTTATTTTGTAAGTCATTTTTGTAGAAAAACAGTTTAGTGTGGTATAACACTTTTTTCATGAATTAGAGTGGTGTGTAGCGCTTTTTAAAAAAATATCCCCTGCTTTTTCTTTTCTTTTCTTTTTTTTTTTTTTTTGTAATTTCGCTGTACATTTAACGCTTGGTTGACAAAACGGTTTTCTTTATTTTTCACCTTAATCACAAACAGATAAAAATCTCCAGTTGAAAATCTAGTTTTTGGCAGAGAAGCACTGTTATTTTAACAAACAAACTCAGTTATTTTAATAAAAAAACTATGTTGTTTAATTTTAAAAAAAACTAAATGTGCCATTTATCGGCGCGAGCTGAATGCAGAGTTCACATGACAAGTCAATGCTGGAATTCGAGCTCGGGTCATCTCTTTCCGAGTGCTCTACCCCCTGACCCACGGCAGCTTTAGATGTCTGTTATATAGAAAAATCTTAAACTGCGTTTATCTAAAATCTCTTATTTACTAAAATCATAGTTAAGTGTAAAAACGTTTACAACTATATTACCCCAACCTTATAAAAATGTCTGGAAATTTAACTTACCGAGGAATTATATTTAAAGAAAAAAATAATAATTAGGTAGAATATAAATTCACCAATGAAGTAGAATCGTAATTTTATTTTTATGATATTCAAAATCATAAAATAATTTCTGAAAAATAAAAGGAAATGTCGAAAATAATCGCAAAATGATTAGAAAGAAGATAAAATTATCTCACGGTAGACAAAACTGCATGGCAAGAACTAAAATTTGAACTGACAGCTTTAATGCGTTTATGATGAAAGGGAAAAACTTTTTGTGAAAAAAAGTTTTACATCGTCAAATATACCGTAAAAGTCTGTAAAAAAAAACGGGAGCGAGTAACGATTAAAAACAGGAAAAAAAATCTGCATTTATCTTTAAACAGTTTTTTTCTGTAAAAAATAGTTTTTTTTCTTTAGAATTTACAATTATTTTTTACAGCACATGTAATCAAGTTCAAGAAGTACTTGAAAATGGTTCAATACGGGGCTGCCGAGCGCAGCTAGCAAAGTTAAAGTTCCCCTAGTCTATAAGCAAACCATTGCACGAAAATTTCCTGAAAACAAATGCATTCAAATGGAACCTTTTCTTCAGGTCGAAACTCACTTAAATCCTTAAATTGTCCTTCAGAAGATCTTTCTTTCAACGCCACTCACTCAAAAGGTGACGATGACACTCAGATATGATGAGTATGGTGGAAAACCTTGTCTGAATTTAAAAGGCTCTTCTTCTTTCCATCTATTTTAAGCATTCTGTCTTTTTCCAGGACCTCGGAGATAGGCCTAAGAATACAAACGACAGAGATGGGACCAGGGGATTTTCCTTTCGCTTGATATCAAGAGGCCCATCACCCGCTACAAGGATTAAATGTAAGCTTGGTTTTTCACAGAAAATTCCGGTGAAGTTTTCTTTAAGTTTGTTTGGTGTGGTATTGCCTGTACGATTCGTAGAATTATTTTTCTTTTCCTCCAAACTATGACATTGATAAGAAGCACGGATGTATACCAAGTCTATCCCCAAAAAACAGCTTAACTTTCAAAGCATTCGAAATATCATATTTGGTTTCACATTATGAAAAAGGTTTTTGCTATAAGTTTGGGAAAACAAATCTTAATTTTAGTGGTTATACTATTTTTAAAGAATTCTTTTGATGTAAATAAAATGTGCCGTTCATATTTTAGAATTTTTTACAATTTTCAAAACAGTTTTTTAATTTTCTAAACATATTAATTGAAAAATATACTTTAATGCATAAAATACAGCATTATAAACTGATTTTGTAAATTATAAATACAATCTTTTTACTTTTATTTAAGGTGTCCGACTATATTTTCAATCAAATTTTCACTAAAGATATAACTTTTCTGCTTGTTTTTTTTTTTTTTATATATATATATACATGTACCTATAAATTCAAATTATGAACTTTTCTCTTAAAAAAACTATTTGAGTTTTGTTTTTTCGTCGAATTGAACAGATATTATAATGATTTAAAAAATTAATTATTTTGGTTATTACATTGATAATTATACCTTTTTTTTCCCTCAAAACTAATTTTCCTTCATTTTAAATGCCATAACTCGAAATGTTTTAGCTTGATTTCCTTGAAATTTTGCATCAATATTTTCCATGCGTATGTTTAAGGAATAGACCACGAATTATTTGATTAAACTAATATTTTATGTTTTACAACTAAAATAAGAATAACTAAAGGCAATTTTTTCTCAAAATGAATTTTAATACTTGCTCTAAAATATCTATAAATACTAATATTATGACCAATGCGTAGTCTGTTCCTAAGTTGAGTATGAATATTATAATGCAAGAATAAGAGAGGGGGGATAATATATTTCAACAAAGCTTTGTAATTTTGAAGAGAAATCAATGTTTTGTCTTTTAGAGGAGTTCTCTAACCATACTTTCTGAAAAAAAATCAATTTTTTCTTTTTTATTCATACCGTATGTTAGTGTATAATGCGCACATAAATCCAAATAAAAGAATTCTAAGTTAAAAGCTTTAAAATTTGGATTATCGGATATTTTTTTATACAAAGATGTCAAAAATACTACGTTTCTTTTAACTCTCTCGACAAGTATTTTCGAAGAATACTTATTGAAAAGCATAATTTCAAATAACATATTTTTAATACTTGCGTACATTTTGCGAAGGCTTGCGCTTGCAGTTTAATAAATTTTATTGTATTTACTTGCCTGATTTGAATCATAATAATAATAACCTACACATTTCATCTAATCCAGTAAAAAGAATATCTAAATCATCAAATGTTATTGAATAGATTGTATTAATTTAGGCATTCGTATAGGATATTGTGTAAAAAAAATACGTAGGATATTTGCATAGAATATTAATTAAAAAGACAAAATTTCAAACATTTTATCACAGAAAATAATTGTCTTGTAAAGATAAACAACTTGATAAATAACACAAATAATAGCGCAATAAAGACATAAATAGTTTCGATTCTATAAATATGAACCTGTACTGTTTCTGTGCCATTCTTTCTGCTTTATTCCGGTTGCTTAGCTTTGTTCATCTGTACCCAAAGCATTTCCTTTCTTTATTTGAACAATCCGTTAGCTTTTATTTATATTATCCAATTACTTACTATGCATACTAAAATAAATTACCATTAACAGTAACAAATATACTTCTTAGTTCATTAGATGATTTAATAGCTACCAGATACATATATTTTTTGTGCGCAACGTATGCAAATATTCATGGTAAAAGAAAAAGAATGCTGATTGATTGGCCAAAAAAGCAGTTGTTGGCTAGCAATATCCGGAGAATTGGTCATCTATTTCCGATTCATCTCTGCTGGGATTACTCAATCAATTGACAGAATGATGAATAGCAAGAAATGGAAATGAAAATAAAACAAAAAAATTGAGAAATACCTTCATTTTCTTCCCTTCAAATTCAGCAAAAAATGATCTTAAAATGTATACATTTTTTTTATAACAAGACAGTTTTCCAATGATTAGAGAAAAATATTTACTTTTATTAGACTGCTTTGAAAAATCTGTACCGGAAGAATACATTATTCTTTATCAATAAATAAAGTATAGATAACGAAGCATTATAAATGAAGCTGGCATAAATACAGCATTATAAGTAGGAAAAAACATCAATGAAGAAAACGTCCCATTCTCATAAAGACGGTCATATTACTTTATTATCCCATATCAATGCTCGTTGATTTAAAAACCTATGTATATGTTTGTTATTCTAGTTTCTAATCTATGCTATGTTTGTAATCTATTTCAAGCAAACAACTCTCAACTAGGTATTTGTGATATCATAAATACTGATATTTCAGCAAAAAACTAAGGTTTAATGTACCCTGTAAAAAATTCTGGATCAAATTAAGGTAAAAAGTACCGACTCTCAGGGTTTCCGTACTTTTTCGGTAAAATCCCATTTTACCAAAACGTGTTACGGAACAAAAAATCTGATATACAGTAAATTTTATAGTAATGATTACTGCAAAATTAATGAATTACTGTAGTTAAGTAAATATTACTGTCAAAATTGCGGTATAATAATTTACGGCAAAAATGGATTTTATGGATGATGTACCCAAAGTGTCAGTGCTTTTCTCCGCAATTTGATCTGAAATTTTTTACAGTGCAGTTTTCATTGGGAAAACTGTTTCAGTATTAATGTAAATAAAACGTGTTTTGGATAAAGTTGGATTGATAAATTGTTTATTTTATTTTATTCGTTTAATATAATTTATTTACATAATATATTTATTTATTTTTATATTATATTTACTTATTTATTTATTTGTGAAAATTGTTATAAATTATTATTTGTTTTATCCCATGGAAAGATTATTAAATTTATAATATTTCTGGACTATTATCATTGCCTAGAAATATTAATCTTGAAGCGCAAAACTTGTGAATGACTGAAGGAAAATTTCCAGATTGCATCATCCAACAATAATGCGTAAAATTTTGCTTTATTTCTTTTCAAAAAAATTTAAAAAAAGTCACCGGAAAAATTCTCATGAGTGCGAAAACAACAAATGATGACTTTACAGCAATCATAAACATAAAATATTTACGCCTGAACATTCTCATGCTGTGCGTACCTCTGAGCAGGTTATAAAGGTCATTCCGAATATGCCTCACCATGCCATAAACATTCACCTGATAACGCAAAGTGCACTTCCAATGTCTTTGTTAAGAGCTTAGAATGGCTATCCTGTAAAGGAAAAAAAATCTTTCTTTAAAGCTTTCCTCTCTTGGCGAAATGATTTTTTTTCCTTTCACTACTAAAAAATAACTTAGATAAAAACTAGAAAACAGTCAAGTGATGTTAGCAATATGGGAAGAACATTCATCTCTGAAGGAAAAAGAATTCGAAGAGTTTTATTCAAGAAAATGGAAAAGTTATGTTTTGTTTTCAAATTCGTTTTTGTTTTTCGAATAGCTTTTAATTTTTTTTACTTTAGATTTTTGTTGTTGGAATTTGTTAAAAAAATAACGTTAATCCTTTAAAATGTTTTATTCTGTAATGGTGTTTCTGTGTAACTTCTTAGCAAAATCCTTATATTCCAAAACCTTAATATTTATTTTTGGTAAAGTTGCTAGTGCATGTCTTGTTTCATTATTGTAAACTGGATTTTATTAATAATTAAATTATAAGATTATTTTTTTTTTTTACACAAAGTTTCTTAGAAAAATATTTACTTTTTACACTGATGTGATTTCAGTAAATCTAATAATAATTTAAAATAATCTAAAAAAATTCAAATTACGATAGACTTGATTCTTCAGATATTGAACAGTTTTCACTTTGTTTATATTTTTGAATGAAGACAGCTATTTAATACAAATCAATCTTGATTAAAGCTTTTCTGTAAAATCTAAGGAATCAAATCACAAAATCTTAGAAATTAATTTTTTCTACTATGTTTTCATTTTAATACAGGAAAAAATGTGGGGTGCTGAACAAAATGTAAAAGATATAATTAAAGTGCATTGTATTAAGAGTAAAGGGTTAGTACGTTATATTGTGCCAAAATCAGTCCCTTTAGTCATCATAATAATGATTATACATAATAGAACATTTATAACATATTCCAGTACACTGTATAATGTTCCGGACCAAATTAGGGTGTTAAGTTTCGGCTCTTTAGATGCATCATCCATAAAATTCACTTTTACTGCAAAATATTATTAAGTAAATTTTACAGTATTATTTATTTAATTAGTGTGATTTAATAAATTTACTGTAATTATTACTATAAAAATTACCATGTATCGCTTTTTTTGTTCCGTAACAGATTCATTTCGGTAGATTTAGATATTTTGTTCCATAGCGGATCCAGGTAATTCAGGTAATTTCAGGTTTTTTGTTCCGGTATATATGGATTTCACGGTAAAAAAATACCGACACCCTGAGTGCTAGTACAGTTTACCTGAATTTGATCCGAAATTTTTTACAATGTTGCAGAATTTTCTGAATCAAACTGCAGTACTATTTTTAGATTCTTATTGCAAAAATTAAGCTTACTCTAACATATAAAACTAAACTAAACTCAGCGGCGCGACAGCCCATAGAGGGCCAAGGCCTGCCGTGCCCATCTCAGTTTTCTTGGGCTCTGGGGTGCAGGAGCAGTTGTTCCGGTCAGGTGGTCAGCCGAACGCGGAACCCCCAGTGTTTAGTTCCCAAGCATGCTTGGTACTCATTTATCGACCCACTGAAGGGATGAAAGGCTGAATCAACCTTGTCCGGCCCGAGGATCGAACCAGGGACCTGTGGCATGACAGCGGGCGTCAAATACTCTAACATATATTTAACACAATTTTCAAATATTATACTTAATTAAGTTATACTCAAGTGCTGTTATGTTGTTTGAATTTAATTCAAATTTTATGCGCTAGCTTTGCTTAAAAGGAAAAATAACAGATGCTTATACAAAGTCAAATAATGAAATCAGAAAGGTTAAACTTGCAGACATTTATATTAAAATAAAAAATTTTCACTTTAAAGGAATTACAGAATTGTAATGTATGGCGTTTTATTTAAGCTTTCTTCAAATGAAATTCATTACCACAGCATAGATTCTTTATAGGCAAATTAAACAATAAACAGAATATTGAACATTGTCTTTATCAGTATCCTTTTATTTTAAGAAAAACTATTCCTTAATAAATATCTTTTTTTATGTTTAATTTTTACTTGCTCGTGTTTTTTTTTCTGCTAGCAATTTTTTTTATCTATTTATTATTATTTAAAAAAATCTAAATTAAAAAATAATCTGCTGATGCTGTGATATTCTGCAGAACCCTCTGCCGTGCTGGGGATTTTTGCTACTGTGTATCGTATCTATTATCATGATAAATGAAATAAATCTAATGTGCATAAGGCAAACTTCACCTTTTCGTATGTTCAAATTTAAAACCAAAAATAATCCAAAAATTTTTAAATAATTTTCAACTTTAAACGTTTTAACACATTACGCTTTTTTTTTCTTTATTTCTTCAGAAACTTGTGTACAGAAATTAGTTGGCAAATTGAAACCCTATAAGATCGAAACCAATTCAATTACTCACTTTTAACTTTCACATACTTTGCAAGATTACTTATCTTACGCACTTATTGTAATTACGAGAAAATGTTTAACGTAAACTAAAAGGATTTGAATCAAATTATGTACATTCTTTTTTTAAAAAATAAAATTGAAATATATTTTCTTAAATTTTAAAAACAGAATATTTACTACAGCGTTTAAAAATGCTGCTATAAATAAGATAGAATGAATTCAACACGGATAAAATTATTAATTACAAAAAACATTTACTTTGTATTCACTACATAAATAATCCATCTAGCATCACACATACATACACATCATTTTTTCAACCGTAAATAATTTTTTTATCAAATTATTTAAGATCACATTTTTTTTTTATATTTCCTGCATTGATAATTCTGTTTTTTTTTTTTTTTTTTTTTTTTTTAAATATGCTTTTAAAAATTTGTTTAATAACTATATTGAGTCGTTTAATACCCCTTAAACTGCTAGTCTATGAAACACGTATTCATTGAATTAGCTTATGTATTAAGAATGTATTTTTTATATTTTTTTATTACTTTAAAATGTCCATTGATGTGTTGCACTATTTCATCTCACTAAGAAGAACATCTACATTCACTAGTTATATGCATTCTATATTTTATTTTAGCACTAATACCTTTTAACGTAACTTACATGGATATCTTAAACAAAGAAAGAAATTTTAGAATCGGTAAATACTTTTCCTGGGCACAGTATATAATACAAATTTTCAGAGGTGTTTATGCACATCATCAGGATTAAAATTGCATGGGTACCCACGCCCGGAAATGTCATCATATGCTACTGAGGACGTTTCTCTAGTATGAAATGTTTCTTCGTGTGATTCTGAATAGGTCAGGTAATCCCCCTAACCACGTACAACGACATTTCCGTACATGGGTTCCAATGCAGTTTTAAATCTAATGATGTATCCTAATCCTCCTAGAAGTTCGTCTCAACAATTATACGATCTTCTATTATTTGCGACGTTTCAAATTTGTACATTTTTACGAAAATAAAAAATTACATTTCAAAAACATTTATAGCACTAAGAGCAAAACTAATTTCAGATTTGAAATCCCCATACCCGAATTAGGCAATATCAAGTATTTATAAAAATGCAACAAAAAATTTCCGCTAGTATAAAGATCTTAAATAGGCAATAAAGAAAGAAATTTATAAGTTCAAAATTGTATTTTACGTACCTTTACCAAATTTAGAAACGAGCAAACCATATTCTAATTACTTGAAAATTTAGTTTCAATTAATATCTCAAGATTCTCATTCTCTTGAGTTAATTGAGCTCAAAGCATAAAAAAAACACACATTGTATTATATAAAAAATAATCCACTAAACTGAAGCGGTAAGATATTAACTATCTGATTAAAAACTTCATTCGCTTCAAAAATATACAAATGGAAATAACATTCGACATGTTTCAAGCCCTCAAAACTAGGCGCCCGTTTTTAAGGCATGAATGCCAGGCATGAATGAGGAAAAATGGAAGTGATTTGAAATATGAAACATAAAGTTGCCAACGAAAAATAGAAAAATAAAGGTGAGAAACAATACTATAGAAACCACAGCAACCGAGAGAGAGAGAGAAAAATGAAAAACAGAACAAGAAAAACCCCAGTGGCTGAGAGGGGCAAAGCAAAGTAAAATGCATTTCCATGTGACATGGAGCGGTGGTTAAAAACTTCATTAACAAGGGATTCAGCATTCATATGAATAAAACAAGATTACAGGGTACAAGATGTGCTGATGTGAGAAGGGTGAATATAATTTTGGCATCGTTTGAAGTAAATTTATATCCAAGATTCCACCAATTTGTGGCAACTGATAGTTTCTCATACGACGAATCATGTGTACTGTTATTTCCAATCAGTATATTTTTGACGCAAATGAAGTTTTTAATCAAGTAACATATTGTACTAATTTAAAAACTAAAAAAGAGCAATTTATGACGAATTTTTACGAATAAAACTATTTTTTAAAAAAATATGTAAAAGTAAATGGGAATAATGATACGTAAAAGATATATGTAGCTTACCTTTTTTGCAATCGGCAAAGAATTCTGGTATAAATGGGAATTTTTCGAAGAAGCTAGAAGCTTTCTGTCTCTATCATAATCACAGGAGCCAGCTGCTGCACCGCTTACATTCATTAATTTTTTATCCATGATAAACAAATAATCCTGAGTGTTCTGAATAGTTAATGAAGGCAAATATTCTCGGATAGAGCAGTAAGACGTTTTTTGGGAAAGATTGCTATGATTCAGTTTATTTTGCCACAGATCTCTGACTAGTGCCAAGAAATTAGGATTTCTAAAAAACTGAATGCAAATAACAACAAGATAACCTTCGCTAACTAAGTTTTTGATGTATCCAACTTGATCATGATTCAAACTATTATCCTCATGCGATTCTGTTCGTCTGATTCCTTCAATCATTTCTAGCAAAGTCAATTCATGAAATGAATTCAATTGTTTCTTATTTGAATGAAAATAAATAAAGATAGATCAACTTATTTTTTCTATTGTAACTAAATTTTACTCGGATTTAAAAATAATGACATTTATCAATTATCTTTCTAGGAAAAAAAGTAACAAACAAAAGAATATATCATTTAACAAACGACAATTTCGAATAATATTTGAATATAATTATGTGTGAAATGCATCGTTTTTGATAAAAAGAAATCATTAAAAATCTCTTTTGAAGCAATATTACTTTAATGAAATTAAATTAGTTTTTGAAAACAATTCGGAAATTACATTATTTTATTTGAAAAATGAAATAAAAAAATTAATTTTTCAAGCGCAAACGATTATTTTTATAAAACAATTTGTGCTTTTATTACTTGAATGTGTTTTATTACTTTTCTTGAGTGGAGTTAAAATTACCTGAATAAAATGAAATACGTTTCTAAAAAATTTTTAAGATTCCATTATTTCATTTGATAAATGAAATTAAAAAAATATTTTTTATGCTAAAATTATTATTATGGTTATGAAACAATTTGTTCTTTTCCAAATGATTCTTTATATCATTTCATATAGAAAATCGTCTGAATATATGTATTTAAAAATAGTTAACAATAATATCAGATACCTTGTAAAATTTGTATATAGTTTAAACATCAAATTTAAAATTTTAAAAAAAACGCTTCAATCAGCTAACAAACTTGAATTTATCTTCTGCAGTTGCCAATATTAGTTGATTTTATCAACTAAAACCTTTCTATCTTACAAGAATCCTAACCAAGATAAGTTTTCCTTGGAATAAGAAAAAAGCAACTCACAAATAATCTTATAATGGACAAGACAAGAAACGGTAAGACGAAAAAGGTGCTTCTTAAGCAATGGATGCGGTGAGTGGAATTCTCTGGTTTTGTTCTCTTATCCAATTTTTATCAAGGACCATCAATCAAATATCCTTACGGTGGTCACATAGTATGTTTCGAGAATATTCCATCAATGAATGTAGGTAGAACAAGATTCTCAATGCATTATTGACGAAGAGTTTTATTAAATAAACAGAAAAGGAATTTCTTAAGAAATTGTTTTTTTGTAAAGAATTGTGAAACAATTTATCACGATACAATCGGTATATTGAATAAAGTTTGAAAAATTGCGTCGTGTGAAGCCCTAATAATGCTTCAGTTTCAATTTTAAATATATGTGAAAAAAATAATCACTTATCTATTCTACGCCTTTCTAAATTGGTTCTTTGTTATTAGTTTTAAATATCCTAAAAACTTGTATTCTCAATATTTATTTTTGTAAACTAGAAACAAGATATTTTTTCTAAAAGTTCTAAACTGTCTCTTCAATAGTAATCTTTTTAAAAAATATAGAATGAATTCCTAAGTTTTTAGGAAATCAAATTATGTCAAATTTTGGAAACTTCAACTATTTAAAATATAAAAGAGACTTGAATTTTCATATCGTAATTATGTTCATCTGTAAAGGCAATTAAAATTTATAAATATGTACTCATATATCTCTCTAAATAATTTTTTAAAAATTTCTCAGGATTTTGACATCAAGTTTTAAATTATGTAACAGTTTATAAAAGCCATAAATTTCTCTGATATTGCAACTCTAGAAAACCTGAATCAAATCAGGATAAATCCATTTTTTCTCAAACTTAAATTTCAACGTCAACATTAATCCAGAAGCTTATTTTTGTTTTCAATAAATCACACACAATTCACACACAAAAATGTTAAACATTTTAAAAACACCGCACACTGTGAAATTTTCAGGAATTCTCCATTAATGTCTTTATCAATGCTTCCGAATCAAATTTAATTTTTTTTTCACTTTTTTCACTTTATCAAAACACTCAATCAGAATGATATAAATAAAAAGAAATAACTGAAAAATACACTGGAAGAAGTATCCAACAGAGCCATCTCTCCATTTCCGTGCTGCTGCTTTAATAGAGGGCTGTCCACCTGGTCCAGTCGTTAGGTCCACTTAGCAATAGAAAGCGGTTTAGCTGGCGCCTGCCTGGGTTTTTACCGTGCACGTTATCTCCACCCTCAATGCATTTGCTTGCTTATTAAGCGTACTACGACCGTTAAGAGTTCGAGGGATATATCGATCTAACTTCTAACGTCAGTGATGTTGATTCAGAAAGGGCTGAAAACCTTTTTTTTTTTTTTTTCATAGTTTATTTTCATTCCACGGTCTGCGTCACACGTGCAAAGACACAAATTGCCCACACTGTATATTCCGGATCTGCTTTAGAAAAAGGTTCCAATGCAGATGCTTACCAGACAGGGGTTAAAAGTCACGAATAAGTAATTTCCATTTTTTGGCTATTGTTTGGTTTACTTACTAATAATTAAATTATTTGTCTAATATTTTAAAACAGAAATATGAGGGCTAAACAGTTTTTGTTAGAACCATAGTCTTATAGTCAGTACACTGTAAAAAGCTTCGAATCAAATCTCGGTACAAAGTACCGAACCTTTGGGTGCATCATCCATAGAATCCTGTTTACTGTAAAATCTATTTTTACCTGTAAAATATTAAACCATAAACTTTACAGCAATATTTATTTAATTGGAGTGATTTTACGGTAATTATTATTTTTTTGACAATGCTTGTAAAATTGTATCAAAATTTTGTATTTATTGATCATATGAAGATGCGTAATTATGTAGTTCTTATGATTAAAGCACAAGCTTAACAAAATGTTTATATCCATCATGCTCGTATTCAATCAGAAGTTTTTTAAAAATAAAAGAGAAAAAAAAGAAAAAGAATATTCTTGATTATTCTTGAGCTTAAAAACGTGCTTCGGTGGACGCTGAAAATATTCCAGATCAAATTACGGTATAAAGTACCGGCAATATGGGTACATCCTCCGTAAAATCTAATTTAATGTGAAATCTAATTTTTCCGTAAAATATAAAACCGTAATTTTTATGGTAATATATATTTAATTAGAGTGATTCAATGATTTTATGGTAATTATGAATTAACGTAAATAATGAAAAATTGCGGTATATCAGATATTTTGTTCCGGTAAACGTGAATTTTACGGTAACAAGTACCGGCACCCTGAGTGTCGGGACTAAATTTGATCCGGACAATGTAGTTGAAATATCCGCCACCGACTTCACACATTCTTTAGAGCTCGACTTCTACTAGTTCAAAAAATTATTAATATTATAGAGTAATTCTTAATTTCAAATTATATATTTCTAATTTTTATGTACAATAAAATTAAAAGGCACTTTATTTAAAACTTCATTTTGTATTATAACAAAACGGTTGAATAAACGAGTTTTAAAAAATATATTTATGCAAAATATTGAAACTGTTCGAAACCATTAATAGAAAAGAACTACATATAACTTACACGCATGCTTACACTTAAGCTTATTAGGACAAAAAAAATTTTTTAATGAATATTCATGAATTCAGGAAACTGTTACAAATGATGCATTAAATTCATTCACATATTTTTTATTAACTTTAACATAGATAAATAAATTTGGTTTTAGAATTTACAAACTGAAAAATATTTTAGCATCTCATTTATTATTTATGACTTTATAAAAGCTTTAATGATTATCTAAAGTTTTTTTTTTCTGTTTTTTTTTCAGAATTCTTTTAATCATAGGCTCAAATATGATTAAGTTTTTGTAAGTAGCAATTTAAATATCTTTCATGAAAGTCTTTCGAGATATAATTTTGTTTACATTGTCTCTCTATACTAACAAATCGTAACGGCCACCAAAGCCGCCTCTGTTCTGTTTTGGGTGTTAACCTCAACGTTACATTTCGTTTTTCTGCTCAAAATCAATAAAAATTAGAAACATTAAATTAATAACGTGTATAGAAAAGTGTACAAGGATTAAGACGAACTAAAAAAAATAGCATTTGATAATTAGTTCTAGTCTTATTAACTGCTAAACTAATGTTGGAAAAAATACCATACGGGCCCCTCTACAGGCCGCAGGCAGGTAACTACAGAGTTAAAATTTGGCATGCTGAAAGGGCCATAATAGTTTATGAACTTAACGCATATTTTTTTTTTTCCAAATTCTGATATATTCAAAAGTTACTGCAATTTTAAGAGGGTTTTTTTTTTTGCGAATTTCTTAGCAATTATTTTTGTTTTACGTTACATTTTTCTTTGTTGATGCGCAAAACCCATAAGCCTTAGAAACTTGAAATTAAAAATCTGTGTAAAAAATGTGCTATGATTTCGGTGAAATAAAAAATTAGGATTTAATTATTTGTTCGAGAATTAGTAACTGTTAAACTTGTTGTAAAAAAAACCCATGCTGGTTGATATAATGTCCGCTGAAATACAACTACAAACTTGAAATATAACGTGCTTGTAGGACCATTTTAAATTATAACTTAAACAAGAATTGTTGTTAGTTTGTTTTCCTTTTTTTTTCTTTTTTTTTAAAAATTCCTATGTGTTTGAAAGTTATTGCAACTATTAAGTGTTTTTTTTTTTTTTACTTTTTTTCCATAAATGATAATTATTTATCCATTGCTGAGAAAAATTTAACTCTCATTTAAAATTTTCATTTTATAAAATCGCGCTTGACTTGATATCAAAAGTAACAAAAATTAGGATAAATAAAATAAAAGAGAAAAGTTAGATGTCGCCAGATATAAGTCTTAACATTTATATCGAAATTTTCAAATATATAAAATCAGAAGAAGAGTGATAAAAGCTATTTTCAATAAGAACTGTTATCTGATATAAGTTTATCGTTGTGTATATTGTTAACAAAAAACAAATTACTTATCATTTATTACAACTTTTTGTGTCGCATATTCTGAATTCCCAAGTTCAGCTTTTTTTCAAGAACATTTAATTATTTTTTCAAATACGTCCTTTTAATTTTTTACGATTAACATATTAATAAAAATGTACACACATAAAATTATAATAATTATGTATTTTCTAAACAAAATTATCTTTTTATCAACTTTTAAGAAAAATCTTTCAAAAAGATCAATGTGGCAAAACGGTTAATATCCATTAAGAATTATTCTGAGAAAAGCGAATTTTCGCATGGACAAGAACTGGTTTTCCCTACCACGATGGCCTATTTTCACTGAGTAATAACTCTTTGGGGGAGTGAAGGTACCGATTTCCAAGTCGTTTTTTTGAAAAACATTTAGTCATTCTGAAAATAGTGCTGCAGAAAGCAATCCAAACATAATTTTTGTAAAATAACTGCTAACATAACATAGACATAAACTGCCCCCCCCTCCCCCCCTGATCTTCAATGATGAATGAGACGCAATCACTGAGGTTGGTGAGGGAAGCGATCAGGGAGTGGAACATCTTAGTCTATTTAGACAAATCTAATAATGGCGTCACAGTTTTTCATTATAGTCTGTAAATTTTTATTGGCTGAAAAAAACATGTGATAGAACCTAGTTTTCCCACATAATTGTTTTTTTTTTTTTTTTTTGTTATCAGTATAAAATTAATAAAAGTAATAAAATATTATGAATAAAAGTCATAATATTGTCATTCCCCTGTAAATTATCTCTTGTATTCCGACTTTAAACGTTACACTTATTTTTTTTTTTATTTGACTCTATTATTAAGTTTTTGATTTTGATTGTTTTCTAAATTAAGAGCTTAAAACAAAAAATGTTGTTTTTTTATTATAATGTAATTTTATGATATTACCTTATTACATTACATTTAAAAAAAATTATTTTTCGAATCAGTGTCTAAACTTATGAACCGCTTTACAATTATTATTTTTCGGTGTAAGTTACTATAATATGCTGTTATAAATTGCCTTTAAAAAGGTTCATTAAATGGTTTATAACTTAATGATCAGCGTCATGCACAAATTGCATTTAATATATCAGTCTGATTGGTAATCCAACCAGGCTTATTAAATTATGGTTATAAACTCATTAAACTACGCTATTATATTATAGATTAATTACGGTTATATTACAGTTATAAGTTCACCACATTTATTTCGGGTATAAACTCACCGTATTATTTTTTGGTTTAAGTTACTATTATATGCTGTTATAAATTGCCTTTAAAAAGGTTCATTAAATGGTTTATAACTTAATGATCAGCTTCATGCACAAATTGCATTTAATATATCAGTCTGATAGGTAATCCAACCAGGCTTATCAAATTACGTTTAATAACTCATTAAACTACGCTATTATATTATAGATTAATTACGGTTATAAGCTCACCAAGTTTATTTCGGGTATAAACTCACCTTAAAATTTATTATATAAATCACGGTAATAAGCTCAAAAAAATTTTTGCAACATTATAAATTTTATTTTAAAAGTCATTTTAAAAAATGAATTATTACGCAAAATAATTTCTGTTCGCTAATAGTTTTTAATAAAATCATAAAGAAAACAGAATCATTTTGACTCAAAATTATTTACCAATTAAACTTGACTCAAAATAAACATTCAATTTAAAAAAAATGAATAATAGACTTGGGAAGAGCGAGGTCAAGTGTAAGCAAACACAATTCTTTATAGTATACTCAGATTTTTAAAAAATAATTTCAACATTAATAGAAAAAACTGCTTTACTTTAAGAAACAACATTATGTTAAAGCAGTCATCGGGGTTGGAGAGCAGCAGCGAATAGGGGGCTGAGCCCACTATTGTCTAAATAAGTTTCTTAAGATTCAATTGTTTCCTTATTTTAATCTACAAGACTGAGTTGCATCTAACTGGAGTTGGAGTTGGGCAAATCTTTTCGAATCTGACACCTTTGATCTAGTTGGAACTAAAGGTAAGAGATGAATCACTTTTCTATTTGAAAGGAAATTCAATTATTAGCACACAATGATTTTTAAATCGTTTATTCTTAACTGCTTTAGGTCTATTTTTTTTAGTTGCTTCAAGACTTAAATTAAAAACTAAATTTAGTTTAAATTCAATGAAAAAAGCATAAAATACTTGGATGGATATCTGACGTATTTAAAATCCCAATTCATGAAATATGTCTGATTAATTTAGACCTTGAGTGGCTTACTCATGGAATCGATCTCCGCAACATACTATCTAAAAATTTGGACATTTTCATGTATCTGAATGTTTAAAAAAATTGCATTAAAATATTTTTAGTCTCAGTTATACTGTTTTATGTCTTATTCATGTAAACGGATTTTTAAGTATCATACAGGTATATACTGTGTTTTGATAAATAATTAAATCATTAAAAAAAATGCTATCTTTTATAAGTTAGTTTAATTTTGAAAGCTTTTACAAAAAAAGTTCCTACAACCAAAACTTGTAAATCTTTAATATTTTTTTTAAATTTTTAAATACAATTGTTTGCACCACAATAAAAGCGTTTTAATCTAAGATTCTCAAACCAAAACAGAAATGGGTATGAATTTGTTTCTGTCATTTAGTTCAAGGATTTCTTATTTATTTTTATACCCTGCACATAATTTAAAAATATGTAGACGAGACAGCGGTAAAACGCCCCATGAGAATTTTCCAAATATTCCGGGGAAGAATGATTCACATTCACCAGGAAAAACCCTGCGGCTAAAGTTTTCAAATAGGAAAATAAATGCTCAAGTAAGTAAAATCGTACTTTAATTTTTTTTTTCCTTCTCCCCTTTTCAAAAATTAGATATTAGGGGGATGTCTACTTATAAAAGATTTTATTTTTAACTTCAATATTCTGAAAAGTGCGAGAAATATTATCAAGATTCCTGATAGCTTGAGATAGATTGCTTGAATATATAAAATATATTCAAGAAATCTGAAAAAATGTAAAACTTATCGTTGAAACTGTGACGTAAAATATATTTTCTCCTTTACTTTACCGATAACTTTGAATCAAAAAATTTTTTGTCTAAAGTAGTAAAAGGAAAATATTGAGAAGTCAATTCAAGAAAAAGGAGAAATGCAAATAAAATTGTTTCATCAAGATAATTATTTGATTACTTCAAGGAAAAATGAAAATGCGGATAAAATTGTTCGATCTAGATAATCATTTAAACAATTCGAGAAAAAGTAAAAATGCAAATTCCTTTGGATTGGATAATCATTTTATCAATTTAAAAAAAAAAATTAAATGAAAATGAAGTTCTTTGATCAAGATAATCGTTTAATATATTCAAGAAAAAGTTTGAACTATGACTAAAAAAAAAAAAAATTAATGCTTTGCGCATAATTATAACTCTATAAATTAACTTTCAATATTTTTTTATTGTTTTCAATTTGAGAGAAGCAAAATTAAAATATTACAATTAAATGCAGTGTATATAGAAATATGAATTGCTGTCAGTCATTTATGGACTTCCAAACCATCCGACCGAGCGTGATGAAATTCGGCATGCAGATAGTTTGAAGCGTGGGGTAGGTCACTATCGACATTAGAACATTCTACTAGGATCCGTTTGAGGGGACGTGTGAAAAACATAACTGAATTTTCTGATTGGTTAAACGTTAGCCATAGTTTTAAACTCTAAGCGAATCTATTTGTTCAAACAATTTTAACGATATCATCAGTTATATTTGCCAGCTTATAGCTCTATTTGATCAAAAAAATCAGTTTATTACACGTACTTTAATATTTAGTTTTTTTTTTTTTTTTTTTTTTTTTTTTCGCTACGTCAGATAAATTCAGTGAGCAACGGTAACATGGCAGCATGGGAGGGCTACGTTACCAAAATGGTATTTCTGAAATTAACTGAAACCACATGTTTACTTTGCTTACAGTAATTCTCTTAAAATTTGTAAATTTTGTAAGTTAGCGATTGAGCAAATTCAATTAAAAATAATTAATATTGTCATTTTCAAATGGAATGAGCGAGCGAGTTGTCGGAAAAGAATTGCTTAAGAGACCCCGAGATTTGGCGAGCGATAGTGAGCAAGTGAAGCCAACGTTACTCCTATAATTTTTTTTAAAAAAATATCGCTATTTCTATTCTTTATATTTGCATAACATTTCATTGCCCGAAATTGTGTTCTTATAAGTACGGTTAAAAACAAAGGGAAACTAAGAAAAAACGGCTTATCTTCTTATTACCTTTCCGTATGTCACGTGGGGTTCCATTTTCTATTCTTTCAATCAAAACTGAAAAGATGATAAAGGGGTTGAAAATGGAATGAGTTGAAAAGAAAATGAAGTCGACTTTTCTATGGGAATGAGTTTTAAATCAGATAATCGATGTGGAATAATAAGAACTAAACTTTCTCCCCTTCAAAACCCATCTTCAAAAAATCGTTGATATCTAAATTGTATTTTTCAACCCCCTCTCATCTTTTTATTTTTTTTCTAAAATATTTTTTCTTAAATCTTTGCATAAATTTAATAAAAGATTTCTTTTCGTCTTTTAATCGCTACAAAAATCCTATAATTTTATGTGAAACTATTAACTAGTTTCTTTTCGAAATATTAAAAACTGAAGAGGCGTGTTATATTTTTAGACTAGTAACATTTACCCTTAAATTACTAGGCAAAAAGTGAAATCGGAGATCTGATGTGCTTCTTGGCTGTAAAAAATCATGAAATGAAGGTATAAAAATCATAAAATTTCTTAGAATGCTTTGGGTAAAAAAGAAATCTTTAACTTTTATTAAACTAAAATTAAGAAAAAACTCGAGTGTTTAAATAATGTATTCAAAAAATTCACGTAGGTTAGTTAAATGTCACTTATGATTTACTCTAGGATTTCATTTACGAACGTGGTCACTTCAAAACATGCTTAAGTGACTTATTTTGCAATTAAAAATGAAATTTTAGAATAAAAAATTAATATTAATAATTGCGAAAGGTGTGTAAGTAAAAGGGTGGTGGGATTTAGATTGTTAAATATTTATTAGTTTTTATTTATGTGCAACATTTGAGTATAACACATTTGCAAAATATGTTCTTAAATCTTGAATTATCAATATTTATTACATTTTTTAGTAGCCTGTGTATACTTTTTCGAAAAGTTAACTCGAGAATAAATTATATTTTAAAACTGCTCACTCTTGGTTTCAATTTTGTCCTTTTCTAATATTGAGTCGACATTATAAAAATGCTCATTTTAGTATAATTTATTATGATATTATGCTCCGGATCGTGATTTCAAAGCATATTACCATTAAATATATATGAACATAAATAGCAATAAAGATCATATAAATGCATTTGAAATTAAATTTGCAATTTGAATGCTCAACCTACTAGAAGGGCATCTAACTAATTCGGTATAATGAAATAAACATCGACTTTTATACAGTGTTTAAATGACAACGTTTGAGGATAAACAATCTAAAACGTTTGTACGAGATGCACCCAGAAAGAAAGTTTCCCTAATTTATAAAAAAAAAGAACTCACACTTTCAGGAACATATTTATTGGCAACAAGTACAGCAATGTTTCAGCTATTTTTCAACATAGCCACCACCAGAATTGAGACACTTGTCGTATCGGGGGATCAACTTTTGTATCCCTCTGTCGTATAACTCTGCTGCCTATGAATGGAACCAGCGTGTGACAGACGTCTACCGTTACTGTGAAACACTGCGGAATTCAAATTCTGGAATTCTCGTGCCATTCAAAACAAGAGTCGTGGAATGGTTACTGAAGGTGTTGGGCTCTTCCAATGCAATGCTTGTCCACATACGACACGACGCACAGCAGCTGTTTTGACGGAATTTGGCTGGGGGTTGCTTGATCATCCACCCTACAGTCCTGATATTGCTCTTAGCGATTTTCGCGTTTTCTTGCACCTCAAGAAATTCCTGTCCTCTGGTGAGCGTTTTTGCAACGACGAAAAGCTGAAGACGTCTGTCACACGCTGGTTCCATTCACAGGCGGCAAAAATCTATGACAGAGGGATACAAAAGTTGATCCCACGATACGACAAGTGTCTCAATTCTGGTGGTGGCTATTTTGAAAAATAGCTGAAACATTTCAGTACTTGTTGCCAATAAATATGTTCCTGAAAATGTGAGTTCTTTTCTTTTATAAATTAGGGAAACTTACTTTCTGGATGCTCCTCGTATATGCTTTAGTAAGGGCGTAAGAAAAAGTATTTTTTATGTTATGAATAAAATTTTCACGTATTTCTTAAATTTTTCAATTTTTCTTACATAACTCCCTACTTAAAGACTCATGTTACCCACTTAAAAGGTATGAATTAAAAAATGATAATATATTTATATAAGTCTCTAACACAACCTACCAAAAAAGGATAAGTTTGTTTCTTGCTGGTAGCAATGGCAATGCCTAAATTCCATGAAAAGTTTAAAATACTTGCCAAAAATATAGTAAAATAATATGCGCGTAGAGGATCGTGAATTAATTTTCAAGAAATAAAGAAAGAAACAAAAATTTTGCGAAATCAGTCCCATCAGCAATAAGAAAGCTAGTAATAAAATATCAATTTGATTACTGGATGGTACCAGGTGGTTTTTCTAAAAATTACTTTTCGCCTCCCTATACTTTGTCCATCAATCAAACATATTGATTTTTAAGTTTTAAAATTCCTTAATGGTGATCTATCAGATTTCAATATTGTTTTATTTTATTTTTCTCCCTTAAGTATCAGTTAGCAACTTCTTACGTATATACCTTTTTTACTATATTTTAACAAAGATTTTTTAAAAAAAAGCATATTTAGGATAGTTATTACGGAATACCCTAAATAGAGCCGTGATGGGTCTATTTAGGGTATAAATAGAGCTCGCCTTCCAATGAGGTGACCTGGGTTCGAATCTCAGAGATGGCAGGTCAATACGAATTTTACTTACCGCTCGCACCAACCACAATGCTGGCATAAATTATCCCTTTGCCGTCGGGTGATCCGTGGGTGGCTTTCGTGGTTTTCCTCTCCATTAAACGGAAATGCGGATTAGTTCCAGTAAAAAGTCCTCTACGAAGGCTAGTTTGTCCAAATGCTTAATTCAAGAATTCCCTTGTCATCTTGGTTGGGTTCAAAATTACAAGGCTACGGAGTTAAACATTGATTGATAGTCCTAAACTCAGAAACGGGTCAGCCGTTCGACGCTGGTAATTAAAAAAAATCTATTAAAATTTAAATGCATATTTTAGGTTTATTTCAATGTAAATGTCTGAGAAAATTAAGCTATAAGTAATAATATAATATTTACAACGAAATATACATTTTTTTCTTAAATGTAAGGAATGTTTAAATATTAATGACCTAAATCTTTATTCTTTAATTTGTTTCAAAACCATTTTTTTAATTATTCATAAATAATTTTTTTCAACAAACTATTCTCCTGTTGAAATATTCTATTCCATATTAATAATAATAGTAAAACAAATAAAGTTTAATTATTTTTTTATCGTATGAGATCAACATTTATAATAGAGGAATAATAAATATAATAATTACAATATTTATAATATATCATACTATATCCTGATAAAAAAAAACAACTTTATAATTTGAATTACAATATTTTTAATATATCATACTATATCCTGATTAAAAAAAAAATAAAAAAAAAATTTATAATTTGATTCAAGATAAATTTTTATTTTGTTATTATTTATTTGATATATATTTATCCTATTCTTTTTATTAAATTTTAAAGGGTTAAAAAAATTATGATACTTTCTGAACGTGTTACATACACCAAGCGCTTCGTTTACTGACTTATTTGGCAAACTGTAATAATGACACAAACTTTTTTACACATTATAAGGAAAACCAAGCACACTTGAATTGGTAGTCATTTTATTCGAAGAGCCCTTATTATTAGATAATATTCATTTTCATATATTTATAGCAATACTTATAACAATACTTATGGTAATATTTCATTTCCAAACTGCAAATTTGGTGATATATTATTGAATTAGATTCAATTTATGCAAATGTATGAAATTCAAACAATTGGATACTTGCAACTCGTGAAAAAGACGATCACTGATACACAGACACATGGCCTATGTATGACCACAGTGCCAGCTGATCTCTTATAAGCGAATTGTATGTTAAGGTAGAGTTAAGTTTCTCCACATAAGTTTGAATGTTAATTAACTTGAAGTTTAATTAAACACAACGCCAGGTTGTACATTGAATTTGTTAAAATATAATTCTTTCCACATCTTTTTTCGATAATCCTACAATTTCGTCTACATATTTTATTTAACTTAGATTTATTACTTTTTTATGTATTTTATAGTATTATAGTATTATAGTATTTTATAGTATTATAGTATTACATTTTTGTTCTGTGTAACTGGCAAATTCGATACATAATTAGTTAGTTTATGCTCCACGTGGCTTCCAGCTTGTCTTTGTGTTAAGTAAGAAATATATAATGAATTAATTGAAATCTTTGTGAAAGAATATAGAATGTGTTATCTAAAAGAATCGATATTTGATGGGATTGGCTTACCTGAAATAGAATGGAAGGAACAGTTTCTAACGTAAACAAATGCCACAATTGAATAACCTATGAGGATCGAGATACCCACACTACGTCACTTGTAGGTATCCCATTCAAAGTGTTTTTTTTTTTTTTTCCCCCTTTTAAATCTGTGAAATTAATTCCAAATTTCAAGCGATTATTCAATGCGAAATATTAAAAACAGTAATAAATAAAAAATTTACGCAAATTCACCTTAAATCACGCTAATTTTAAAAATTCTACTCTAAAGAAGATTACTACGCTAGAAAATTTAAATATCGGATTTCTTGAGATATTTTTATTTCCGAAAGCAGCTCTTCTAATTGAAAATAGCTTGCGTTTGTTCTAACTAAATATCTTACTTTTACAAATCTAATTTACAAAATAATTTGTAAATTAGATTTTGAAAAGATTAAATCATTATTTAAATTAGATTTTGAAAAACATAAAAAAAAATTTCCTGAAGAAAAAAAATGTTTTAAAATTTGTAAAGAATTAACCCATTTAAAACTACTTTTTGGAAACTTTCTTTCGCGAATTAAAATATTTGTTTAGCAATCTTTAAACTGTTCATAAAAGAAGAAAAGAAACTCTTTTTTTTTTTTTTAAGGTAATCTTCAGACCTGTTTTCTCATTAAATTTTCAGCAAACTTTTTCCACAACGAAAAATTTCCACTCCTTGAAAAAAAAAACTTGTTGCTATAGTAACCAAGACTCCCTCAGACGATCTCAAGAGCGCGTGTCTCAATATAAAGATTGATAGAATACTGTGACAAAAGCTTTTCTACGATTTAAAATGTTTTTCTTCCATTTATTATTTTTTTTTTTTTTCTGTTTGTATACTTCACTAGCAAAAAAAAAAAAAAAATTGCTTAAGTTTCTGGAGTAGATTTACTGTAGAAAATTGAAAAATAACGGGAAATGGGATTTAAAAGAAAGATTAAATCTTACGGTTATAAATCTTATCCGTGCAGATTAAAAAACACTTCTTTTGTTAAAATAAATTTAATATTTCTGCCTTAGTACTGCCCAATAATATGAGCACTTTCATTTATTAACTATTTCTTTACAACTTTAAAAAATATCTGAGTTTTTATTTGCCAAATTTGTGACGAAGGAGCTCAAGGGTAATGCATGGAAACAACATATTTTAGCTTTTAATGAGAATTGTTACTAAATAAGCTGCCATATGTTTGGGGCGTGAAAAGAAATCTCAAGAATGCATAAGAAAATAAATGTCTAACATTTCTTTGCATGAATTACATTGGATAAACATTTTATTGGATAATGTGGTATTTACACTTAAAGAAGACCATGGATACCCACACATGTGGACCTATGAGGTCAGCGCCAGTTGATCGTTTATGAGCAAAATGGCGTGTTAATGTTGCGCTAAGTTTCTCCACATGAGTTAAAATGTTAATTAACGTGGTGTTAATTAATCTAGCACCGTTTCGCACATCGAATTTGTTGAAATATAATTCTTTCTCGTCTACGTCTTTTACTTAACTTGGATTTATTAATGTATATTATTGTAACAGTAATATATTTTTGTTTTGTGTACCTGGCAACTTCAATGCATAATTAGTTTGTTTATGTCCCACATGGCAATAATGGAGGAGAGGATAACTAAAGAAGAGGATAACCATGGCATAGTCCGGATCATCCTCAGGGATGTTCCCATACCGTTGCCAATAGCCCCCATTGTGAGAGCCATGGAGACGGGGGGGGGGGCTCAGTTGAACCAATGAGGTGAACCGGGTTCGAATCCCAGCGATGGCTGGTCCGCACCTGGCTCGCACCAACCACAGTGCTGAAGTAAAATATCCAGACGGATCATGGGTTTTATTCCCCTTGCCGTCATACTAACCGTGATTTTTCTCTTCGTGTATCTCAAATGCGGCTTAGTTCCATCAAAAAGACCTTCACGAAGGCAAATTTTTCCCAATACTTGATCCAGGAGTTCCCTTGTCTTCTGCATTGTGTTCAAATTACAAGGCTACGGAGTTGAACATTGATAATCGTAAACCCAAAATTAGGTCCGCTGTTCAGCGGCGATTATAAAATAAAATTTCAAAAAATAAAACTTATGAAAGCCGCGGTGGTTCGAGAGAAAAAGCGTCCTCCTCCCATTCAGATGAAGGTTCGAATCCCATTGTTGGCTTGTCGGTACGAATTCTCAACGGCTCGCATCGACTGCAGTTCTGACGCAAAATATCCTCAGTGTTAGACGGATCATGAGTTTTCCCCTTACTACCGAACTAAGTGTGAGTGGTATTCGTGATTTTCCTCTCCATATATTGCAAATACGGGATAGTTCCATTAAAAAGTCCTCCAAAAGAGCCAGTTTGTCCAAACACTTGATCCCTTGTCTTCTGGGTTGGGTTCTAGATTCTAGGCTATGGACAGTCGCAAACTCAGAATTGGGTCGGCTGTTCAACGCCGAGTACAAAATAAAAATATAAAATAGATTTTATCAATAAATTTTTTTGGTAAGGGATTCATTTTTCTGTATGCAAACGAGAAAGCAATTTTTCCGATACATTTCAATTCCAAAACAACAGTTTACAACATATACGTCAATTTTGAATTAGTTAGGAAAACGAGCGGTCATCATAATCAGTAAAAAAGTAAATAATTCACTATTATTAAACATTTTTGTTGAAGAAAATTGTCCTTTCAGAACAGAGGGAGGGAAAATAGAATAGTTTCTTTAATTTATTTTTAAAATGTTGATGCAGATTGGAAGGACTTGCATTTCTTGGGTACCTATTGCTTCTCAAAAGAATATTACTAGCATTCATAATTGATACTGAATGTCCATCCTCTGATACGCATGACAGAAGAAATTAATACCAATGTAAATAAACTATTTAATATGCAAATGCAAAATATGTAGGCATGCTTAATCATCGTTTTAAGTATTATTATTTTTGACCTACTTTTCTTCTTTTTTTTTCACACCAAATGTAACTTCATGTGATAATGTAACATCATTCGAGATTTATAAAAAAAGTTTTTTGCTTTTGATTATTTATCTCTTCTTTTATGATATAAAAAAAAGGTTCACATCTTAAATTGCGAAAAACTTTTTATTTTCCTCTTTACAGCCTGTTGCCGATCGAAAAAAAAAAAAAAAATTCTCATTAAATCCACTTGTGGCTTCTGCCTGTCTCGGGGGATAAAGCTCTCACCTCCCAATCAGGTGAATCTCGTTCGAATCCTAGCCATGTCTAGTCGATACGAATTCCACACCGGGTTCACGTCGAACACAGTGCTGACGTAAAAATATTCTAAATGGTAGATGGATCATGGGCTGGAGTACTCGTGCAGCCAGGCTAATCTAAGGAGGTTTTCGTGGTTTCTCTCCCCATGTAACGGGAATGCGGGATAATTTCTTCAAAGAGTCAACCCGTGATTTTCTTGTCTTCTGAGTTAGGTCCAAAATTACAATGCTACGGAGTCAAGCATAACTCTAACGTAAACTCAAAATTGTGTCGACCTTTTAACGACTGTTATAAAATAAAAAATCATTCAATAAAAAATTTTGTGAATATTTGTTTTTAAATGTTACACTTACCACAAACTGTGGGCAACAAATTATTTTCTACTAACATAGTTTAGGTTATCTCATTTCATTGAAAAATGTTTATTTTAAGCGAAATAAAATAATACAATATTTTTAAGTGAAAAATTGAATTCATAACGCAATTTTCAATTTTTCTCTGATTTCTATTTTTAAGCTAATATTTTCGAAATTTTAAAACACTATTTGTGTGATAAATTAGTAATCTGCTGTAAGTGTGAGTAAAGAAAAATTAAAAAACTAATACGGGGAGAAAGTAAACAACAATGCCTTAAATATTATTTTGTACACAAGTTAATATAAATGAAAAAGAAGTTTAGGTATCAAAAAAAAAAAAAAGAATCTGGGCTGGGAAAAATGCCACAGACTACATTCCGAACAATTATGAACAAAAATAATTGTTTGTGTGCATCGCATTTTGCAGTGTAAGAAATAATACAAAATGATGCTGCATTTATATTCATAGAATTAAAATAAATATGAAAAAAATACTTTTTTATATTATCTCATTTTTCATACATTTTTTTCTCAAGTCTAAAAACTTGTTTAAAAAAACCTGCAGCGTCTCAAAATATAAATACACATAATTCGAAATAAAAAAGTTGCGGAATTTATATTGATAAGAGTTTGGTTTATTCAATTTTAGTTGGTTTATTCAATTTTAGTTGGTTTATTCAATTAAAATATTATGAAAGAGCAGTAAATACTTCTGAATTTCTGTGGTGCTGCCATCTATCAATATTTTATATAAGCAAATACTAGTTTACGTGAGGTTCAGGGTTATAACTATGAGCCCAGGCGTCTTCCAAAAGGTACACCAAGGAATTCTAGGGAAATTAAAATCAAAAATTCTTTTTTTTTCTTTTTTTTTTAAAGGAAGATAGAGAAATAAAATTTAATATTAATTATGAATTAATTAAATAAAAATAAAGAATTGTATAAGTTTAATAGGGAAGGTAAATACCTGATTGTTACGTAGGTTATCAAGCCTACATTATTATAAATGATTTCTATTATTATTTACACGCATTTATTTATTTATTTAATTTTGCAAACTCAAACTTTTATTGCAGTGTATGCAACAATGAATATTTATATGAACAAAAAGTTTACCATCAAATATATTCTAAATGAAGATGGGGTTGTTGAGAGCCTTCTGAGTTGATATAACAACAGCTTCTTAAACTATACTGATCTTGCTCCCTAATAGGGAGCTCTGCTGGAAGTCGGTTAAGGCATTGCAAAGTCGTGAGTTTTATCCTGGAGGCCGATTAAACAATCTGAGTAGCAAGGAGCAAGTCAAATCCGTCGTGAATTGAAACTTTTTTCATTGCTTGTGGTGTGAGAGTTAGGAAAATGAGTATAAGCTTAGGCACTGTCTCCGTCGTCGAATCGGGAACATAATTGCATGGCATTCCTAACATGGCTGCCAAGAGATACAACCACTTAAACAGTTCGCCATGATTGTGTGATGTGTTACCCCAAATAGTAATGAGTAGTGAAATAAGCAATCTCCAAAAAAGTTAAATAAACTCGTTTTTTTAATTTTAATAAATAAAGTGTAAGTCAGCTGACTAAATATCAGTTTTCTTGTACAATTTTATTTGCTTAAAAAATAAGAAAAGCTATTAAAAAGTAATAAAGCTACATAAATTTCTTACGAACTAGTTTTTACACTGGATAGAAAGTTGTTCAATAGGGTCGTGAGCAACTCTCGCGTAATTTTTTGAGGGGGGGGGGGAGTGGAGGTTTTAATAAATAGAAAATTATAATTGCTCCCATAATTTCTAATTTAAAAAAAGTCAATTCATTGCCGGTGGAACCTTCGAAAAGGACCAGAAATTTAATTCAATCGCAACTTTAAAGTTGGGATTGAATTAAATTTCCGGTTTTATAGATAATTTCTGAGCATTTCTCCATTTATTTCAGGAATATGTTTCACAAACATGATTTTTCCCATACAAATTTATTGTTTCTTATAAACACTCGATTAATTAGCTTCTTGCACAACGTATTTTGAAATGCAACAGTAATTTTCGTGTAATTTTTATTAAATTTTACTTTATATAATTTTTAATATTTTCAAAATATTTAATGAAAAAAATGCTTCGTAGTTAAAGTATTCCTGTTTTTACACTACATTTTTGCTTTTCTGAGGATAAAATATCGGTGAGTTTTAAATAAGTATGATAAATAAGAATGATAAAAAAATAAAATTAGTTTAATAACTAGATCGCAAATAATGTGAATAAGAATTACTATAACTTTTAAAAATATTTTTCCTTTGCTATACAATTCTCGCGATCGCAACGCTCGTGTTCAAACTAAGAAGCTGATATACGTTTTCCAATGGTTTATTGAAACATATAATACGGCACATAAATGTTATTTACAGAAGTATTAATATATTATAAAGAATGTAAACATATATTTCCAGAGAGTAACCAATTTTCACGTAATTCTTTACCGCAACGTAAATTTAGAACACAACAATTTTCTTCTTGCCAGATTACACAACATTATATATCTCGTTGTCATGGAAATACAAAATAAATATCTTTGGAGTCACAACAGCTCGAGTACGCTCTCTAGTGGGAGCCTGAAAATATCGGGCATTAGTTCCAACATAACCATTGGCAATGACGGACGCCATTTTCTTAGCAGCAAATAAGAAGCAAAATTTTCCTAAGGAAAAGGTAGAAGAACTTGAAAAACTAACCAGAACATGCCAAACATTGAAGCAGAACACGTCAAGGATTTGAAGAATAATTTCTCAATAATTTTTACCTTTCTATTACCAACAACATAACTTACAATTTCATGATCACTTGCTGTATTACGGTAAAATAATTTTTTTTGTCTTCTAATCATTACAAATTAAAGTTAAGTCAACATTGCTTTCGTCATTCCGAAAAATAAATGTGAATTCAGAACGTACAGAACTGTAATAGTTATAGAATATTCTTCTTCGTTATAGAACAGTATATTTTTCTGTATCTATATAATTCGGAAAACAACTGTCACAGTGTTGGGTGACAATTTATTTTTTAATTTTCAATTATTTTAATTTAGTCTTTCTTTCATTTCTGATTTTTTTTCCTTTTCCGAATTTATTCCTCAAAGGAATTGCTTTTTTTTCTTTCGCATTAAGAACATTCCTTTTTGTGTCATTTTTATTCCACCTTTTGTGATTCAAGGTCGTTTGACCGCTTCGTCCTTCTCAAGGACGACATTCTTGTGTCAAAATACTTTTTTTGAAAAATTAAATGGTATTAAATTATGTGTTTATGTATACTTCTTGCATATTCTAATATTTGAAGTAATATGATTCAGAAAAGTATGGAAGAAAAATTCGGTACTTACGTATTAACCACAGCTACAGATTTGGCAGATTTTTAAGTGCCGCCAATCTACACTTAAAATTTTTGGAAAAAATCTTAAAATGAAACACTTTGTTTAAAATCAAAGTAGTCAATCGGATTTCGGTGGAAAATGGGCCGATATAGAGTTTAGCATAGATTCAAAACTAACTTTTCTCTCACCTGATTCTATAGCCATTATGAACTCTAATAAATAAGATTCAAAATGAAATAATATTTCCAAAACGGATTTTTACTAAGATAAAGTTTCATGTTATGGGTATTGGTACATTTTCGTTATATTTCACTCCATAAAATATTTCGCTCTTAAAAAAATAAAATTGCATCTTGTTTTGTTTTTGGCAAATCCCAAAGACGCATTTTCGTAACACTAAAAATGGCGACAAAAAAAGAATAGTTCTTTTTTTGTTTCGTAAGCATTCTTTATTTTACGTTAAAATTTAAATGGGCCTTTCATGTTATACCATTAAATTTAGTAAAACTATTTCTCAGGCATTAGGTTTGAACTTTTATAAGAATATACCTATTTTTTTCTCTTTATTTACAAATATTTTCCGATGTGTTCTGAATGTTCCTTCTCTAAAAAAAAAGGAGATACCATTTTGTTTTCGTTTGCATAAGAAAGAAAACAAGCATTTTTCTTTTTTAAATTTAATCAGCCACAATAAAGATGGAACGTTACAATGCAATATGCTGCATTGAAGACGTCTCCAGTGTAACTGAATGACTGTTCATGTGGAAATCGCAGGGATTCGGCACATACAACAACGCCCCCTATAGTTCGTTGCGATCGCGAATGGTTTTTTAAATCTGATTAAGAACTATAAGAATAAAAAAAGAAACAATATGAAAGTTTTTATTCCAATATGAAGGATTTTTAAAATCTTTTTTATAATAAGAATTCTTTATCTTACGTTTTTTAGTTTATAGTTTTTTGATAAAAATTTTTGTCAATTGTTGTCAAAATTAAATGGTATAACATTATGTGTTTATGTATACTTCTTGCATATTCTAATGTTTGAAGCAATATGATTCAGAAAAGTATGGAACAAAAGTTCGGTACTTATGTACTAACGCCACCGCAGCTACAGATTTGGCGGTTTTTAAGTGCCACCAATCTGCACTTAATATTTTTGCGACAACTCATAAAATAAAACATTTTATTTAAAATCAAAGTAGTCAATCGAATTTCGGTGGAAAATGGGCTGATATAGAGTTTAGCATAGATTCAAAACAAACTTTTCTTTCGCCTGATGCTGTCGCCATATGAACTCTAATAAATAAGATTCCAAATGAAATAACATTTCCAAAACGTACGCTTACTAAGTTAAAGTTTCATGTCATGAGAATTGGTACATTTTCGTTTTTTCAGTAAGATATTTCGCTCCTGAAAAAAATAAAATTGCATCTTGTTTTGTTTTTGGCGAATCCCGCAGGCGCATTTTCCTAGCACTAAAAATTGGCGTCAAAAAAGAATTGTTTTTTTTTTTTTTTTTTTTTTTTTTTTTTTTTTTTTTTTTCTTGTTTTGTAAGCATTCTTTGTTTTACGTTTTTTAGCTTCTAAATAATGATTTTTATTGAAACTTTACATTTTTGATATAAATTGTTGTCAAAAAACTTTTTTTACAAAATTAAATTATATAAAATTATGAGGCTTTATGTCCTACTTCTCGTTCATTTTAATTTTTGAAGTAATATGATTCTTAAAACTATGGAATGTAAAGTTTGAAGGGGCCTTTCATGTTAGATCATTAAATTTAGTAAAACTATTTCTCAGGCATTAGGTTTTACCTCAGACGTCAGGTTTTACCTCCTTAGGTTTACCTATTAGGTTACTAATAAGAATATACAGATTTTTTTCTGTTTATTTACAAATATTTTTCCGATGTGTTTTGAATGTTCCTTCTCTAAAAAAAAGAGATACCATTTTGCTTCCGTTTGCATAAAAAAAGAATAACAAACATTTTTCTGTTTTAAATGTAATAAGCCACAATAAAAAAGGAACGTTACAATGCCACACGCTACATTAAAGACGTGTCAAGAGTAACTGAATGACTTTTCATATAGAAATCGCAGGTATTCGTCTCATACAACAACGCCTCCTATAGTTCGTTGCGATCGCGAATTTAAAAAAAAGTTACAGTAAATATTTTTAAAAAATTATCAAGATTATGAAACAGAAAAATTTTCAATACAGTCATGTCTAGGATTGTTTTAAGGTTTATCTTAACTTTTGATACGAAATTAAGAAGGTTTTTTTCTTTTTTAACTTTTCTTTGTTTTGCCGTTAAGAATTGGAAAATCCCGCGAAAATTAGGCCTAGATAAACTTAAACGACTAAGAAATCGATTAAATCATAAGCAAAAATCATTGGTCAATTTTGTCTGATTATCGATATGCAGCGTCAAGATGCATATCGATATGGAGGACCGATTTAACTTGCTTCTTGCGTGAATTGTATACACCAGTGGTTATCAACTGCCCAAGTAGCACATAAACATCGATCTATATCGTGGTCGTTCCTATCAATATTTTAAAGGCAGAGGAATATAGATACTGTCAGCAAGTTATTGAATGAATTCCATCAATAAAACTTTTAAGGTATTTTTCGTAAAACACTCCTTATTAAATATATTTTAGTTCTAAAGTTCAAAATAAGTGTTAGAAAGATAAAAATTAGTAAAATTTCTTTATACTTGGTCATATTATTGAAATTAAAAAATAGAATTCCGTGAAAACGATATGGAACGGGATTGGAACATGAAACGAACTCGATAAAGTAGAATCACGGGACTCGCGATCTGCCTCTTTAGTGAAGCTCCACCCCATGCCAGCCGACAATTTTGCTTTTGTATGTGCTGCCTGCATCACCTCGGTTGAATCGCGCCTTGGCGAATCTAGTTGGCGTCACAGATCACGATACGGAAATATCCCCTTTCTAATCATTAGTAAAGTTTGTTAATGCTAAAAAAATGTACTTCTATCATTTTTAAAGTGACATTTTGTGATTTTTAAGGAAGGAGAAAAGAATTTTACTACTGAATATGAATATTTTACACTAAATAAGACATGTTTGACAGAGTAGAAGATAAATTTTTGTTTCAGAAAATTTTTATTGATTTAGAGCAAATGGACAATTTAGGAGTTTTGAAAACATTACTTTTACATTACATTACATTTTGAAAACATTTGAAATCCATTTCTAAATTTATTTTCTTTTCCAAGGTAGATAAATTATGAGGTTACTAATGTTTTCCTATAATTGCCATAGTATCTTTTTTATTGCCAATCAGTTTGTTGCTCGTAGATGAAATCGTACCCTGTACAAATATAAGCCTTTTTCCCTTTCAAAATTGCTGTTCTAAATTTACCTAAGTGTAATTTTTTATCTTTCTTTTAGTAGTTAGCAGTACTCCAAATGAAAAGGTGGATGAATTTTCAAGTTTATTTTCTGGTGTGTAAAATTTTTTTTAAATTTCGAAATTTGCTTTTTAAATATTAACATTAGTTTATACAGTCAAACCTCACTATAGTGAATTTTAAAGGAACTGAAATTTCTGTTCACTATATCCGCTCCGCTAACAATTTTATCTAATTGTTCCAAATTCCCTCTTTTTATTACATATTATTTAAATCAATGACCAATAAATTGAAATACAAAAATGACTGCAAAATAATAAGTAGCAACAAAAATGTGTGAACTTTCATTTTTTATTACCCTTCGTCTTGCGTACAAAAAAAAAAATAGTAATCTTTAGCTGAGGAGCAATCCTCCACATCAGATATGGAAGCCGCCTCTCCGATAATTTTTCCTGAACTTATATTATTCCGCTTTTAAAATCTGTCTACCCAGGTATTCGAGCGCATAAAAGTAGTTTCACCAAATCGCTCTGCTTTAACTTGAAGCATACTGGAAGATTGCAGCTTTTTTGAATGCTGATTAATAATAAAGCAAACCAAAAGAAAATGCTTATTGCTACATTCCATGCTATAGATGGTTTTAAAAAACTGGTATATGTATTTATTTTGAAGTAGAGATTTCAAAATTATTACAAAAAATAATAATAATAATAATAATCAGTTGAAGATAGAAAAAGGTTCATAATATCCGACTTTCTCTCTTGCTTTGGTTCACTATATCCACAAAAACTAATATTATACGTGTCTAGAACGAACATTTTGTTCACTATAGTTGTTTGTATAGCAATTCATTGCTTTCACTTAAAAGTTTTAATCTTTCTTTTTTTTAATTCTTCTTTAGAGTCTTTGATTTCCCCAAAACAAACCACCAATACAGGTAATTACTTCTCCCATTTGTATTCTTAAAAATACATGTATTGTAAGTGTAATTCAAAACAAGTATAAACTTTCTGGCATACATTATAAAGAATTATAGATTAAAATTGGAAAATGTTTGAAGGGTTTTATTAAATTGTAAGTTATACATAGATATACACTTTAGTTTATGAAAATTGAAATTGTGATTATGCAAATTGCACCAAAATTACATCTAGTGTAAAGTAAGGCATGTAAATGATTAGAATTTATTTAGAAAATTATTGCACTTGTTTATTTATACCACTATCAGTAATTTAATGAATAAATGTCAAACAAATCCTTCATTGTGTTGCAATTTCACCAACATAGGTGTATAATTCGCTCTACTCAGCCTTTTAGCTTTTAAATAAATAAATGAATTATGACATCAGACTGTTTTATTTTGTTGTCACTGAACAGAGCAATTGCAAGATGAGAAAACTAGTATAAATTTAGGAGCCTCGAGTAACATTTTGTATTTTTAATATTTTTCCTTAATTTATTTTTCATGAAAAATTTGCATGTTATAATATTCACAAAAATGTATTTGCTTGTTTAATTTGATTATTATAAAAAATTTTAAATAATTTACAATATTTTATACTAAAATAATGTTTTACTGCACGAGGATTTTATAGAAGCGCTTCAGTTATGACTAAGGAGTATTATTTCCGATCTCTTCCGATTTCCCTTTTTAAACTTAATTGTTTGAAAGAACTTTTGTTAGAAACTTCACCCTTGTTTGTCTGTTTACTTCTACACCTGCATTTGACGTTTCGGCACTGAGGATTCTTGTTTATAGAACTGAAATTATAGTATTTCAATTTATGAACTTTCATTTGTGCTCTATTCACATTATTTTTCACTTTAGCTTTAGAATTAATACAACCATTAAAATTCTAAAAATTATTGTCACTAAATTCCGATTTGGAAAGTAATAAACTTTAATTTGTTTTGAATTAAAAATTAACGACACTTAAGGCACAATGCTTATTAGTAATCGAATAAAAAAAGAGTTAGTGAGTAATTCAAACAGACAATATTTTACTCCAGATTGTTATCATTATATTTACTGTAATCTTGGTTGAATTATTTGTATTTCAATGAGTGATTGTATCTTTAAATTTAAAACTTTTATTTTACTCTGTTTATTTATTTATTTTTCTAGTATCTCCAATATTAAATATAAAGCAGAAGAGTGAAATGAGTGATAGGGCTAAAGTATTAACTATGAGTAAGTGATAAGTTTATAAAACTTTTTAAACTTATTTTTAAATAAGAACCTTTAAACTCCTGGTTTAACTGTGTTGAGCTAGATTTAAAAGGCAGGTGTTTAAGGTTAAAAGATAATTGTATTTTACCACATTTTAAGGAAGTTTTTCAATAGAAAGTTGTATGCTAATTTGAAGCTGATCTTACAAATTGTTACTTGTTTTACTCTAGTCTCCTAAGTTAGTTTATTTTTTTGTATTTAGATGATAATGTGACTAATCTTTAACCTCGTTACACATATGGGAATTTTTTTCTAATAAAAGCTGGTGACTTTAAAATTCATATTGATGCCTTGATAAAATTACCCAAAATGGTCAAACTATCTTTTATTATTGTAGAAGTTTTCACAATTACTTTAATTTTTGTTGTTAATTAACTGGGCACTTTTATAAAATTCTTAATCATTTTATTAGCATTAAGAGCACATTTATAAAACTACACATACTTAATCTCTTGTATTTGTTATTTTAGTGACTATGATGTTAAACTGTGTGTTAGAAAATCAAGATGAGATTAAACTGTTAAGAAAGGAAATTGAAGAATTCAACATCTGATCTTTTAGAGTTACCAAGAGGCATTGAGTTCCCGTTTTCTTCGGATGCTGATCTTAATCAATTAGAGGAAAAGTTGAAAGAAGATAAGAATTTACAGTCTGCTAGTAAATGAACTTATTGTACTTATTTTTATGATTGAGTTATGCAATGGTATTATAATCATTCCCTAATTTTTTTTCTCTCCATAGAAAGCATTTTATTAAAAATGGAACTATTATTATTATGATAAAAAAAATTACAATTGCTCATTGGCATATCAAAGGGAACCTTGGCTTTAAAGTATAGACCAGTGAATCTTAACCTTTTCAAATCTTGCTGTCCCCTTAAAAAGCAAAAAAGAATTTCACCATCTTATTTGCTTTATACTTCAGGGAGAGAGTTTTAATGATTATTCTATATAGAACTGGGCAATAATCGATGTAACTCAAAATATCGATTTAACACATATATCGGCAGGCCGATATAATGACTTGTTATAGATGGTGCATCAGAAATCTGATTTAAGCAACTGATAGTGACTTTTGTTTTAGGCAATGCATCAGCTGCAGAGTTGTTGATAGCGTCTATTTTACTTATTTTTAACAAGTGTGCATATTAAATAATACCTGAAAGTGGGCTAGCTAATATAAATATTTTAATTCTCTTTTAGATTAAGTTTTAACATAATTTGCATTGTCTTATAGCTGTTTGAATAAATTAACAAACTTTTGTTTTCAGATTTGTTATTTTGACTGCATATGTTATGGCAAAACTATATCTGCATTCCTTTTGAGCATATGCAGAAAAATGTTAACAAAAGATCTTGCCATGCAGTACAGCAGACTGGCGCGAAAAGGAAAAAAGTCATTCGAAAGATTGCCTGCCATCACTAATGTCATTTTGGGTAAAATTGTTTATTAAAATATTATTTATTATTAATATATATATGTAATATTTTTTTTCTTTCAGTTTTTAAATGCTTTAAGAAAAAAAAAATTTAAAAAGTCTTTAATCTGAATAACAATTCCAATTGCAAATAATAAATCAAAATATTTAGAATTCCTCTCTTTTTGTATTAAATTTTACAAACATTAATTTGCTTTTTGCCACTTTTTACAATTTTTTAATCTGTATAAATATACCTCATCAGTCGATTTTTATCTTTGTAAGCTGTTGTTAAATTTAATTTAAAAATAATGCGAGAAAGAGATTCTCTCTATTTGAAAAATACAAAATAAAAATTAGTTCCCATGTAAAGGAAACCAAATATTGCAAAAAAGTTTCAGAAATCCGAACCAAAAAAAGAGAGGGAGGCTTGAAAAACTTAATTTTCTAAGTCTAACACAGTTGTAGGTCAATAGTTTTTGAATCTGATCACAAAAAAAGTAATAATTTTGCAGAAGGAAAAATAACAAAAAGATTACATCAAAGAACTGAATGCATTTGTAAATGCAATGTATTTATAATAAGTTTGAGCTTTTGTTTAATTATACTTCTCAGTATATGCAATCATAAGTAATCAATATCAGATCTAAATTTTAAAAAGAAATCTTATTTTCAACTTGAATACTTTTTCTGTATTAGAAGTAAAATAGAAAATTAAGAAATACAATTAAAGCTGAACTGATTAGCTTTCTATTATAGTATTTTTTGTTGCTAAAGAATTTATTATTTAATCAAAGATTCAGCATTGCTGCTTAAATATTCAGACAGTTTTACAAAACAATGTCTAATGCAGCATGCCCTTTTTTGGTCCTTGTGCCGATTCTCTAAGCTCTTCATTCAATTCAGTTCTCGAAGTTTCACTATATACTCATTAATAAATTGTGTTTTGTTAGATAGTCTTTGGCGTGTGTGAAAAGTCTCTGACCTCAGAGCTGAGCGTCCAGTTCTCACCTTGTCCAGTGCAGGAAAAACTGTGGCGTTCCCCCTTGTGGAGGAAAAGGAATGACGTCAAACTCCTTGGTATCGCCATCTGTTGATGGTGGTTGATACTAGTTGCTACAGGAGCCTCCCTCTAAACGACGAAGTCGCTGTCACAAGTCTAGTCTCTGTGGGCTTTTTACTATTCGGCCTGCACGTGTCTTCCGGGTGGGATTTGCAGGAGGTGCAAATGTGACACGTTTGGTTACGGGATTGGGAATAGTCAGGCAGACTTCACTCTATCGATGCTGACAGTCTTTGGTTTACCTTTCATGGAAATGGTGAAGAATTTATCTAGTCTTTTTAGAACCAGGGAAAGACCATCGTACACCGGTTGCAAAGGCTTCCGCTGGGAGTCGTGCCGGAGGAAAATGTGGCTGCAGGTGGCAAGGTTCCGAGGGACATAGACATTCCTCTGGATTCCGTGTCTGGAGGTGGGAGTGGGCTTTACCTTTTCCATGGTACTCTGTAGTCTCCTTGTGTATGCATCTGGAGACTCGCTTGTGTTCTCTGTGAGAATTTCGTTTGGTAGGCGAAGTGTTTGGCCGAAAACCATCTCGGCTGTTGTGGCCTGGATATCTTCCCGGAAAAAGGTGCGAAGACCCAGCAAAATGGATGGTAAGCATTCCACCCAATCGTCAGTCAAACATGCACGTAGAGCTTGTTTTAGTTGCCTGTGTGTCTTTCAGTAAGACCGTTTCATTTTGGGTTATACGCGGTTGTATGAACAGGTGTTATGCCGAAAAAATTATTGAACGAATGAAAAAGATTTGACTCGAATTGCGCTCCCTGGTCGGTTACGATTTTTTTGGTACACCGTAACGCGATATCCAGTGCGTATATATAGTTTTCGCGCAAGTTTCGGCAGTTTGGTCGGATACAGGGATAGCTTCAAACCATCTGGAAAACCTATCGATAATCGTTAAAATGAATCTACAGCCGTGAGATAAAGGAAGTGGTCCAACGAGATCTATATTGATTTCTGAAAAATTTTCGGACGGCACTGCAATATTTTGAATAGGGGACCTAGTGTGCTTGTGAACTTTAGATCTTTGACACTGAATGCAAGTTTGAGCAAAGTTAGTGACATCTTTTTTAATATTTTTCCAAAAGAATCGCTCATTCAATAATTTAACAGAAGCTTTAACACCGGGGTGGCATAATGAATGAAAAGAATTAAATACGTATAAACAAAAAGGTTCGGGGACATAAATACGTTGTTTCCCGTTTTTGGTATCGACGTAAAGGTTTAGTCCGTGTTCGGGAATGTATATTTTTTCTCTGTTCAAACTATCTGCTTTGCGGTCATTTATTAGTTCTCTCTTAACTCTAAATCGTCTTTTTGATACTGAGCTAGAAGATTGTAATCGATTTTCGCTGTACTTATGGATTCAGAATAGATTCGTGATAAAGAATCAGCCGGGGCATTTAGACGACCGGGGAAGTACCTGATATCAGTTGTAAATTCGCTGATATAACAAAGATGCCTTTGAATTATCGGAGCTGTTTTTTTTCAATTTTTGATTAAAAGCGTGCGAAATCGGTTTGTGATCAGTAATCACTGTTAAAACGCGACCCTGAATAAAATGTCTAAAATATTTGATTGACAAGTAAATCGAAAGAAGTTCGCGTTCATACGTGCTTTTTACGGTTTGAGCTCTGTTAAAAGCAGTGCTATAAAATGCTAGGGGTTTGAATTTATCTAAAAGCTTTTTTGGATCAAGAATCTCATTTTCACCACGAACGATCGTCAAGTTCACAAAGTGAAGCACCTTGATGTATTGCACTGGCATCGGTTAACAAGACCAAATGGGAATCTGGCCTTGGGTGAGCTAATAATGTAGCATTTGCTAAAGCGTTTTTCACATCTTCGAATGCTTTAAGCTGTTCACTAGATAAGTCTATCCTCTTTTTTGGTTTGTATTTACCCTTAAGTAAGTTATGTAAAGGGGATAAGATTGCGGCGCAATGCGGTATAAACCTTCTATAGAAGGTAATAAGACCCATAAATCGTTTTAATTGTTGCAGGGTACGCGGGACTGGGAAACTTTTTACAGCTTCTACTTTATCTGATAGGGGCTGAAACCCTTCACGTGTTATTTTAAACCCTAAAAATGACAATTCATGGACGCCTAATACTGATTTCATAAGCATTCAAGATTAACCCGTAGTTCGAAAGTCTTTCAAAAATTATTCTTAGGTGCTCTTCGTGTTCGACTTCTGAATTACTGTAGACTAATAAATCGTCTAAATAGCAGAAAACGAAGGGGAGGCCGCGTAAAATGGTATCCATAAACATTTGATATGATGATGCGGCTCCCTGCATTCCAAAATTTAGCCGCGTAAATTCATATTTACCTAACGGGCAGACGATAGCGGTTTTATGCTGGTGAACCTCGTAAACCGGAATTTGAAAATAGGCTCGAATCATATCGAGTTTGCTAAAAATTTTGCTACCAGCTATCTGATTGTTTACATCTTGGATGTGCGGGACGGGATACAATTGGGGATTCGTGATTTTATTTAGCATTCTGCAGTCACAGGTCATGCGAAAAGTGCCCGCTTTATTTTTGACTATATGAATCGGTGAACTATAGGGTGAATTGCTCGGTTTTATAATACCCAATTCTAAAAGGTTCTTTTTTACAAATGCATATTGTTCTGGGTTTAGTCTGCGTGATTTACACTAAACTGGAGGGTGATCTCCTGTTTCGATATAGTGCAAAACATCGTGCATAGGGGGGTCGATTTTAGAGTTAAATGGTCTCGTTAACGAAGGAAATTGTTTTAAAATGTTGCTATATTTGTTTAGATTAACAACAGTAGAGATCGAATGAAATAACGAATCTCGAAAAATTCCTTTGGTGCTAAGTCCGGTAAGAGGGTCAGTTAAACAAAGTTTTTTAAAATCGATTAAAAGTTGAAAATGAGTCAAGAAATCTGATCCTATTATCGCGTATTTTGTTTTAGCCAAAGTGAAACGCCATGTGAATTTTCGTCGCAAACCTAAATCGACAGAAGTTAATTTAGTGCCTGCGTTTGGTATAAGTTCGCCGTTTGCGGCATACAAATTAAATTCGTTGCTATCTTTAATTTTATTTGGGTTAGAATGCGGTGAAATTCTGATTTGGCTCCCGCTATCGATTAAGAAATAAGTACCGCTTATAGCATCTTTTACGAAAAGACGACTTTTATTGTTATACAAATGAACGGCGTGCGTCTCGTCAACCGTTCGCGTTACTCGTTTTTTGAATCATTAAAGTCGTTAGGAACAAAATTACAGGGGCTTCTACATCTGCGTGCCTTATCTTTAAATTTTTCATGATAATAACACATTCCTAAATTATTCTGTACACGTCGGGGTGTCTTAGATCGGTTTTTACCTTGATATCGAGTGCTGGATTTACTACGAGATAATCTATCAATTCTAATTGTGAGCTGTTCTATTTTGCTGCTTAATGCTGCAATAATAGGGTCAGGATATTTTGAAACAGTGTGGGTCTCAAATTGCTGTGGATTCGAAAGAGCAATTATTTGATCTGCCTGTTTTGCTAAAGCGTCTAACGGTTCGTTAGAAATCGCGAGAATACCCTGCACGAAATTAGTTAATTGATTGAGAAACAAAGTTTTTAAAAAATCTTTTAATAGCGCATCGTCTGCTAATTCTCGCATACGTCTAAGCAAAGTTGTCGGTTGTTGATTATCTAACTTCAGTTGTGATAACAAAGTTTTAATTTTAGTCTGCTTAGAATTCGAAAATTCAGCGATAAGAGTTTGTTTTAGTTTTGCGTAAGTACGGTCGTTAGAAGTCGGATCTAGTAGTGGTCTGACTAATTTTAATTCCTCGGGTCCGAAGGACTAACTGAATATAACTAACTGAATTTTAGTTAAATCATCGTCAATTTTATTTAAGAAAAACGTGGCCTCTACATTAGCAAAATATAGATCGGGTTCTTTACTCCAGAAACTGGGCATTCGGATGCCTGCCATGTTTGATTTTGTCACGTGTAGCTTAAAACTAAAGGTTATTCGAAAGACAAAAATATACCTAAAATTTAACAAAATAAAAGCTCTTCGAGATGCCTGACAAACAATCAAGTAAAATGAAATACCATTGACCTGTTATTTTTGTATTCCATGTCCGATTAACATAGGTTGCGTGTTCAACTCCGGGTAACCATCTTTGGCGTGTGTGAAAAGTCTCTGACCTCAGAGCTGAGCGTCCAGCTCTCACCTCGTCCAGTGCAGGAAAAACTGTGGCGTTCCCCCTTGTGGAATGACGTCAAACTCCTTGGTATCGCCATCTGTTGATGGTGGTTGATACTAGTCGCTACAAGTCTTTCAGTTTTTATTTTTTAAATGTTATTAATATTACTCGATGTTTTGCTTCCAGCTACAGTTCTCAGACGCTTTGAGGCCAATCGCTAAGAGCTAGCGGAAAAATTTGGGAAGGTCCTGGGCTACCGCCACTGATTGGGAAGGACGGAAACCCAAGATAGTTGACGTGATGGATTTGGAAACCCAAGAATGTGCCAATTTGTTTTATTAATTCAAATAAAACATTCATAACTACTTTTTGTTTTATTCCTCTGCATTCACACCTTCTATATTAAAGCAAGTTCATATCAGAAGGCCAAATTTTATTCAACCCATAATATTTTAATATTTTTTGAGTTTTTATTGCTGTTGTGCAATATATTAAATTGCTAATTTTCAGTGACTGAATCCTGTCTGAAGATCAAATATGCATTGCAAATGCTAAAAAGGTAAAACTAATTTACATACATGTAAAATGTGGTTTTTTCATAACAAGCAAATAAGTCTTTGATTTCGATTTATAAATCATAGTTGAGCTGAAAATAATTATCATGTCTAATATTAATATTCACTTCTTACATTCTATCTACAGTGCTCACACTTTTGATAGTGCTCACACAAGGGGATTTTTTTTCTTCGACGTGTCGGTTGTCGTTCTAAATTACAAAAATGCATGATTTTCACAATTTTTCCTGCAATATTTATCAGAAACTAGTAATTTTATTAGGATTATTTAAAGTGTGGCGTAACTACCACTACGAAAATTAAACTTCAATTCACTGGTATATGCTGACTTGAATCAATCACGAAGCGTCATTCCAGCTCGAGCCACTGCAGAGTGCGGACGTGTTTCTGTCTAGCTCTGTGCTATCATGTATGCTCATCGACATGGACGCGGAGGTAAGACTTTGTCTTCCTCATCGTCGTATTCAAGTCACATTCGACCGATTCTTTATCCTGACTGGAAAAAACCGGATGTTAAAAATGGTGAAATCTACGAAGACAAATATATTTCGTCGCCAAGAACGAATTTGGCAAAGGCAGCGCGGTCAAGTTTGTTCCTCCAGCCGGAGCCTCGAGACCTTACTACTCGGGTAACCCCATCCCGATTCATGAATCTTCCAAAACTGAAGAAAAACCACCTGAACAAATGGATCTTCAACCCGAAGAGACACCTAACTCCGATCCTATCATCTGCGATGAAGAGGAGCCGTTCATTCTTGCGGAATCTTCCACCAAAAGGAGAAAGAGGAAAAAGAAGAAAAATTCAACTAATGTAGACTCAACAAAGCCTGCTAACCCTTCTCCTGTTCCTCCTACTCCTGTGGTGAATACCACTCAAATTCCAATGGAAACACAGGAAGAGAGCCCCGCCAAAGTTTCAGTGCTTCCCGAAACTGTTCCAAGTGCTAAACCTCCCAAGAACCTTAAAGTTCTCATCCGTGGACTTCCTTTGGACTACAATAAGGACTCTATTTCCCTTGAATTAGGAAAGCTCAACTTCGAAATTCTGAAAGTTGTGCAATTCACGAAAAGAGTTGGCGGGGTCTATAGGTCACTCCCACTTTTCCTCATCATTATGCCTGAAATTGGAAATTACTTGAAGATCTACAACATAGAAACAATCAAAGGCATTCCGATCTGTGTGGAAAAATTTAGAGGTGGCCGTGGGCCACTTCAGTGTTTCAAATGCCAAGACTTTGGTCACGCTCAGCATACCTGCACTTCAGCCCCAAGATGCATGAAATGTGCCGGCGCGCACTTTTCATACCAGTGCAAGAAAAGTCGAGACACACCTGCCACCTGCTGCAACTGCAGCAAAAGCCATACAGCGAACTACACTGGGTGCGAGGCCCGCCCCAAGAGGAAAAGATACTCCACCAAAGCCCAAACAGCATCTTCCTCAGCTCACCGACTGGTGACTCTTGTGAAAGAACTACAAGAACTTTTGAAAAATCAGGAGGCACTCTGCCTTCTCCAATCACTTCTGCAGGGGAATACCCCATCCCAATAATGACTTTGTCCAGTGCATCACAAGCCTAACATCTTCTGGAACTTTTTGCCTCATCTGCTCTGAACTTTCTCCACCTGAGATATGCCTCGGCATTTTTTCAACTTATACACTGAGACGAATGAGTTAGGGCCCCTCACGGGGCCGATACTTAGATAAATATTTCAGATTAGATTAGATTAGATCAATCACGAAGTACCTTTTGATAGATGACGGTTGACATGGTCAATAACTCCGCCCCCCACATTGGTGACCTCCGGACGTGATTTGATCACGCAGAAACGCCCACTTCGATCTGGTAACGCCTACTTTAATGGATACTCCACATTGAACAGTTGATTTGCTATTTATGACTGCATTATCCACCTCCTCACGCTGTTGCTACTCACACGTTTCGATTAAACACAACGCCTGCCTGCACATAGTACGGCTTTCAGGAGAAGAGCTCCAGACACCTGTCTGGCGTCCTGGCGGGAACTATGGTTACGAGGGTAAGTCACTTCCAATAGGGGTGTGGAGTGAAAGTGACTAGTTATGTAATGATCTTAGTTTGGCACAAGTCGGCGAATCTTTTCTCCCCTTCCCTAGTATTAGTGGCAGTCCTAGAGGAACTCGTCTTTCTTTTATTCTCTCGTTTTCTGACAGAGCAGCTTACTTTTTAAAAGATTTTTTTTCGTGATTATTTTAATCGTTAGTTATTTAATCGTTGCTAGTTTTACGTTTGTTTTAAGTTTTGTTTTCATATTTTAATCGTTGTTAATTTTATCTTGTTTGTTTTCCCTATAGAGAAGATAAAAAAATAAAAATACCAAAGTAAGAAAATTTTTATTCTTAGAAGTGCATATTTCTAGTCAAGGTCACTCACTTTTTCTCACATCTTTCCAGAAATCAGCTGTTTTGGACACAATAGAAGAAAAAACGGACATTACAATGACAGCCTGGGAATCGCATTTCCATTCCTCACTCATTGACCATTTTAGTTTTTCTTGTTAAATATCAAAGATACCGCTCAGCAATTTGAACTGTTTGTTTCTTAACATTGTTATTCCTACTTTGCGATACAAAACCTGATATTTTAAATATGTTCATATCTTCAGCGGTAATACTTTCAGCGGTAATACTTCAGCGGTAAATACTTTTCCTTTCATTAAATTCATGATCAGAGAAAACTCTTCAAAATTCTTAGTTTATTAACAAAATTAAATATTTTTTAAAAAGACCAAAACATTATAATTAAGAAGTTCATTTTTTTTTTAAATTTGTTTTTTCTTTTTAAATGTACGATATTACAAAAATTAAAGTAAGAACCACTAAATGTGATAAAATTTTCGAATTGGATAATACATTATTCTAATAGATATGTTTCAAAAGAGTTTTTAATTTTTAAATTGATTAATTTTTAAATTTATTTTAAATTTTGATTTCTTTTTCTTAGTTAGATATTTTTTAAAGTCTTATAGTCCTTAAAATTTCATAGATAAAAAAAATGTAAGAAATAATGTTAATGAACTTTCTATGTGAAGTGTAAATGCTTTATCCGATTATTTAATAAAAGGTATTCAAAAGCTGAATGAAAATAAGATTCTTTTTTATACAAACAAAAATTAGAATGAAAAAAGTTAAATACAAATTTGAAATTGAAAATTGCTTTTTGTTAAAACAAACGGCAAACTAATAATTATATAATAATGTTGATTTAATAATAAGTTTTGATATCAAAATCATTCATAGAATTTTAGTTCCTTATTTGTCTTTGGAATAGTAATAAAATTTGATAGATTTTAAACATCATTTCCGTATAGCCATATTTACACAAATATGTCAAGTCTTAGACAGGAATAAAACGACATGATGTATCCAGTTCATGAAATGCTTATTCCAGTTTTATGTATGTAACAACAGTTAATAAATTAATCGCACGAAAAAAGAAAAACTATGTATAAGAAGCCTAAATCAAATGCCTCTTTTGAATATAGCGATTAAAGAAAGATAGATATTTTATTTTCAGAGAAAAAAGTATTGATCGAAACAGAGAAATAATCTCAAAAGTTTTCTAATGAGACAAAAGTGGTTGATTAAAAAAATGTTTTTAACCACCATTAAAAAAAAAATTTTTCCAATAAATAAATAGTAACTGAATTCCAAATAAATTAACGCATATCGAATAAAAGTATGAATGAAAATACGGTTTCGTTTAAGCCTAAATTATTTTTTCTCCCTAAGAAAAAGCAAAAGATTGTCTAAATATTAATCCAAAAATTTGAAGAGGTAGGTCTCTTGAAAGCGGATAAAGCAGCCAATCTGGTAGACCAATCGACTCATTCATTCCTCCATTACACCCCCATTAGAAATGTTATCTCACTCGTTACCATAGCAGCAGACTGCCCCAGACTTTTTGTCGGGAGCTATTCTCCTCACAGCCGCACTATACACTCGACTGCTAATCACACAGGAGCGACTACTACTGTGAAGTTAATACACCTCTCACATTCAGCACTCAAAATTCCGGTGACCGCTCTCCCGGTCTGTCACAAGTACAGCAACTAAGGTTATCTATACATCGAATTCTATCCCTGATAGAATTCTGGTAGAGGAGTAATGTGGCGTAACTACCACTACGAAAATTAAACATCAATTCACTGTTATATAAGGCATGCTGACTTGAATCAATCACGAGGTACCTTTTGATAGATGACGGTTGGCATGGTCGATAACTCCGCCCCCACAAAAAGTTTTTGAAAATGTTTCTAAGTTTTATTGATTTTATGTTTATAAATTAAAAACTTTAAACGATAAAAAAAAATTTGTTACTGCGGAAATCCTAATTATGAATTTTTTTTAAAAACTGATTAAAAATATTTTTGAGTGCTCATTTTTTAATTATTATTAATTTTTTTTTTTTTTTTTTTTTTTTTTTTGAAAAATCTGGCTACACGCCCAGAATTTTGAAAATAATACTTAAATACTTGCAGATATTTTATTCTACGGCAATGTTAAAAACAATATGAAATCTTTGCTCACTAGTTTGCAGAATGCTTATTGTCTAGCATGCAAGCAGAGGCGTATCTATGGAAAGAAGCGCCTATGGCAAATCTCGCACTGGCGCCCTTCCTAAAATATTTATAATCTCTTTTTTTTATGTGATATGAAATAAAAGTATTGTTTGAAGTATTTAAGCCTTTTGGTGCTATTGCAAAAAGAGCAGGGAATAGCGCATTCGCCTTCAAACGAGGTGACCCGGGTTCGATTCCCAGCGATGACTGCTCGACACGATTTCCGTATCCGACATGCACCTACCACGGTGTTAACGAAAATATCCTCTTTGACGGATCATTAGTTACCTTTACCGTCAGACTTACCGCGGGAGGCTTTCGTGATCCTCCTCTCCATGTAACGCAAATACGGATGAGTTCAATCAAAAAAGTCCTCAGCGAAGGCAAATTTCGACAAAATGCTCGATACAGGAGTTCCCTTGTCTTCTGAATCGGGTTCAAAATTACAAGGGTACGAAGTTGAACATTAGAAGTCGCAAACTCAAACAATTGGATCGGTTGCTCAACAACGGTTATAAAATTTTCCAAAAATATTGCATTGCAATTTTTTTTAAATAGATTGATAAATAAATAAAAATTAACTATAACAATAAAATTATCTCTTTTTAATTGTAATGCATTCACGTATGTTCGAAATCAGCATTAGTTAGAGATGAAAAAAGTCTGCTTTATCATATTTAAAGAAGATTCTCTTGCGTTTCTTCAACTGCCAATAAAAATCCTAACAATTTGTTTAATTAAGCACAAATATAATTAGGAAACAAAAATACGCACACGCAACAAATGTCTCTGGGTTAAAGAAGAACTATAACATAACCGGATGATTACCCATTATTTTCAAAATTTAAACTGAATAAAATTGATTGTTTTTAAAAATAATCCTTTGCTAATACCAAAACAATAAAATCATTGGGATTTAATAAATTCATTAAAGATCACAGTATAAATAATTACGATTTGTTATAATTACAAATAAAATAGCGACAATCAAAAGCTATATTTTGGTTAGTTTTTTATTTACAAAAAACCGATGCTCTTAATATAATTAAGTTTTACAAACATTATATAATAACCAATAATAAGAAAAAAAATATGCATATAATTAAATACAGAACTCTAGACAAAATAGCGACAATAGTACATTCTTTAATGAGAAATAAATTAGAGGAAGTTGACGTCTTAGTTTAAGAATATCTAGAAATAATTGATTTTTTAACAGTGAAAAAAAAAAGGCAAAAAGTTGAGAAATAGACCCAAAAAAAAAAAAAAAATCAAATTATGAAAAATTCTCTTTGCATCAGAATGGAACAAATTAGAGAAAAGGCAGAAAAAATTTAAACAGATTTGAATTATGAGTTTTTAGACGTTTAGTGCGCAAAAATAAATAAACGGACTACCCTGATAACTTTTGATATAATAATCATATCTTCACGTTCTTCTCATTTTCAGTGGTTCAAGGAGGTGACTTAAAATATGCTAATTAATAAGTGCAGGGACAATATTTCAAGTTACGAAATCAGACACTAAAACTTACTTTCTCTGAATAAACATGCCATTTTTTCGACTGATTCGGATTTCTGTACCCCTAAGTATTGGAGGTAGTCGCAATATGAGAAGTAACTATAGAGCTTTTCAATCGAATTTTAAAAAAAGTTTCACTGAATTATAAAGGCCATTTGTTAAAAAATAACTTTTCGTAAATATTTATTATTTTATTTATAATAGTCGTAAAAAAATTAAATTGTAAATAATAAAATTTTTAAATCGTTTTAAAAGAAGGTAATTTAACAAGGAAAAATACTATATTTTAGCGAAATTGATCAAATAGTTCCTAAGAAATCAAATTTTAAATATCCGACTTTTTTGAATTTCTATTTCTCAGGAATCCTAACTCCATATTCGAACTACATGAATTTAGACCAACGTGTATAACAGGGAAAAAAAACTTTTTTTTAAAAAATAAACAAAATTAATTAGTTTTAAAAGTTGCTTTTTAGGAAGAAGAGTAATATAAATGATTGGAATATTTGAGGAAAAGAGGGCTTTTTTTGTATCTTTATGAAAATACATTATAAGAATGCGTATACTTCATTATTAAACAAGATCTTATTTTTTAATACATAAAATGCTTATTATTTTTTTTATATTCTTAAAATAAAGGTAATTATTTAATGAAAAATAATTATTGTAATTGTTACTTTATTGATTTTTTTTTTTTCAAGTTACTAAACTATTGTAGTGGTTGGCTTTAAACAACATATTATAGCCTTAATATTATTTTCTTACCATTTTATACTTTGATTATAAGAAATAAATATATAAAGGACACTTTATGAACCCTTTTAAAAACAGTATAACCATTTTTTTCAAGTAATATAATATGTAGTGATATAAATATAATGTAAGTAATATGTATTGTAAAAGATTTATAAAATTTTAAAAAACAGTAATTATTTAATCTAATATTTTATTATTTTTTTTTTTGAAAAAAAAAGGAAGAAAATTGTAATCTGAAATAAGAGAAAAAATATAGGGGAAAGATTAAAAAATTTTGTACCCGAGATGCTATGGAAGGGTGAACACAATTCTACTCCAGTTATCTCGTGGTAAGAATTTTAAATTTCACCAAAATTATCTAAAATTTGCAAGGTTAGGTTTTTAACTCTCTACCACTTAATAAAATATTTCGAAGAAATCTTAGCAGTTGACATCATTTCTAGAAAATATAACGAACGTATATAACGCTAACTAATAATTAAAGTATAATGCATTAGTTTAAATATTTAGGAAATTATTACTTACAATCAAAGAAAATCCTTGTAGTACACGTTGTTCACTGAAATCTATGAATCAACTATAAAAGCCCAGAAGCTGCATCAAAATATATTATAAAAATCTAAAGACTTTAAATATTTGATTTTCTTGAATTAAATTTTGAAACATTAACTAAAACGAGCAGAATTTTTTGTATGAGCACCTAACTACTTATAACGCCTGCCCTTTATTTTTCAAAATTGTGGGGTGTATTCATCATTAAATCGTTTCATTGGTTTAAATTATTTGTTGAGCGATGCAGAGGAACCTCCTATTTTTATTATTTCACACTTTAGTGGAGATGATTCCCACCATGGGTTGCAAAAATCTCCTGTGAATCTTGGAAGGATTCACGCTAATTTATAGAAGGGTTCTATTTGAAATCTATTCAGCAGTTGCGGAAAACGTTTTTCAAAGAGATTTTAACCCCTGATAAAATTGAAGATTTACAAGCATTTCACTACAGAATAATTAGTCTAAGCTAGACTGAGACACCCCATGGTTTTCACATCTCTCTGTCCTTTGGTCATCACCATCTGGCCATCTGGTTTTTCTGCATGAAGGGGTTCCATCCATTTCCTCTCTGGAAAATTGTTCTTTTAACTGGAGGTCTCACTTTCCTTAAGATAAGGGGAGAAATTTTTTTTTTACATTTCTCACCAACTTTTGAACTTCCGAAGTTTCTTTCGTTCGCCTTTCATTTTTTTAGTCTGTTGTTGTTGTACTACTAATTTTTTCATGTAGATAAATATTTTAAATTTAAAGATTCAGCTTATATTACTATAATTTAATTTTAAAATACAGCATTTTCAATTATACTTAAATAATTTCAAATAATCAAAGTAGAAAAGCATTTTTTCCAAGTAAATTATTTTAAATTTAAATGAATGTCTAAGTAAACTATTTTAAATAAACGAAATCAATAAATATTATTTTTAGGATTTATTTTCTGTTCTTATTATAAAAAAGGACACGATTTTAAATAAATACGTTATGTATTGCCGAGGAAAAAGGCATTGACTTACATCTAAATATTTGCTACTCAAGAGCTATAACATCATACATAGTGCTACAGTACACATTCAATACAATTCTACAATATACAATCTTAAAGCTAGTACATATTCTATACTTTTGTAATCTAAATTATGTTTAGTTAATTATTTTATTTTTATATATAACCATGGTTTTTTGTGGCTATTTTAGTGTTTTTTTTCCCCCTTGTGCAATATTATAGTTTGACTCTGAGTTACAGTTTCAATAAAGTCTTATAGATAATGTCTTGTTGTTAATAAGATTGGGAACTTTAATATTTATAACTCTTTCACGTGAATAACCCTTTTGAATGAACATTATTATTTTATCATCGTTTATACCTAGAAGAAAGAATTTTTTTTTTTCGTTTTCCTCAAAAAATTTTAAGTTAAGTTTTTGCTTTATTCTTCGTTTTTAGTAGAAAAAATGAAATTCATAATATACTAAAAAAAGAGGAAAAAAATTTAATTCCCTGTAATTTTCCATAATGAATAATGAGCTTATATTTTGTCTTTTCATTTTATCAGCGATAACTTAAATTCATTCTATTACAGCTTTGACGTATCCTGAAGCTACATTTTAGAAAGAAAAAAAATGAAATTCCTTTTAATTTAAATATGGGAACCGCGATGGCTCAGGGGATGGAGCGTTCGCCTTCTTATGAGGCGAACCGGGTTCGAATCCCAGTTGATACGAATTCCGCATCCGGCTTGCACCGACCACAGTGCTGACGTAAAATATTCTTAGTTGTAGACGGATCATGAGTTAGAGTCCCCTTGCCGTCAGTCTAACAGTGGGAGGTTCTCGTGGTCTTCCTCTCAAATTAACGCAAATGCGGGTTAGCTCCACCAAAAAGTCCTCCACGAAGGCAAATTTCTCCCATTACTCGATACAAAAGTTCCCTTGTCTTCTGGATTGGGATCAAAATTACAAGGCTTCGGAATTGGGTCGGCTGTCAACGACGGTTATAAAATTAAATATAGGGTTAAAAGTCTTTTTGTCAAAGGATTTTGATGGACATTAAATGTTAATTGTTTAGGAAATTCTCTGAAATTAAAAATATTTTATTGGAATGTATCGAAAAGTTAGTAAAGATAATAATAATTATAATTATTAAAAACTCTGCATTATTCTTTAAATTACGATATTATAATTAAAATTTGGTTTTTGCCAAAATCGTCGTAAATATAGCAGTAGAAAAGAAAAAGCTACTTTTTATTACTGATTTATTTTAGTATTTATCGTGAATGTATTTATAAACATTAAAATTTTTTATTTATTTCGAATCCTCTGTTGCTTAACTTGAAAGTATAATGAAAGAAAAAGTGTCTAGTGAATGAATGCAGAAACGTGTATGAATTGTTATCACACAGACGTCAAGTCGTTTAAAAAGAGTTGGTATGTGGAATGTTTTTTTTTTCTTATTTCCCCAATTTTTTTTAATGTTGAATATAATATAACAACCTAAGGAGATTTCCCGCGCTTTTGGAGTTAAGCAAAAACGCTGGAAACCTTGGCCCTCCTATTATCCCTAACTGAGGTGGTCTATGAGTTTACAAACGAAGTTATGAAAAAAATGAAAAACAGTGGAAGGTTAAAATTGTTTAACGCTCATCACCTACTTTGTTTTTATTATTAGCGGTTCCCTTTCATACTTCACTCCCTCAGTTGCAAAAAGAGTTCCTCAAAAGACCTCGATGTCTTCTTTTCGAGCCCACGAGGAAAGGTTAAATGTATGTTGTTGTTTTTTTAATTCTGCCATAACTTGAAAAAAAATTTTTTTGACAATTTTGATTAAAAAAATAATTGTTGATGTTGATTGATTTTGCGCCTTTTTGAAATAATGCGCTCATGGCATTCGCCATACTTGCCATACCCTAGATACGCCACTGCATGCAAGGAAATAGTTAATTTTCTGTTAAATAGGCATAGACTGAGCAGAGCATGCAACTCTTTTCAAGATATCCTGGACAAATTTTGCATAATATAGATCTATGGATTTTTTTTTTTTTTGATTTTTTACTCATTATAAATCTAATTAATTGAATCTGCAAATGTACAGCCTGGAGTGCAATTAGCGAAATAAAATGTGAAGTGCGAAAAAAAAAAAAAAAACAATTAACAGACATGTACCTATATCCTACAATACCCAGTGAAAAAATTTTCTTGAATAACGTATCAAAATTATCGATCGGCGTTCTGCCGCATCTTTAAATGCTCACTAATATTTGTTGTGCGAATAACGTGATGAAAATATTCATCGACATTCTACAGTATCTGTAGACGCCGTGGAATATGGTTTTTTCAAACTCGACATTCTACGGCGTTATTGAGATATCGATCTATATCAATTTTACAATGTCATACATTATATAAAAAAATCTGACGTTTTTACATAGATCGATGTTTCAGAATAACATCGATCGACGTCGTAAGCGCAGTTTTTTCGAGATCGATCGATATTGGGCGCTACTTGGATGGCGGCCTCCGGGCCGCATCCGGCCCACGAAGCCTTTTTTTGTGGCCCGCAAACTAAAATATATTAGTTGTCATTATTTGGGGACAATTTTCGTAAGAAATATAAATGGGTTTAAGAATTTTTTCTTCCGTTAAAAAAAAAAGAACCTTATTTCTTCGTTTCTGTGAAATTTAACATACTAACAGTGCAAAAAAAAAAAATTCCTTGTCAGGTTTTGCATCCAAGAAAATATTTATTATTATCTGTAATTCAATACTTTTGTTTTGTACAACTAGATAAAAATCTGACAGTAATATTTAATGTTCCTTCAAACATTAAAGAGTCCTATATAAAATTTTGATAAAGTTGCGGCCCGCCATTTGACTGGTGTTTTTAATTGCGGTCCCCAGCCTCATGTAAGCTGGTATGTATTGGCAATCGCAACGCTCGAATACGCCATCTGGGGAGAGACCGGCTTCATGCCTTTAGCCCTTCTCCCTTCCCTCTCCTCCCCTTTTTAGTTGTATAGGAATGTACTACGATATTTTCCCTTTTCTTAATATTTTTCTCTTTTACTTAATAAAGATATTTTTAAAAATTTCTGTGATACTTTTCTTTATAACTATGTTTAATGTAGTTTTCAGTTCCATATAATTTTCCAAGTTAAAAAATTTCAATCTATATGAAAATCAAGAGAGAAACTAACGTACTTCCTTCCTCTATGATTTTCCACACGCTAATGGGGAAAGCATGTGAAGTGTTGCCATAGGTAGAGAGTTCTGCTCTACGCCACCTGCAGCCCATTTCGATCGCCAATTGTGATCGGTTTTTAAATGTTATGAATTAATTACAACAACAACAACAGATGCTTCATTGCAAGTGCGGACAAATGAGGCTCCAAATTCCCAACGTTTCAGTTCGAATATCTCTTATTTTAATTCAGGAATTAAATAAATATCATAAATTTCTTTGGCAACGCCAGTCCTGATGAGCGATTTAAAAATCAAACTAAACGTAAACAAGTTGGACAGCTAATTACACAACTTTTACTTTATTTAATTAATACAGTTGATTAATATTTTTCCGTTAGGTATTGTATCCGAAAGTTGCATCTTTTTTCTCTGATACTTTTTTTTACTTTCTCCGATTTGTTCTAAAATTTATATCTAAATTAGCATTTTTAGTTCTATTTGAGAAAGTGTTTAATGTTCTCAATATATGTTTTTTTTTATTTATCTTTATGTGTTCAAAAAATAAATCATAATTGTTGTAGTATATAGTGCTAGTATTGTGCACGATTTAGTATCGAATCAAATGTCTCCAATGTCAAAAATTGAACTTGCCCTGGTTTATGACAGTTTTTGACATCAAAAATCCAGCACTGGTTATTTATATTAAATTTTAAATAATCTGGCTATAATTTAATCACCAAAACGATGGCTAGAATGTAGCGTGAACTCAGTAGCCAAAATATATTTGTGGTTAAAGAAATAAAACAGCTTTAAGTAAAATAAAGTTAAAACTAGATTTCGGGATATTTCCGCATCCTGATGTGTCGCGCCAACTACAATCGCTAAGGTGCCAAATAGATTTGAAACTTGCAATTTAAAAAACAAAACAAAAAAACATGTAGATGTTTGCCCAGGGGTGACTACAAGTCGTACCTTTCGAGCTAGTCCCTTTCTGTGATGTTTTTTTTTTTTTTTTTTTTTTATAGTTTCTCCCAGGGTTTGTTGATTTAAATCAAATGATTTTTTTAAAAAAATCATTTGATTTAAATCAAATGATTTTTTTAAAAAAATCATTGATTTAAATCAACTGATGTTTATATATATATATATATATATATATATATATATATATATATATATATATTGATTTTAAAAGTTAAAAAACAGTGTTTTAAATTATTGATACTTTCATTTTTTTTTTCTTAGTTTTAAAATTTATTTTAAATAAATTGCTGCAATAAATTTTATTTTAAATAAATAATTAAGTTAACGAAATTACTTTCTTTTTTGATGTGTGTTAAATTCCAACACATTTGAAATTGCATTTTTAAAAATCTCTGGATTCTTGAGATTGAAAGTACAGATTAAAGTAAACATTTAATGCAGTCTTAATATAGACTTGCATAGCTGTAAAAAGTAATTAATAAACATGAAATGTTTTCCAAAGAAAATTTAAATAATGTTAATTAAAGCTCTACGTTTTGATTGAAAAAGCATGGAATTAAAATCTACATTATATTTTATTAGTGGAAAATGTATATTTCTAAAACTTGTGGTTATATTAAAAAGAAATTACTCTAATATGCCAAAAATATACTCTATATACCTTTCAAACTCTTTTTGAAGCAGTGGGATTATTAACTGATAACTGGTATTTTTATTTTTTTCTCATAATATGTTTACAGTATCTTTGACATTATCAGATTTTCTATAAAGAAATTTTGTGGGGAAAAAAAAATTCCAATGAATAGATAGATTTAAAAAAAAAAATTTTTTTAGCTTAACTTATCTATTTTGATATAAGATTGAAAATGAATATTTTAATATAAAAATATATAGATTAAATATTTATTTATTTTTTGATGAATGAATACATTTATAAACACAATGTTATATTTATTTTATCAATTTAAAAATCAAGGAAAAAAAAATCACAATTTTAAATTAAAATTATGGTTTGCTAATTGAAACTTTGTTTTAATAGTTAAAAAACAGGGTTCAAGCCAAATTTAATACCGCTTAGCAATACCTTCACAAATTCAACTTTAGGAAAAGCGGTAGTTTCGCAAAACATTTTTTCTTAAAATTTTATTTTTGAGTCTCGTAAGAAACGATCAGGGCCAGATTAAAAGTAAGCGGGGCCCTAGGCCATTCAAATTTTTGGGGACCTTAGATTAAATTTTTTTCTCGTATATTTTTTATTTATTCAAATATAAAAGTTTTTATATATCTCTTCATTTAAGAAAGCATATTTAAAATAAAAATAAATAATAAGAAATTAAATTTTACTTTATTTTAGTAAATTAAAACTAAAAAATAATTATAACATTTTGAAAAAATTTTAAAAATCATTGTTTTTCTTAATTTTTTAAAATTTATTTTCAAAAAATTCCTTTTAAGGGGGTCCCAGGCCATGGCCTAGTCTGGCCTAATGAGTAATTCAGCCCCGGAAATGATGAATTTGCATTTTTACCATATTTTGTGTTGATTTTTTAATATTTTTAATTTTCACAAATTATGTCTAAATTTTCACAAAATATGTACCTCTCAGAAAAACCTAGACAGACCCCTGAAGTATTCTTTAAATTCTCTATTTCATCTAGTCTTTAAATTTCATTCATGCATTTGTTTCAAAATGGTTGCTATGCATTCAAAGCTATGTATTATACCTAATGAAAAATTATTTAGTAAATTAGAGCTTCTAAAATATTGTTATAATATAGTTTTAATATTAATTTAATTTTGATTAAACATTTATAAGGTTTTTTAAATCTAAAATTAAAGTTCTTACAATGTATTTGAATAAAAAAAAAAAAAATCTGATTTTTTTTTTTTTTTTTAAATCAAAAAAAATCACAAACCCTGGTTTCTCCCTTGCCACTGCCCGGAAGTTTCCAAGACTTGGCGATTATACCTACTGCCAAAGATCATGATACGGAATACTCCCTCCTAGATTTTGATATTTGGTTTGTTGAATCACTAAATTAATGAGTTACTTTGATACTGGTATTGAATTAAAAAGTTAGCCGTTACATTGATTGAAGAAAAGAATAAAAGTATTTATATTTGCTTTTTATAAAATGTTATAAAAATTGAATAGCTAATTTAATTATAATAGAAATAGGAATGATGAAAATATTTACTTTTACCAAGTTAAAGAAAAATATGTAATTCCTCTAATGGCGCATCTTAGTAGGTATAAAAAACTTAATTCGAAAAAATTATGTATTTACTGCAAAAATATTTATAATGCTAAAGAAAGATGAGCATATATAAAGAAGGATGAGCAAACATATTTATTTAATGAAAATATGGTGAAATTTAGATTTGAACACTTTTTTTTCCCAATGCAAATAATGAATTTTCAATATTCTTATAAAATTGCTATCTTTTCCCCTGTAAATTAATGTGAATATGGAAGTTTCTCATTGTTTCTAGGCCGTTTGCACTAGTTGTGATTCCATTTCATCTGTATCATTTTTCACTTCTGTTTCTGCAATAATTTTTTCAACCGACATTACACCACAAGTTTTAGCATTTTCATCAACTGATGCATAAACATCAAAATGAGATGTTTGGGGTGTTTACTCTGAAGTATAAAACTTTCTTTTTCATTATTAATTCACATTATGCTTTTCTTCTCAAAACAAAATAACTTAAAAGCTTTTTTTTTCTTCCTAATACCAGAAAAAATTTTTGAACAATACCCACAAGAGTATTTTAGTTTCAAGAATGATCCTAACAGATATTATTAGCATTATATAAATAGCATTTGTGACGGAACCAGTTAAATAAGGCGATCTATACAAGAAAACAAACTGTGCAAGAATCGTGGATTGAGGTTTAACTGAATTACAATTTTGACTGCCTGAATCTCTTTTATCTATAACTCACTCATCCTGAGTAGATTTACATTTAAATAAATAATCCCAAGAAACTAAAGCTACAAGACCTGAAAAAACTGAATCTGTTGCCTGATTAGAAACTTCATTTGCTTCAAAGATACGTGTCAGTGTTTAAGACCTGCTAGACGTGAATGTAGCCAAACAAAAATTATCTGAAACTAGGAGGCTTCGCCCCCTGCTCGGTGGCGCTTGCCAACTCCCGGAACTGCTTTCTCAGTTCATTTTGGATTGCTTCGCAATCCAGTGCTCGCTTTGCTCGCTCATTAGATACGTTCTTAACGTCTAGCTTTTGTATACTTTATAGAGAGAATTTCTTTAAAAACACAATTGTTAATTTGGGCATTTGGCGATACAACACCTATAGAATTGAAGCATTTGTTACGTCAAGCGCTCAGGTATCATAATTTTGATCTAGTTGCGCTTCTATGTCATTTCGATTTATGTTGCTAAGTTAACTTTCAAAAAATTCTATGGCTGGCAACAGCATTTTTATTTTTTAAGTTGTTTATTTTTATTTTTGCCGCAGCTGAATTGAACAACCTGATAATGCTCACTCTGGTTATTGTTTCCGTTATTAAAAGCGCTATATGTTGAGCCACCTCAGCTAGATTTGGCATGTGACATTTTTAGATGCAATCATTGGTCGATTTTCTAACGTTGCCATTCGGGGAGTTGTAGTGAGGCTTTTTTTTTTGGTGCCGTGTAAGAGAAATATATATATAGATAAAGAACGTGAAGTTGCCAATGGAAAATAGGAATTTTTTTCTTTTTCAAATGGAAATTTTTCGTTGGCCACTTGAGCAATGCAATGAGAGATATGCTCTATCAGCTCCTTCTTTTTTTTATCTCATATTTATTGGTCATTAAGGTTTAATGCTGATCAAATACCTAAAAAAGAATTATGCATGGTAATGTAACTTAGAAAGTGATATTTTTCTGCAAAATTTGGTTCATGTGTTTCAGATTAAACTAATTCTGTATGCCTTTTGAGAAATTGTCAGTTAATTTTTGAACTTTTTTGGTAAATGTGAATATCAAAATTAACATCTAAAAAGGAAATCGACTTACAAAATTTTTCATAATATAACATTTAATTTTCCAGGTGAAAAATATGAATAACTTCAACATTTTTGTATCTTATGGGGATCACACAAAGCTATTCTCCTGCTCATCTAGAAGAGAATTTGGATCAAAAGTGGCACGTTTTTTTGGCTTAGATCGCTCTGAAATGCAGCTGTTTGAAATCAGTAGAGGTTCTCGAAATCTCATATCATTAAATGATTTAAAAGACAAAATGAAGTTGGAATTAAGAAAAAACGGTATTAAATCAACATCCGAAACTAATGGAGAAAGGTAAGGACGAAACTGCACTCAATGCATGCAGTCGAACTCGCTTATAATGAGCCCTTATTTAACAAGAACCTGGATCTAACTAAGAAATACTAGGTTAGTACAATGTTAATTCTATTGGAGTTGAGCTCTTTTTTAACAAGTAACCCCGGTTTTAACAAGCAATATTTTATTATTTCATAAAATTTTTAACTGAAAGTCACCTTTCCAGTTTAGATAATCCCTTCTTCAAAATATATATATTCTTATGTTTTTCAAGTTTATAAATATGCTTTTTGATGCAATTATGTTTTTCGAGCAATGAGTTTTATTCAAAGAACAATTGCACAACTAAGCGACAATTAGACAATTCAAAGCAAATTAACTCATTTCTTTTGCACTGTTAAGGAATTTTTTAAGAAAAATTAGGTATAATTAGGACGTAAAAATTAAGTAAGTATGTATGAACTTATATAATTTTTTCATGAACCCGTTATTTTTTTAAGAGCACATATAGCAGTCCCTACGTTTACGTTCATTATGAGCTAGTTCGACTGTATTTGTTTATTTTAAAATCTATTTAATTGTTAATTAACTTATATTAGCTGTCCATTAAACTTTTATTTGCATCCTCAGACTAGCGACTAAATTTTCTTAATTGTTACCTGTGGTAAATAATTTTATGGTAGTGTTAAGATTGTAGTAAGTGAATGTGTAGCTTTCCAAATGTTTTGCATCCTTTTGAAGAAATAGAATTGAGTTCCTATTTCAATTAGCTTAAACTTTTTTTCATACATCGAATATAAGATACATATAAAAGTACTGATATTTCAACAAACCTGATAAACCAAACTGTTTTTTTCCCCCCAAATTATCGCTTTAAAATTTGACTTGGATAACCATAAAAGAAATCATCAGTGCTCTCCTTGACCAGTAATTGAAAGGTACGCTGTTTTTATCTTGGGTTTCTTGTTTTTATCACAAAATATACTATTTCATCATAATTTAATTAATTCTTTTTTTTTTTCAAAAAAGATTTTATCGTGAAAATTTAGTTCAACTTGTTATCTGTAAAAATGAGTGCAGAACCAGGATTTTTTTTTTTTTTAAAATTCTTTTCTCCCCCTGATTTAAAACAAAAGATTTTTTGGTTTGAATTTTTTTTTTTTTGGGGGGGGGAGGTTTTTTTTAAAACAATATGTCGAATAATGTTTAAGAGCCCTTAATTGAAATGCCTACACCATTATAAAATATCTCATAGTGTTTAACTATATTCCATTTAGCTATTTAATTAATGTTTTCAGTAATCAGTTCAAAACTAATCACTTTTGTTCCTTAAATATGCTAACATAATATTAAAATAAAAATCTAAATACTTTAAGTATGCTTTTATATTACTTTATAACTCCACTTAACTTGCAAATATTCACTTAACATTGAAATTTTATTTTAGTAATATATGCTTAAGAATGATTTCTCCACTTGAGTATCTATAATATAAAAATGTTGTACTTACATCGCCAATAGTCCTTGCAAGTAATAAACAGGGCTAGGCGTGAGTCACTTTTCTCACTTAATATCACCATCTTAAAAATAGTAACTTTTATTCACAGTTTTTAAGGCTTAGTCACTTATCTCACTTTTTTAAAATTTAATTTCACAATTTCTGCCCCCCCCTCCCCCCATTTCAATCAAAAGAAAGATTTTCACATTTTCGTAAATCTGTGATATTACAATCTTCTTGCTCTAGTAGAGAAGAACTATGGGTGGGACATAGAAAAGGATTGAATATGTGAAGAAAAATAGACAATTTCCACTTTCAAATGAATTCCTCTTGAAGTGCAAGAGAGCCATTCACTATATTGAGGAATGATTTTAGTATCTATCTTAAGTTCCTCTCTCCTTTCCACAGTAAAATAGTCATTCTTAGAGGATTGTTCTTTAAGATCGTTATTGAAGGTACATGATTTTTGCAGACAATTTTAATTTTAGTCAGTGTCATTTTCTTGGTGTGGAAATGAATTAAATTTAGCGTCTGTAAAAATTATCCCAACTGATATAATTATGTGTAAAAACAAATTTGCTAATTATGAACAATAAAGCAATTTTAAATAAATAAATATGTTCTTTGTTTTAATTTGCATTTAATTTTATATCAGAAAAATTAGTTAGCTTTAAAAGATGAGAAGAGGTTTGCTTGTTTGAGATGCTTTTTTTTCAAAAATAACTTTTTTCCTATTTTATTTTTTCTAAAAAGGGTCAAATAAAGTAAATCATTAATAGCATCATCTTTAATGCATTCTGACTGCAACATGAGGTTGTATCCTCAAAAAGAGCTTTCTTAATAAGAGCTTCACACAAATATTTTGAATGCATTTTTATCTAACTATTTTTGTTAAATTTTTTGTTTTGATATTTTTCCTATTTCCTTATTTGACCTTTTCTGCGTATGGTGCAGATATTTGGCCGGTCAATGGGAGAGGTTTTAATGGTCTCTTCTTAAGGAGTCTTCATACCGACTGCAACAAATCCCATGTTGCAATGACTTTACGCATGGGCACTTCTTCCGTCCACCCTCTGTTGCAACAACCAACGATCGCCGTCGCACTAGTTTCAAGAATTGGGTGGGGTTAAATTTACGTCTCTGTTGCAGACTCAAAGATTCAATACGATTCATATATATTTCCAATCTCAAAGGGAAAATATGATGAAATCACGTATGATTTTAAGGTTAACATCATTCAGAGTACAGTGACATATGTTTATATAAAATATTTGAATATATTTGAAATATTTTTTTGTCATATATTAAAAGACATTTTTATTACAAAAATGTTTTTTAAATGTTCTTATTTATATAAACCTTAGCTGAATTTTTTATTAAATATATATAAAATAATATAAATTTTTAAAAACATATATTGATAGGTCTTGATTTAGAAACAGTGTTTCTAATTTCATATATTCCTAAAATAAATTTTTAAAATTCTAAAGTGGGATTAATCTGCTAATCTCACTTAGGTTTAAGCTATTATTTTAGTTCATTTTGTTAATTATGAAAAATGCATTGAATAGATATTTTTCTTTATTTAATTCTCTAAAAGTATTTTGAATTAATTGCAAAAAACTAATAGCATAAATCTTTTCTTCAATTTATTTTACATTTGTTTTAATTGTTCATGCACAAGTCAACAGAATATATAATTAAATACATATCTTTTTTTTTTTTTTTTTTTTGCTTTTCATTGCAGATATTCTTGTGTGGTAGTAAAATAACTATTAACAGTCAATTAGGCAGAGAATTATTTATGAATTTTGTTCGAACATAACTTAACATTCAAATAATTATCAAGCTGTTTAAATTAATTCTTTTTATACTAGTAAAGATAACTTTAAAGTAATTTTATTATACCATGAATAAAAAATGAAAGCGTTACTCTTGAATCATTAAAAAATAAAAATAAAATGTTCAGCAAAATAAGGAAAAGGTGGTGGCTATTTAAGGTTGCTAAAAGATTAGAAGGCAGTATTTTTTAATTAATTAATTTTCATTTAATTATTTTTAATTATAAATTTTTTCTTGAAGAACAAATTTTATTTTTTATTTGCTATTAAAAAGTAGTTATTATTAAAAATGAGAACGTTTGTTTTATTAGAAAAGATTCTCGAAAAATTATGTTTCATAAAGAAATGCAAAGCAAACGCTAAAGAGAAAAAGGTAAACGTTTTTAATCAGTTGTAACTGTTAGCAATTTTTACAAAAAAAAATTTCTATTCTATTCTTGGTTAATGAAGGGACCATCAATAGGCAATTATTACAAAAAATAACGTTTTGAACAAAAAGTTTTGGAAAATTTCGCACGAAAATTTTATTATATAAAAGTTTATAAATACGGCAATGGTGCACAAAACCGAGTCCTTAAATTTTCTTTTCCTAATCAACTTCATAAATAGAATCGCTTAAATTTTTATGCGTATGAAATCAGATCGATCTTTAGCTTAAAAAGTAAAACATTTTTAAAGAACAAAAAAAGCTGTATTTCTTTAGTGTAAATTGGTTATTCTATGGAAGTATGCTAAGACTCAGTATTGTTCATCATTATCGGATAAAATTAGGTATATATAGAAATGATGGAGGGGAAAAAAAACGCCTTTTTACCCACTTAAATATTTTCATAGAAACAAAAATAATAATTTGATTTTATTGCTCTGAGAAACTTTCGGGAATTTAATAAATCAAGGAAGATAAGGAACATACTTGGAATTTTTCGCCAATTAAGTGAATGAATTAGATTCAAGAACAGAAATTACTAATAAAATTTTTATTATATTTCTCTGTTATGCTATAGACTTCATGTGTCTATCGTTGATAGTTGAGGTACCATAACCAATCTTCCAGGAATTTTTATTTGGAGTGTTATAAAACATAGTAAAACATAAATGAAAAAAGGAAAACACCCACACATTCTTGTACTTATCATAAAGTAGTATCTCTTGGTCATATTATAAAGGGTCACTAAATAATAAAAGGTGTCCATTTTAAAATGTTTTGTAAGTGGCTCCACTTGGAAATTCCGTAGAGTGAAATATTAATCTCATAAATTCCTATCAACTTGCAAATGTAAGGAAAAACTATATTAAAGCATTTGCATATGAAAATAAAATCCTTTTTATCACTTCTATATAAAATGTTAAATCACTAACTTGATATATTTGTAATATTCAAAATATTGTTCACAACAATGTTCTGAAAAGAAAAAAAATTTCCTAATAAGACTTTTGGTAATAAAATAATTTCTGTTTTTCATTTTTCCTACTTTTTTTATTTGAATTATTTAATATTCTAACAATTTAGTTTATTTAACAAAATAAAAATACGTGTTATAGCCGGAAAAAATTATACAGGTAAAATGCATTTTTTTTCCGATAAAAAGATTAGTTAAATATTAAAAACTATAAGACAAAAATTTTAAAACAAAAATTATGAAAAATAAATACTTTTGTATAATTTATTGATACAATATTTGTAAAAATGTGACTCAAAGTTTATTTCAGCAATTTATGAAGAATCTTGTACTGAAATCATAAAGTAATAAATATTAATATAAATATAAAAAATAATACATATATATAAAATAATTTTATAAATACAAAAAATAAAATGACCTATGAAACAAAAACTAGATACAGAAGAAAAGTGTGCATGCGCTAACCAGGAAACAGGTTTGTTGTTGCATGTGGTGTGAAGGTACTTGCAATCACTTGCAACAAAGGAGAAAACCATGTTTCGCACCACTGTTGCGTTTGGTGTGTAGACACCTTTATGGTTTTTTTCAACACAAAGTGTATGGAAAAAATTACGTGCCTTCCAAAAATGGTCGTAAATAGAGGTGGTCTTTCCTGGAGGTTTCACTGTAATAATAATTAAAAAAATACTTGAAAATAACGAAATGAAAAAGAACAAACGGAAAATTGATATAGCGAGATTTCAATATAGCGAGACATATTTTGATCGTCATCTCTACTGATTTACTATTTACCTAATTATACACCACAAATTTACGCATTAACTTTTTGCACACTATGAAATGAAGCTGTTGCAAGCTATAGCCATTTGAAAATCTTAATGTATATTGTTGCTGTTGAAAAATAATAAATAATCTAAACGAAATATTCTTATAAAAATATTTCTTGTCAGCTATTCTGATTTTTTATTCAGTTTTTATTAGTTTCATTAGTTTTATAATGGAATTAGAACTAATCTTGCCTGTGATTTTGGGAATAATTTTGACTGTGATGTTAATTTTGTTGTATTTTTAAAGGCCAGAAAGAACAAGATTTGAGCCAGTCAATATCCCTCATGTAGCTGAACAGTTAACAGATCAAGATCCAGTCAAAGTCCCTGATATAGTAGAATTAAAACGAAAGCTAACAGAAAATAGGGTGTTGTCTGGTGCCGAAAGGAAATTTCTGGTTAATGTGGTAGATGAATTTTCGGACAGGTAAGAAGGTTGCTGGGCTTGCAATTAAAACACATTAAGTCAAGATTTTTTAGTATTAAGTTTTTTGGTTTTTCTTATCTAAAATGTTATAAAACCTTCATTATCAAGTCATTTATTTGAATGCAAATTTATTTTTGTATTTCCATAACACTAAAAAATATTTTCTTTTTTTACTTCTTACAGATATCTCAGAAATAAAATTACCCATTTGTGTATCTTATTTGTAAGCCAAAAATATGCAACAATTTAGAAAGTCAATTTTATTTCCTCATGGTTATGGACTCCTTTGATATTTTTTTTTCTGTTGTTACTAAGATTGTAAAATTAGTTCTTAAATTAATCTAAAGTTGTGAAAAAAATTTTAATATTTCCATAAATTAAATTTTTTTTTTATTTTATATATATATATCTTTTTCTATTAGATTTCATTAAAATTTGAAATACAAAAAAAAAAAAAAAAAAAAAATAATAATAATAATCCCTCTTAAACCATAAAACTTGATCAATAGTTCACTATGTAAAGGATTTTCCTCGATTTCTCTATTTTTTTTTATCATTTCCCTTTTTTTTTCTAATTGTTTTCAATTTTTTTTTTTTTTTTTTAATAATTTCTAGAATGTTGAAAGCTAAATACACTGTTAAAAAAAATTATGTACTTTTTAGAATATATAAAAATTTATCAAATAAAATTTTATAACAGTAGATGAATGAAGATTGAAGTTAGGCAGGGGTCGCATTCCCCCTAAAATTCCTAAAACTATGTGCAAACCCTAAAATTCCTAAAAATCTGATAAAAGTTTGTTGGTGTTCCTAAAAAATTAGAGTTATTGGGATAAATCAGAAATAAAACGAAAATGCTGTTCCTTTCTAATAATAAATAAAAAAGCAATAATCTAAAATATAAAAATTTAACTACATTAATTGTAACTGTTTTAATTTTGCCACATGGGAATTCTGATCCCGAGAGAGGTTTTTTTGATAAATAAAGCAATGCTTAATGTGAGTCACCATGAGAATACTATATTATGTCTCTTAGACTAATCGAAGATGCCATTCGAAATTATGGAGGAGTGTTCACCACAACACTATTGAGGGCAGTAAAAGAATCTCACAAATCATATCAAGAATATATTAGCAAATTAAAGGAAGCGGAAGATAAGCATAAAAAAGAAAATGAAAAAATTGCAATGGAAAAACTAGAAAAAATGATTTCGATTTGCAGATTAGCGAAAATAATCAAAAAATCAATGAATTGAAAAAAGCTAAAGCAAGGCAAAACATTGTGGAGATTACTGTTGCACAAAATTTTATATCTAAAGGAACTGATCAGCTAACAAAATTAGAATCGGAGTTGACTGTTTTTGAAACTGGAAGAGACCAACTTTTGTCAAAGAGACTGAAAATTAAATGATCATTCTAATTTGTTTTTCTCTAACTTCTAATATAAATTGCTGATTTGAAATCTAATAATATCACACAATAGTTTTTCTTAATAAGGTAAGGTAAAAGGTAATAATAATGTTTTGATTAAGAAGGTAAAAATTAAATAAAAATCAAATAAAAAGTATTCTATTTTAGAGAGGAAGGTGCTTTTTTTTTTTTTTTTTTTTTTTTTTTTTTTTTTTTTTTTTTTAATTACTATAGAATCGAAATAGAATTTTAATTTATGGTAATAATTTTAATTAGAGGTATGCAGATTATTTGTTCTGGTTTTTTGAACTATTTTTTTTAATACTATTATTGTTTATATAAACATTGCAGAGGAGGAGAAAGTGAATTGTTTACAGTATATGTAACTTTAGTTAGCAGTATTTTTGTCATGATTTCCTTCTATTTTATCTGACAAATTTTTGAAACTTTTCTGTGTACTTTAATAGTACATATAAGTATCAGAGATATGAGAATTAAAATTGTTTAAAGTATATACAATTTAAGACAGTGTGGTGATGGGTTCGCCGCTCATCATAAAATCAAGTGTATTTCATTTTATTATCTGTTTGTCTTTAATCAATTGTGTTTTTACTTATTTTGGAAGTGAACTGAATTAAGAGTTCTGACGTTATCATATTCTTAGAATTGTATAAATACCAGCACGCATATGGCAGCCTGCCCATTATCTCTCCCATCACCTGCTGTGGTGATGTTTCTTGTAATTCAACCCAACTTGTATATATTGTAAATATGTTCAATAAAATATTAGTATTAAAAAGGAGCTATCTTCGCTTACTTCAACAGTATTATTTTTGTTAATATTTAAGTTGATACAGTTTTTATATGGTATATTTTTACTTCATAAATGATTAAATAATTTTCTGTATACTTAATCTGATAAGGATAGGAAAGAATTGAAATTGTGAATTTTTTTAATATATATATCGCTTATAATAATTTTAAGTTAGTAAAGTTTTAGTCAAATATTCCTTAATTTTTTTTCTGGCATTGCATTTTAATTTACAAATTGTTTTGGATTTAATGAAGTATATTTAATTTTTCAAGTTAGTGTCAATTTGTTTTTTCTCTTGATTTATTCTCACTTTTGCACGTTCCTGAATTATGCACTTAATTTTTGATAGGTGGTATGTAAAGTTGAAACTTCATTTTTACACTTTAGAGATTTCATTCTAGACTTAATAAATTTCAGAGCTTTATTTTATGGCTTGCAATTATTTATGATATGTATAGATGAATAAGAATAGTCTTCTGTTATGTAATAAACTACCGTGTGATCTGTTTTTATCCTAGCAAAATCATATATTACCCCTAAAATTTGCCTAAAATTTTTTGAAAGAGTTCCTAAAATTTTAAACAACTTTGCTGCTACCCCTGAGTTAGGTGCTGACAATTTTCAATATGGATTAGTTAGAGATTATTTACTAAATAATCTTATTATAAAAATAAGTTGGACAACTATAATCTTGCAACAAAATCTTAAACAATAATCTTGGGGAAAAAGCAGGTTTTTCAGGGATTCTGATATTCCTTTGTTTATTATTGACTTTTATTATTTATTAAAGATTATTGACTTTCTTATTATAGTGCAGCATTTTTCAAGTACATATTGTTATTCATAATGCTAAATGTGTCTTGGCATTAGGTAATTAAAATAGATGGCACGATTTTTTAACGCTCCTCTCTTGTACTTTGTTCCCATTTTGCAATTTTAGTATTTATTTCTTTAAAGATAACTATTTTATTTTTTTCGTCAATTTTTATAATTCTCCACCTTTTATTATAAATTTTTTATCAGTGTTGATTGTGATGTATAAATATATGTATACATTTTTGGCACAGCTTTTTTTTTTATTTATTTTTTTATTTGTTAATTTTTTTTGGTGCAGAAAACAAGGTAATGTAAAAAATTTAAATTTTCTTCTTTCAAGTATCTGAAATTTTCACACATTCAAAATTAGACAATTTCCTGTGCATCGCAGATATTAGAGCTTGTACTGTAAATAAGTTTAAATGAAACTAAATGCTTACTAAATTTTCTAGAAAATCAAAGTTACAAAACTATAAACCAGGTGAAATAAAAAGAATGCTACTAAGTAAACTATTTTTTATTCTACAAAATATCAGAGAATATTCAGACTTCCTTCATTATCTTTATAAATATTGATCAAATTTTTATGGCTTATATAAAAGCTTTGTGATCTATTAAATGCTAAGAATTCTTAAATTATTTAAATATATTAAAATCACCAAGATAAATGTTACAAAACAAATTAAAATTTCAGCATAGCTTCTACAAGTCGAAAGCGAAAAAGGGGGCCCGAAGAAGCTGTAGAAAAGGTAAACAAAAAACTCCAAGCTACCCCTCAGATAACTTCTACCTACACTCAAACAGGTATTTCTTTTGCTAGTTATAAACTTATTTATATTTTATTTATAGTTTAAAAAATATCATTTCTATTTAAAGCATACACGTTTTTATGTATATTGTGTGGAGAATAATATTTAATAGTACTAAAGTTTTATCTGGGTTATTTAAAAAAAAAAAAATTATGGAAATAATCAATATATAAATTTTTTTTAGATTGTAAACATTGTATTTTTTTTTTTAATATAATGGATTTTTTTTTACTTTTACTAATTAAAGCTCAGGTTCAATGTGTTTTCTGGTTCAATATGTTTTACTTAATATTATTTAACATGAAAATCATTTATCATTTAACACAATTATTTAACTATTTTTTTCAAGAATGCTTTAGTATTAATTTTTTTGTTTTTCACCAGTCTCTATTTTTAGATATTTACTTATCATTGAATTATTTGTATCTCGTGGCAGTCAAAGTCATTTTAAAATTTATTTAAAACATAATCAGTTGCTTAAACATAAATTTTGCATTAAATATTTAGGAAAAATCTGATTTCTCTTAGGTTGCTAGTAAACCAAGCAGATACCTTACTGCCAATGATTTTACCTTTTCACAGATACTATTTTATTTTATGACCGTCAGTGAACAGCCGACCCAATTTGAAGTTTACGACTAGTAATGTTCAACTCCGTAGCCTTGTAATTTTAACCCCAATCCAGAAGACAAGGAAACTCCTGGATCGAGTATTTTATTTTATTTTATAACCGTCGTTGAACAGCCGACCCAATTTCATGGGTTTACGACTACTAATGTTCAACTCCGTAGCCTTGTAATTTTGAACCAATCCCGAAGACAAGGAAACTCCTGGATCAGTACCCCAGAGGTACTGATTTGTTATGGGAACATGGAGGACTTTGAGACTCGACAGATTTAACGTGCATCAGTCACCATTTACTACACGGGGAGTCTTCGGCCGGCGAAGATCGAACCCACGACCTCTTGGATGTGGGCCCAGCGCCCTACCGACCAGGCTATCCCGGCCCCTGGATCGAGTATTAAGAGAAATTTGCCTTCAAGGAAGACTCTTTAATGGAACTAACCCGCATTTGAGTTACTTAGAGAGGTAAACCTCCCATGGTAAGCCTAGCGGCAAGAGGGGCTCTACTTATGATCTATCTACCACTGAGGATATTTTACGTCAGCACTGTGGTCAGTGCAGAGTTTGAATCGGTCTGCCATCAATGGCATTCAAACCTAAGTCACCTCATTACAGATAATATTTGTCGATAATATCTTTGCAATCCCACGATCTTGGTTCGCTTGGTGGAGCATTATCTTCTCGCGCCAGAAATCAACTTTGACGTTCTGCCTTGATAGCAAGGTTAGCAAAAATCTTTGATCTTATCGTTGGTCAAAATGTACTTTACGATGCTGCTTAAGTTGTTTAATGTTGATTTTCTTCCCCAAGTTCTCGCAAAAGAGTCTCATCAACATCATTAATCCAGCCATAGTGTTCTACTTCCTGAATGCCATATTCCTCGTTTTTGAACTTCAGTGTCATATGATACAACAGTTGTACCTAAAGCTGTACACATGATTTGGTAATATTCTGTAGCTCCCTTTTTGCAACAGAATTAGAAGTAAATGATGATTCTAGTCTGGTAATGTGATGATTTCAGTCACCTTTTATCTAATTATAAAGATATAAACTTCACAACATAGTATTCTAAAGCAAGTCTCTTTCTAATGCTAAAAATCGTCTGACAAAATCTGAGCAAACAATTCCGGTTGGTGTGTTTGCAGTGGCCGGATAGTTAAGTTACAACCTGATATATTTTGTAGCAATATTAAATTTGTATTTTTTCCCTCTCGAGGGGGCATTTTTTTTAGTTCATTTGCTGTTTTTTTTAAGGGTATATTTTTAAAAAAATATTATTTAGACCAGCAGTTCCTAAATGGTGTTCTGCAGATCCCTGGAGTTTTGTGAAAAGACCACAGGGGTTCCTAGAGTTAGGAATTTTTTTATTTTTAACTAGTTATGGTTTTCAAAACCTGCATTTAAATTTATATCTAATTAATAATCTTTTATTTATTTAATATTTCCTTTATTTTTATATTTTCTATTATTTATGATATTATTTAAACGAAATGCTAGCAGATAAATAAATTTCAAAACAATGTTCTTCTAATAACAATATAGTGAATGAATTATGGAAAGGATATGCATTTAGGAAAAATTCTATTAGTGTTTTGTATTGAATGTAAATAACCACATTCAGCAATGAAGAAGTATATTTTTTTTTGATAACCATTCTCAGCAGTTGTTTTCTTCCTTTTTCCATTTTTATTATAATTCAAACCTTATTTCAGTTCGTTTTCAGTTTGTGCATGCATTAAAATCAAATTAAGAGCTGTGAATTTGATTGTTTCAGCTGTGAATTTAATCAATTTGAAGAAAAATATTGATAAAACAATATAATGAAAAAAATGTCATTCATTCACTAAATATTTTCAAAATATTATAAAAAATTTAGATCAGTTCTATATACATTCTAAATTTTTAAAAGCTCTACTGCTTCCTGATCTTAATTTTTTTTTTAGATCAGGTGATATTCAATAATAACCCACCTAAACCATCAACTAGTAAAGACTTGATTACCGAAAGTAAGCGTTTAGCAAGTTCAGAAAAAAAGGATGCCGTGAAAGTTCGTTCATTGATGGATAAAACATTTGAGGAAAGAAGGCATTTCATTCTACTTAAAAATCCTATTCTGCAACTGGTCAAGGAAAAATATCCCTTATTGTTTTCAACAGACGAGGTAAAGTTTGAAATTTTTCACACATTAATTTTATGCTGAAATGATTTGTTTGTTTTTTTTACATGAAAATTTTCTACTTTATTTATTTTTTTTTTTTTTTCATTTTTATAAAGAGTGTTCCGCTGAAATTCTAGTTGTGAAGAATATTATTAAGTTATTAAGTTTATTTAAACTTTGCCTTGACTTTTTCAACTATTGACCAAATTTAAAAAGATTTTATAATTTTACATGTAAGCCACATCTTTTGTATTCAATATTTTGCCCTTTCATCTTTTAAATACTAAAAGAAAAAGGAAATTTTTTAAATATTCATGCTTAATATTTTTTTAATTAATTCTAAAATACTAATAATACAAATTCTAAATTTTCTTTTACCCCCTCATGATATTACATAAGTAATATCAGTTGTGTGCATTTTGTGCACATGTTTGTCTTTTCTCTAAAATTTAACTTAGTAGAGCTGTGAGCTAGTAAACATCAATGGCATTATCTTTTAAGTGCAAATTTAAAAATATATAATCATCTTTTAAAATGAATGAGGTTATACATATGAGGAAAAAAGTTTTAATAATGTGTCTCTTCGGAATGTACTAAATGGAATTTTTGATTGAATTTTGAACGAACAGAAATAGGCCCTTGGACATGCTGTTCAAATTTCAGCACACTAGCACAAGCATTCCTGGGGTTATGAGAGAGACACTCAGACAAAAATACAAACTCTTTATATTATTATTGATGAAATGGGTTGAAAATATATTAAGATATATTTTTGTTGCAAGAAAAATACAGTGGATTGTGTATAAAGCTATATATTTGACATTTAAACTCAGATTAAAATTTAATACTTATCCTGCTCATTTCCATTCTTTTTGCTTTTATACACAATGTATTAATAAAAAATGAATGAATTTAATAAAAAATTAAATTATAGAAGTATTTATAAATCTTCATTTTAATTTTAGGTTATCAATGAACTCAATCGTATCTTTTACGATAAGAAAGCTGAAGAATTTTTGTCTAACATTAAGAAGTACAGCACAACGATAATAAATCTTGTAGAGGAAGATCATCCTTTAGCAAAAACTATTAAAGAGGCAAATGATAAAGCAATTACAGTTAATCAAAAGAATTGTAAGTATTTCCCATTTTATTTTGACATCACATGATTTAAATCACTTGGTGAAAGTGAAACACTCAAGCAACAACCAGTTATTAGCCATGGGATAGAGATTAATGCTCCCCAATTATAATTTAATTAATTTTTTTATCTTTATGTGTTTAAACGATCTCTTCATAAATGGGATTCTTTCTTTTGCTAATTGGCAGCGACCCGCTAATTTGATTCTTTTAGTTTGGTCGATTTTTGTCATTTTGAATATTCAAGACTGCACCAAATCTGCCAAATTTATCCTATAAATTCGGCATCTAACTTTTTTTTTCTCTCCAAATTAGTAATAGTTTGTGAATTTTTGAGGCAATGTATGTATTTCTCGTCTGTCGGGGTAGATGTAGTGGAAGAGGATTGTTTTTCCACTTCACCGCTTTAACTTCAATAAGAGTCTTTGAGAATCACCCCTATCCCTCTCTCTTCCTTCTACACTATAAAAGTTCACCCTCTTGACTGCAGACGTGATATAGATAATAGAGATGCTCACCGTTCACGGATACAACCCTGGAAATTCTTACATTTTGGGGATACTTTTTTTTATTTTAAATTTACAAGTTGGACTGAGTTCCTATAAAGTACCCAAATTACACCATTTTTAAAAAAAATTCTAATTCTTTAAAATATCGTATTTTTCTTTTTCTATAACAAAACACAAATTCTTTGAAACCCTCAATAGGTAAAAACATAAAGCAACTTATAAAAAATAGGATTTGTGTTAAAGTGGTCTATGAATCACAATCTGATTAATTTCCACACAATATAAAAAATCCAATCCCGATTCGTATTCCCTCAGTTTGAAAATTAATCATCATTATACAAATTCAAGTCATTTCGGAATCAATTTTCGTGATTTATATTTATGCGATTTAAAAATCACACATTACAATTTTTATTTATGCTATTTAAAAATCAAAATTCCCAATTTCTACTGACACTTTTTTAAAAATCCAGTTTAATGATTCATCTTCACAAGATTTTAATACTGAACATTAATTATCATATTTAGGAGATTTAAAAAAGAATATACATTAATATTTGTATTTGGACGAGTATGACCCTTCTTTCCCTGACAGCAATCAATAAATAAATAGCAGGATCATTTATGCAGTGACTGAACGCAGAAAACAAAGCTGTTTCATAAATATATATATATTTATTTGACAACTGTGAAAAATTAATTAAATTGCAAATGCTTAGATGAAAAAGTTACGGCACGGACTTATCTTCCAGAAGAATCTTACATGATAGTAGTTTTTCAATCAAAAGAAGAGAGCATTCAGTTTAAGTCATGACCTTTTAAACATCAAAATCCAGCATCATTGATTAGTTGCTAGCTACTGAGCATGTTGCATCAATTATTTTACAAGTAGGTAAAGAGTTGAGTAGTAACTGGCTTCTCCTGTGAGAAAAACACTGTCTCACCGTGTGGTTTGTTACCACTCATGATGAACCCTGGCATCGAACTTTTAGTATGTCATTTTATGGCTTAACTAGAGGTAAACAACAAGCATAGATTCCACTGATTTGACACAATTATCAATCATATTTCCAACAGTATTCACTTGATTTTATTAAATATAATGGTTCAAATTCATGTTATTTAAAAATCACACATCGCAATTCGTATTCATGTAATTTTAAAATCATTCAATGGAATTCCTAGTTACGCAGTTTAGTTTGTAGAGTGTACAAAACTAATTCTTTAGACAGACAGCAAAGATAGAATAAGTTTTGCATTCTATTTATAATTCATAGCGTTCTTGTTACGTTTAAACTCTGATCCCAAAAATATTTTTTAAAAATAATAATTTTCAAATATTTTTATAAATATTTTTATTTTTTTATAATTTTTTATTTTTTTATTTTCAAGAATTGTCCAAATCTGTATATATTGCAATCCAAGGATATATTGCAAATACTTTAAAATCGTGTACACGATAGTTTATTTTTTTATCTCACTATGTGTTGTAGGGACATAGGATGTAACACATGACCTAATAAATGGGTATAAATAAATTTAAAGACAATTTTCAGCCACTTTTGTATTTGACCAATCATATGTGTTAAATAAATAACCCCAAAAAATCGGAAGTAATAAGATATTGCCTGATTGAAAACTTTAGAAATAAATAACAGTCTACACCAGTGGTTCCCAACTGTTTGTTGCCCATCACCACCCCCTTCTAGTAGTTGGCTGACATTTAACACCCCCTTTTTTTTATTGAAAAAAAGCTATACATTGTTGCAAGTAAGCGTAAATAGCTCTGAATGTATGCTAAATTATACCTGATTTTAATCTAAATTAAAATATAAATAATGAAGTAATTTTATCCAATCTCTTCAGAATATTTTTTTTTTAAAAATGTGTATTTCTTTCACTTTTTTATGAGAAAAAAAGAGGCAATATTAGGAAGTGAAATAATTGAAACAAGAGTAAATTTTTTAAAATTTATTTTTTAATTTAATCTGGGAAAACTGAAAGCATCAACAACTAAAATGTGAGGAAAAAAAACCTGAAAATTTGAAAACTCAATTATTTATTTTTACCTATGCAATGAATGGCTTGTGCTTGGTGGATTTCAGTCAAAACTAGAATATCAGACTTTTTGTTAGTCAGATTTAAACATAGGTTTCCTTTGAAGCAAATGTACAATCAACTTCTTTGTTTTGTGATGACCGAACTAAATCTTCTTTCTTCTAAATATGTTGATGGGACCCAGATGAGGAGCCATTCCCTGGCTTTTTTTCATTATCATTAATTACAAATATTTTTCGTTTGAATACGCGTCGCCCATCTGAGTATTCTCGCTTCTCTGAGGAGCCTTTATCACCCTCCCCCCCTAGGTTGGGAATCACCGGTCTACATGCATCAAGTGCATCGGGAAAGAAAAAAAAAGCACTCAATCGCCACTTGCTTGCTGCTAACTGTGGATTTAACCCTTCTTTAGTTGATTCAGCTCTTGCTAAACTTACATGAGCCAAATGCCCCTTTTCTAATCCTTACAGAGAATTTGTTACTTAATTGTTTTTTTCCCCATTTGTTTGTTTGTTGCCTTTACTCAAATAACCAAGTCCATGGTGGTTTAAACCAGTAACCCATTTCACCTCTTGGTCAAACTTTTAATTCCATATCTTGGCTGTGTTACAGATCAGCATGTTGAGTAGCGTGAGTCAAATAAAGAATATTTATCTCAAAATAACTTTTGTTCTAATAATCTGGTTTTTATGTTTTCATTACCATTTTTAATACTTGTAAAGATTGGATTAAGTTACAAAATCTGATACGAAACTATTTTCTCTAAATAAACATACCCTTTATTTATTTTATTTTATTATATCACAGATTTGGATTTTTAACTCTGTAAAATCGGGAAGGTAGAAACCGTCTGTGAGAAAAGTAGTCTCAAAAAGTTTGGGTTACAAAAAGTTATTAGACAGTCCTCCTCCAGATGGGGACCCTGTACCTTAGAGTTTCTAGCCCCTTTATTTTATTCAGACAATGGGCCAAATGCTTGGGTTTCTTAAAGTTAATTCACTTTTTTTTTTCCTTCTGTGTTTTTGGTCATATCTCTAAAACCAATTAACCCATTTTAGGTCATGCATAAAAATGTATTATAATCTCTCATTTTTTGTGACATTTTTTTTTTTTTTTTTTTTTTACTTTCAGAACTTACAACTATAATCCCTCATAAAAACATATGATTAATCTCCAGTGAAATAAATATAATTTTTTTTTTTTTTTTTTTTTGAAAAAGTTTAATTTGTCAATTACTGTTTCAAGTTAAAAAAAAAAAAAAACTAGCATAGTTTAAAATTTTTTTGACTAAAAGTATTTACTCTAATTGAATTACTAATATTTTATGGATATCTTCAGAACTCTTAAAATAGCAGGAAAATAAAATTAGTGAAAAATGAACATCATAGTGATAAAAAAAAATATTTATTGAAAAGTTTGCGTATACACATTTGGCTGAAAACAGGTAAAGCATTAAAAAAAAAAAAAAATTATGTGAAGATAGTTTCTTGGAAAATGCAATTTTTAATAATTTTTTATTATTTTATTTAAAAAAACTTTAAAAATTTTGGATTGTGAAACAACATTTTAACAAATTGGTCAATATTTCTCAAGAAAGGAAATTTTGTAATTTAGAAACTGTTTGCCTGATTTTATCACAATGTGTTAATTTAATTGAGTGTTTCATACTTTTCAAAAAAAAATGATTGACAAAATTAATGTTTTACACATGTTGTTGCCCATGTTTTACACATGTTGTTACCCATGTTTTACACGATTGATAGTATATAAATACAGTAGAGCGCCGATTATCGGAACTGCTCGGGACCGAACGTGGTTCGGATAATGAAAAGTTCGGATAATTGGAAAGTTGTTTCAAATCTAGTTTAAATGATTATTATTTATGCACTAACTTCCCTTCACACTTTTTCTGGGCTTAGGACTGTCAGTACTGTCTAAAATAGCTCTGGCGTGTTTAAAAGTTGTTTTTCTTTCAATTTTTTAATTTTATTTTTTTTTTAAAACTTTTTTTTTAATTTTGAATTATTTTTATCATATTTTAACTTTTTATAATTTTTTTTATCAATTACTGATTTTACCATATTTTTCTTTATTTTTCCTTGCAAAAGAAATCCAGCAAAGACTTTTGTTTAAAAGAAGATGCTCTTTTTTGAGCAGCCATATCCTGAACTGGATCAACATCATTTTGACGTTTTAGCCAATTCATTTTAATATCTAATGAAATGCATGCTTCTATATGAGAAGGCCCACTATCTGGAATTTGATCACCTACTTCTTCCTCACCGTCTGTGGAGTTCCGATTTTGTATAAGAAAACTGCTAAAAAAAGGTTGTAAATTAAATATGGTACAGTAAACCTTGTGTAAGTTGACCACTTGTGATGCATTGTCTTAGTGGTCAACTTAGACAAGTGGTCAACTTATAGAGGGGGCGGTTGACGGGTTTCACTGTATATAGGAAAAATTCCGTTCTTGATAATTGAGGTCAACTTTTGCAGGTGCCCAACTTATAAGGGTGGTCAACTTGACAGGTTTCACTGTATTCAGATGTAGTGGATATTATTTATTCTTCTAAATTTAGAAAAATTGTCGATAAGTCAAGAAAAGTATTCTAAACTTTAAAAAAATAAATAAAATAAAAAAGCGAATTCAGACATGGTTCGGATAATCGGTGCTCTAATGTATTCTCAAATGTCATGGGGAAAAAAACAAGTATTTATGATTGTACTTTCTGATTGCAGATGCACGACAAGTTGGATCTTTACTTGCAATTTCTAATATTGTGAAAGAGAAAAGAACTTTTCTGCATACTGAGGACGAAGTAAAACATTTCATTTACTTATAATTAATTTTATTTTATTACTATTATTTATTTTTTTGAAGAAAAAAAAACTTGTATTCATAAGTTTGAACTATTTCTCAAAAATTAGGAATTAAGCTTTTACTACTTAGATAAAAAAGTTAAAAATTAATTGTTTTTTTTTTTTTTTGTTTTTTTTTCTAATATCAACAATTTTAACATTTTCCCCTTTACAAATCTGAGAAACATCTTTTTAAAACAATATGCATAGTGTGCAAATATTATTTGAATATTTATCAAGAAATTTTTGCCAATAAGTTTTTAATTTGGGAATAAATCCAATATTTTTACAATTACTGTTTATATTTTTAATAAAGTATTAAAGATCTTATAATTACTATAGTTAGAGTGAATTTTGTATAGATACAGATAGTACTAATCATAATGTTCATAATCTTTTAAAATATCTACAAGTTTCAACATATAAAAGTTTCGATGAAATGCTGCATATAGTTTCAAAACATTTATTTTATTATTATTATTATTATTTTGCTTGCTTTCTAAAAAAGTGTGTCTCTGAATATGTATACATTGGCCAAGCGATAAATGTAGATGGGGTGCATCATCAGGATAAAGAATTGAAAAACATTTATTTGTATATTGTTGATTGTAACTAATGATAAGTGTCAAAAATTGCTTTCATATAGGCACAAAAACGCATATATCAACTATATTTAAAGATATGGTGATATATTTTGTTGCCAAATCATTAAATTACATTTGAAAAGTTTTTTTTTTCTTTTGTATGTGTGCTTTTTTTGATTTTAAATACAATTTTTGAGATTAATCATTTGCAAACGTAAAATCAAAATGAATAAAAATAACAGTCCTAATGCAGACAAATATCTATTTTATTTTATATTCAGCATTAAAGAACTCATTCATAGGTTTACAACCATCAATTTTCAACTCTGTAACCTTGTAATTTTGAACTAAATTCAGAAGATACCAGAATACCTGGATCAAGCATTGGGATAAAATAGCCTTTGCAGAGGACTTTTTACTGGAACTAACCCACATTTGTGTTACACGGAGAGAAAAATCACGAAAACCTCCCACGGTTAGCCCTGCATCTTGTTTATATTTCCATATAACAATTATATTCGTGGGTCGCTTACAAATTCTCAGCTCTCATGATGCCCCTACCTGCCCTTAAATTTAGGCTCATGAATTCAGGGACACCCTGTGTATACATGCATAATAGTTTTCTTTTTTTACATATTGTTGTTTGATGTTTCCTAGTTTTATGTTTACATATTTGTATTTTACAGCCTTCTGCAAAAAATAACTACCCTCGCATTGAAGCTCCCTGTGAAGTGTCCGAAATATTTGAAGACGTAATTACTTACAGAATCATTGTTGAAGGACTTGTACTTTGTGAGGCTTCTACTTTTCCTGAGGCAATTCTCTGTTTACTTGCTTCCTATTTTATCTTTAACATTTCCTATCCTGAACAATCATTTAACACATATGTGCTCATGGAAAAAATATTTTTAGATGCAAATGATACTGATGTGAACGAAATTGATGAAGAAACAAATCAATTCATCAGGTATATTAAACTGAAAACAAATCAAAAGAGTTAGTTGTTTTTTATGAGGACAATGAATCAATTTTTTTTTTTTTTGTCTGCCAAAAAAACAAACAAAATTTTTTTTTATTTTTATGTGTAAAGCATCCTTAATGCAGAAACAGAACTTATACATTATCTCACGCACCATAAACATTTCTTATTTTTAATGAGATTCTTTGAATAGTTTTTCATTGTTCAAATATTTAATTGAGTGTTGTATTATGTTTATTTTTATGTTTCTCAAATTAAAGTTTTAAAATTAAACTTTTGATCATAATACAAATATAAAAGAAAAACTGCTTTTTCTTTTTAACCGATTCTTTTCTATTAAATTTGAAAGCGAATCATTATAGTTAGTTATTTATTTATGAGAAAATGTATCACTTTTTTATTTGACTCTACCAAGTAAAAAAGTGATACATTTGAGTAGTATTATGTGTAAAGTATCTTTCATACAAAATAGATCTTCTATATTATCTTGCGCACAATAAGCATTACTTATTTTTAATGAGATTTTTTTGAATAATTCTTAGAAGTAGAATTTTCTTCTAACTCCAATCAATTCCTTCTTTGAAAAAGTTAGCATATTGATAAAGAAATAAATAAAGCATATACAATAAAGAAAGCATATCGATAATTGTAACCTTCTTTTATTGTTTGAAAAAATTGAAACTTGCTCATTATAAAGTGTATCATTTTCAGTTATAATTTTATTACGGAAAATCATACCTGTTTTGATCGAAAGATATCTCTACAGATGACCGCTTCTTAAAATCTATAGCTGAAGCTGAATATTTGATAATATATTTTAGTACAGCTGTCTATTTCTTACTCTTGCTCTGTTGTCTTGCTTGATTTTTGTTAACTTGCTACTCATCTTCCATAATCAGCTATTTCTATGCATGTCTTTTTTTTTTATTTAATAGAAATTTCAATTTGAAATCACAGTATTGTGTTTTCTCATTCATTTATAAACCATTTTATTATCATATTCAAAAATATTTTTCCTAAGTCCAAAACTATATAATCAATGTAATAAATATTTGTGTGTGTGAGATTCATTATAAACTGTAAACTAGGTTTGCACCAACTTTTTCTGATTTCAGACCGCAGAAACTAAAAAAATACAATATTGAGAGCCAACATGAGTAACGTAAAACTGTAATTGTAAAATAGCCATTAATAAAACGTGTACAAAATAAATTGTTTTAATAAAGTTCAGAGTTGCATTAAGTGAATAAATGAATAAAAACCCAGGATGACTAGTTAAAAAAACTGTAATTGTAAAATAGCCATAAATAAAACTTGTACAAAATAAATTGTTTTAATAAAGTTCAGAGTTGCATTAAGTGAATAAATGAATAAAAACCCAGGATGACTAGTTAAAAAAAATTAATTAAAAGAAATTAATTTTCTCTTTCCCAAGGTGGAAAAAAAAGCTGCTGATTTTTTTTAATATTTTTCAGTCATTTAATTCTTTCTCTAAGGTCTTATTCACAGGCTATGACTTTTTTTTCGCAAATTTGTTAGAGGAAAACACAATTGCTGAGCAAACTACTGAGGCAAACACAAAAATATGAAATTGATAATCTAATAAGTAATTCCAAGAATGGCAAATATTTAAAAGATTGTTCGCTAGAAAAATAAGTGTTTTTTCTCTTTTTTTAAAAAAATAATTTTTATGTTAGTAAGTAGCAATTTTGTATAAAATTCCAACTTTTAACCACATAATTATTTAATTGATGTAATTGATTTAATTTGCCCCTTTTTTTATTTGGCTACATTTAGATCGAATGAATTTTTAATATAAATTTACGTCAGGGAACTTTTGAATCTCTATTTTCAGTAATCACTGTACAACACTCCCAATACCGTCCTAAATCCGTGTTTCTTTTTTTTTTTTTTTTTTTCTTTCTTTCTGCGGTTAATGCAAATTATTTTCTCCTATTTTTTAAAAAAATTCTAATAGTGTTACAACACATAAAATTTAAATCGCACAGTTGATTAATCACTTTTTGATGTGTACAATTCGCATCGATACCATCGTAAAGTGCTAAGTTTCCATCATTATTGCTACAAATTTTCTCAGTGTATTTTTAAAATTCCTCTATTTTTTATACATTATTATTATGACACGCAAAATTTAATTTGTGCATTTATTAGTCACTTTTTCATTAACATTTTATCAGTTATTTGCAGATATCCACGTGGTTATTCCTATATTTTCATTCTAAAATATAAAGAAACTAGGAATTCTAATTGCTTAATTCAGTGAACGCTTTTTCTCGCTCTCGTTTTGCGCTACATTCATGCAGCATTTAATAAATTTTTTTTTGCAGTTATCCTTCTTGTTATTATCCCATATTATTATGATAGGGGATATTCAAATCACGTACCTTAGTATTCACTATTTGATGTGGTAATTCTATTGTTCAATCAATTTTTTTGTAATTATCACATGCATTTTAAAAACTTGGTATTTTAATATATTATTTACTGCATCTTGAAACATTCAGTTAATTAACATCTTTTGTCATTTATTGACGTAAATTTCAGGGCCTTTAATTTTCTTTTTAAATGCCATGACTACTCTCAATCCTCAAAATTTGTAAAATATGTTATTTTTTAAATATATTTTTTTAATTCTTTCTTGTGTTGATGGAGAAAAAAAATTTACATAAAAAAAAACATTTCTCTTTAACTTTTATAAATGTTACTTTTGTGCAGAAATGTTGTTTTTGTGCAGTCTCTTTTGTACAAAAAGAAAAAAAAGTACTCACTTTAAAAAAAGAATCAGATTATTTCTCCCAACAATCACATGACAGATATTTATTAAAAATACTTCATATATTTTTATTAACATCTAAATTTGCTCCGGGGCTAAGGTACACACTTAAGGGGCCAGTGTCAGCCTGTGAACTAAGATTGTGCAACCCTCCTATAAACAATAATCCTTTTGATACCATAAAGCATGTACTTTACTGAACTTATTTCATGTTCTGTTATTAAAGCGTAACTTTTTCTTGTTAAAAATTATTATAATTATGTATTTTTAGCAAATACAATTTTGTTAAATTGTATATTTTTGCATATTTACTCAAATAAAACTTATATTAAGTTGTAGGTTTTAAATTGCGTGTGCATTACAACACATTAATAAAGATGTAAGTTTCAATTATTTTCTCTTTGACAAAATTGAAATGATTTTTAGTTTTGAATTTCATATGTTACAACCAATGTGGTTTTACATCCTTGTATAAATTTCTATACAAGAATAAAATAACAAACATTCTTTCTTCTAGTTTTGGAATTACAGCTATTTTTAAATCTGTCATAGTTGTTTTATGCTGTGCAATTTTTATCTCTTCTTTTTGTTCCAATGTTATATATGAAAGTATTATATTTTTATCATTATAAAAATGGCATGTGTTGTGTTAATGAATAAGTCTCATTTTTCTTTTTGTTTTCATTAGTATCATCTCATTTGCATGTACAGTATGCTAAAAAATAAACAACTGCCAAAATAACTTTTGATCTAATGATCAGATCTTGGTGTTCTAGGACTCAATCTTAATGGTTCGAAGGGTATTACTGAGTATTTACTATTTTTTAATTTATTAACAATTTAGAAAAAATTTTAAATTGTAAGGTATACACTTTTTTACATCGTTTTAAAGAATGCAATTTCAAATGGCAAAATTGAAATGAAATCTGTCAAATAGTTTCTAAGAAATCGAATTTTAAAAAGACCTCTTTTCCAAAATTCGATTTCTTAGGAATATGCGACCGATTTCACGCAAATTTTGTATTTTGTCATTTAAAATTGCATTCTTTAAGATTATGTAAAAAACTGTGTACCTTACAATTCAAAAGTTTCTCAGCAATTAAATAAAATATAATAAATATATACTTAAAGTTATATTTTCCATAGAATTATATTTGGATAAATGAATTTTATAGTTGTGTGGAAAAAGTTTTCAATTCCCTCGATAGTTCTTGCGATATAGCGAAATGAGCTTGAAGTAAAATTTACATTCAAGGGTCCAAACTTTGGTCCGCTTTCCTGACCAAACTATTGAGACCATATTTCCGAGATTGTGGCTACTCCCTATGTTTTGGGGGTCTGAATCCCTTGAAAAAAGGGCATGTTTATTCAGAGGAAGTACATTTTTGTGTGTTGAATTTGTAACTTAAAATATCGTCTGCACTAATTACCTAATGCTTGTAAAATTTGCTGAGAATTTTTAACTCTATTTTTATAAGTTGCACACGATATTTTATTTATTATTTTTTCATGATGATCTATAAATAAAAAATAAGAATTTTTAAAATATTTTGTTTCATACTTTTTCGTCTTAGAATTCATTTAGTCTGAAAAAATTTTGCCTTATTATTTTCCCAGAAACAACGCAAAACTTTTTACAAAATAAACTGCATTGTTTCAGATAACTTTAGAAATGCTAATTTGATAACGTAGCACTGTTGCCATTCACGTCATTTACTGAACTTGTAAAAAAATAAACACTAAAGAAAGTATGATAAAGTATTAAACAGATTCATTTACAATTTTAATTATAATAATTGTTAATATTAAATTGATGCAAAAAAAATCATTTTTCAAGCATTTCTTCCGGACTAATTTTTTATAAATGTGACTACAAACTACTTTCGAAAAGTAGTGACTACTTCACTACTTTAAATAACTGAACTTTGCTGGAGAATTTAAATTACATCTGTATAATTTAAACTGTTGAAGAAATTAATTTACATATGTTCAAAATGGTTTTAAATGTAAAAAAAAAGTGGCTTATATTAAACATGAAGAATTATTTTAAAATATTTATTCTTGTTTACATGAGCCAGTTTGTTATACTAAAATATTTTTTTCGAATTTGTTCCTTTCAACTTTTTATGCTCTTCATGACAGCTAATATTTAATTTAAGGTAAAAATTCAAATTAAGCAATAAAATTTTTCCTTCCTTTGAAATAAAACCAATGTGAAAGTGCGACCGAAGTGATAAATTATTTATTATTTGTAATTACTAGTTGAATTATTAGTTATATGTGATTCTAAATGCGTAATTACTGTTAACTCATAGGAGCATTTTAGATTGCGTCCATTTACAAAACTGCGAAGATTTGTATCTATGAAATTCTAAAAACTGGTCATACCAGAACACTTTTTTACTGTACTATTATGTAAAAAAGAAGTTGCCAGGAATTACTGCAAACTGTTTTTTTTATTTTATTATTATTATTATTGAATTACTCACTGCACTACTTTTTGAAGAAAAAAAGGAGCACACTACACTACAAACTACGAAAAAAAGTGACTACAGTAGTTTCAGTACTTGTAACGCACTACATCCGACCATTTAAAATGGATTTCTGTTTTTGAAGAGCTTGAAACTTGCTGACTGTTCTTTCCTTTTTATGTATTTTTGAAGAAAATGAAGTTTTTAATCAGGTAATATCATACCGTTTCAGTGCCTTGGGATTTTATAACCATCGTTGTACAGCCGACCCAATTTTATGGGTTTGCGACTTCTAATGTTCAACTCCGTAGCCTTGTAATTTTGAACCCAATCCAGAGGACAAGGGAACTCCTGGATTGCCTTCGGCGGAGACTTTTTGATGGAGCTAACCCGCATTTGCGTTACATGGAGAGGAAGACCACGAGAACCTCTCTCGGTTAGCCTGACGGCAAGGGGACTCTAACCCATGATCCGTCTACCACCAAGGATATTTCACGTCAGCACTGTGGTTGATGCAAACCGGATGCGGGTTCGCCTCAGTGGAAGGCGAACCGGGTTCGAATCCCCTATCCCCTGGAACTTTGGATAATTGCTGTAAGAAGCATATTTAGTCCCCAATCCTAAAATTCGTTCAAAATTTTCAAGTTCTGGTCAGCAATTTGAGAAATTAAATTTTCTCATTGGTTAAGTATTAGCCTATAGACAATTCTGGTTTTTTTATTTATTTTTTTTATCATTTAATATTATAGCCATCGGAAGCGAAACGAATAATAATAACTAAGCTTTATTAATTGTATTAGAACTTTAAGATTTGTGCACGATTTCGTTCAGTATTAATTTATATTTTTCCACTCCGTACGAGAAACTGGTATTCAGCTGGAAAATGTAATTTTCCAAACACTATTCTGCTATGAATCTAAAAGCTTTTTTCTCCAATCTGCACCAAATAACAAATTTATTGTCCGAAACACTTTTTTTTTTCTTTGCTCCAAAATTATGGTGCTGTTCTATACCTGAATATGGTTGGTCTCATCAAAGTATAGGTTCTATAGTTCTTGAGGAAAAGAAAAAAAACTAAAAACTGCTACTTTTTGAAATTTTTATTTCTCAAAAACTGCTTGAAGAATTCTTCGTTTTAAATCTCATAATTTAAAGTGATGCAAAAAAAGAAGAAAAAATTTTAAATTATATATTGTGATGAAATGCGCAAAAAGGAAAATTTACATAAAAAGTGAAAACCGTTTTCTTGACTAAATAAACGAGAAGTTAAGTATGGAGATCATAGTTTCCCTATTAAAGTGTTCCGTTTTTTCATTACATTGCGCCCTGTACTTTTTTGCCTTAAGTTACGTGCAGCATAGTCTCATCCGGCACTTTCAATCTACACATTCAATCCAATCTCGTGTCTAACTTCCTGCTGTCAAACAAACAGGTAATAGAGAGGGTGCGTGAAAGTTCCGTTGTAATTTTGCGTCACCGTCTTGTGTTTTTGAATCAGTTTTAAATTAAGGTTGGTGAGATTAATGAAAATAGATTATTCCTGATGTTCAGCCCTGAGGCGCATATTCAGAATCTAAACCGAAACTTTAATGAATTCAATTCAAAATTACTTGTTCCGATAACAGACAAATGAGTGGGTGAATGAATAAAAACAATAATAAGCTTCCTTAAACCGGAAGGAATATCGAAAACTTCCGGTGTATCCCTCCACTTGTGCTGCGTTTAAGAAGCGATGTGGGAACAGGCTTAATATTTTAGGAATATTTATTTTATTGACTTGTGTCTTTTAGTTTGCGCGTTAAGAGTTTACTGTAATTTTAAAAATTCTAAAATGTTATTGGCTGTAAATAAATTCGACAAAATTATTATCACAACATAAATAATCCCCTATTTATGCGAAATTTTTCCATATTCGTTTACTTATAAACTTAACGAATTCTAAAGTTTAAATTAAAGAACGTGTTATATTGTAAACACTACAAGTAAACTAATATTGGCTGGCGCGTTTTTTTCAAACTTAGATGTGAAAATAAATCGGAAATAGTAACTTGGAAGTTTTACGTCGAATATTAACCCCTAGTGCCACCTGCGCTTAGATTTACTCAGTCAACCAACCAACCGCATTGGCTCACGGGATAGACCGTTCGTCTCAATGAGGTGATCCAGGTTCAAATCCTTGCGGTGGCTGGTTGATGCAAATTCTGCTCCCGTCTAGCACCGACCACAGTGCTGACGAAGAATATCCTCAGTGATCGATAGATCATGGGTTAGAGTCACCTTGCCGCCTGGCTAATCGGGGTAGGCTTTCGTGGTTTTCCTCTCTATTTAGCGCAAATGTGGGTTCGTTCCTAAAAAAGTCCTTCAAAAAAGCTACTTTTTCCCGAGGCTTGATCCAGGATTCCTTTGGGTTCAAAAATACAAGGCTATAGAGATAAACATTTATAGTTGTAAACTCAGAATTGGTTCGGCTATTCCATGCCGGCAATAAAATGAAATAAAACTATCCATAATATTCACAAAATTTAATAAAAAATGTGGTTTGCAGGTAAGAGTTAAAAATTTTTTATAACTCTATTATGTTGATAAAAGTTTAAAATAAATTATAATTTTGCTAAAATTTAATTATATTTTTAATAAAATTTTATTAAAATAATAAATTTAATAATAATTATTAATTAGTTAACGAATCCAAGTCCGGATTCATGACAACTTGGATGTAAAAAATAATTTATACTTTAAAGTACTGATTACACTCAAAACTGAAACATCCATTCGAAATGAATTGGTGACTAGCAGAGCTACAATTCTTAGAAAAATCCAACCTCTTGGCTTTCGGAACCAAATGTCAAGTTTTTATGTAACTGATCTGAAAATTGATTGGTTTATAGATGAAACGATACGAAGCATCCAATCTGTAGCCAATCAGAAACATAGTTTTATGTATCTACATATACCCGTCCTCTGGGGGAATCTAGAGATCCTTGAAGAATTAGATTTAGCCTCCTGCACCCCGTCTCATAAGAAAAACTGTGCAAACCCTGTGAACTGTCCCTTTCAAACTCGGGGGAATTCGTTCTTGTTTATAGGATTCCCTGGAGAAAGTTAATCTAAATCTGCAGCTGGTAAACGAATATGTCTCTGTGAAAAGGACAGAGATCAGTTACTAGTTCCTTCCACCCTGTATTTAATGGACGTGCTAGTTTTTCTAATGCAGGTTACGAAATACTATGTAAAAGGTAAATTCAAATCTATCATGTGCAACATAAAATAAATCAACCAGTTTTTTTTTTTTTTTTTAAGAGACAAAATGATAAAATAATATAATGCATATGATAGATCATATATTTGTTTTATCTTAGTTTAAAGTATTTAAATTATACCTATCGATATGTTTGAATTCTGTTGAAATTGTTAACTGTTTTTCTACATATGATAATGTTCATATGTAGAAAAAAATTTTTTTTTTCTTTTTCATAAAAAATTAAAAGCTCGGGCTCTAAATTACCAATATTTGTAACAATGCTCTAACACCGCATTGTTTGTTTTCTTAACAATATATAAGAATTATTCAGTCATTTTTATCCGGACAAATTTCGTGAAATTGGCATTTTTTTTTTTTTCTTAGTTTATTAATTTTTTACATATTTATAATAATTTTCGATTTAAAAAGTTCAGCCAATGCATTTTAGTGAAGTAACACATCTAGTTATAACAAAATTAAAGATTTAATCCAAATTTATAACGTTTTAACTAATCAAACCGCCTTTTATTGTGGTGCATTTGAATAAATGAGGTGAAAAATAAAAATTGTGATAAACCTTGACGATATTATGACAATCTTTTTTATTTTATTTTCAATGTCTCAGGGCCAAACTTAAACAAATTAAGGCTCAAGGGAAGGATAATTTTTTTTTCGTGCAACAACAAAGGATCTATGGTTATATATAAAAACGAAACAAAAATAAAATTTAGAGTTTTTCGTTAGGACTCGACATTGTATTTCGAACTAAAAAAACAATTGCGCAAAGGTTCTTTTGATTGTTATTGTGAGATTTCATTTTCGGGCAGACAGGACAACAACACCATTATTTATTCGATTTCATGCAAAATGTAACAGTTGTAATAGAATTTTTTTTGAGGGAGGAATCAAATATATTTTGTCTTAAAAATAAAATAATGTAAAACAAATGGCTACACATTTTAAAGTTAGTTTTTATGTTTTGTTCGTGAGTACAAACATGCAATAAGAACTACAGTAGTTGTATCTTAAATGAAAACCACATTAGTTGACAGTTAAAATCTTAAGGTTATCGTGTCAGCAGTATAAAAAACGCTATTCGAAAAGTCACCATTTATGTTTGCAATCTATATCATTCATACGAGGAACAATCGTAAAAGTGCTGTAATTTTCTTATTCATATAAGTTTCGACTTTGTATAGAGGACTACCTAAAAAAAAAAAAATTTTTTTTTTCAAAAAGAGAGAGATGGTTAAAACTAGGCTAATTGCAGTAAAGTCGAGCAATACCAATTGCAGCTTTTCACTTTCATCCGACAAATGAGCTGCTTTTGAAAATTATATTTCCAGCTTTATTATAATTAAACCAGTTAAGAATACTTCAGATCATATTAACTTTATTCTCACTTATGCATTTATTAGAGGCGCTTAAGTGTGCTTGTATGACTTCCTTTTTAAAAAAGAATACAAAAAAAGCATATATTATCACCCCTTATGGTTTAGAATAGAAAGATCTAGCCCCACAAACCACCCCTGATTACAATGTAGGTTTTAATAAATTTCAATGTAGGTTTTAATAAAATGTAGGTTCAATGTTAAATTCAATGTAGGTTTTAATAAATTTCACCAATCTTAAAGATATTGATCGATATAAATTAAAAGTATTATAACTAATCTACGTTTTGAAAAATTATGGAAAATAAAACTTTTCAAAATTTTAACTAAATAGTTTTCCAGAATATAAACTTTCGACTGTTAAAAATCTTTTCTGGGTAACTTCCACCTCTCCCAACTTTTATTCTGTGTAGATTTTTTGAGAGTGGAAAAAAGCTTCGGTTGATATCCACTAAGGTGCAATCGTCTGATTTCCCAACAGCTGAGCTTTAGTGTTAGATGCAGCTGTACCCTTCCATGGTCTGTTACACACGATAAAGTCTGAAAAAGAAAGATTTTCACGAAAAAGACTTGACGCACAATTAAAACCAAAGGTAAAAGTTTAACAAATTTTCTCACTTGTACACAGGATTAGTAACTAAAAGACATAACTAGTCCGAACACGTTTTCACTAATCCGTTTATATGTCTTTGAAAAAGAAATGATAATAAAATGAATTTTAATGCGAAATTTTAACACAAAGAATGTCCACAGTGGAAAACTAGTCAAATTTTCCTCGTGTGACGTAAAGTTAACTGTTAATAAATACAGCTTAAAACCAAAACGTAAATATAGTTTGTCTGTGTGAAGAACTTTCTTAGCCATTTGTCTGGAATAGTGGTCAGGGACTATGGTAACGAGTTTTAACTATTTCATTGGGTAATTATTTAAGACAGGTTAAGACAAAAATCAGGGAAGAAAGGAGCTCCCCTCTTTGAAATGCGCTATTTTTTGTTTCCATAGCAGCAAACGGCTTAGACTTCGTGGCCAGGAGAGTTCTTTCTATAGACAAACTGTATTTTTTTATGAAAGCCACAACTTTATTTAGTATATTAACAAAAACTTGCTCTAGAGGGTACAAAGAGGGCTTTCTTTGTTGCGGAGATCGTCCTACTTATATGGCAAACCGAAACAGTTAAGACGCTCCGCTCAACACCTCATAGAAAAGAGTAGGCCTCAGCACGGGTTACCATAAATATCCTTTAGTAGTCCAAACGTAATGACATATTTCGTATTTTCAACCACTGCGCAGCTTAGTACCTCGAACGTAATGACATCTTTCTTATTTTTCATCAACTGCGCAGTTAACTTCGTCACATCGGACTACTAAATTGATCCGTGCTGAGGCCTTCCTTCTTCCAGGAGGTGTTGCTCCGCTCTGTTCGCATTATGGATGAATGTGATGACTTTTTTGAGACAATAACACTGACCAAAGCACTAAATTAAAATAAAAAACACCGAGTCAACAAAACATTACTTCATTTCGATTATATATCCCGGGGAGGGGGCACTAATAATTATTTTATGGTGGTTCGAGTAAAATTTGAGCGATTTGAACTAACGAAACACCGTTAATTTCGAGCCCTGATTAAGACTGATAGTATATATATATATATATATATATATATATATATATATATATATATATATATATATATATATATATATATATATATATATATATATATATAATGTATATATATATGAGTGTAAATTACTATATTTCGTTAATGAGTATGGAATTGTTGTGTGTGATATGTTGTGTGTGATAAATGTAGCTACAAGCTTTGACACACATAGTATATAACACCATATGCTGACCTTGCCTGTAGTATGTAATTTTGTTTTAGTCTGGCACGTTTTAGCAGATTCAGGCTTTTGGGCTTTCAATAACTAGGCTTTTTAACCACTCTTTATTATGTTATTCACAGCCTATGTTTGGTTTTGATACTAAATTCAGATAGTGTCATCGTATTGGCATATACGAAACTCCAAAGCGTTAAAAATAATATGAGAATTATAGTTAATTAATTATAAATATAGTGAGAATTATAATGTAGATAAAAGTTTATCACTTCAAAATAATCAAATTATCACAAAAAAATTATATATATTCTTAAAAATTTTTCAACTGCCGTATATAGAGGTGAGTCGATTATAAGTCGATTTTTCAAACCCCCATAATTTTACGAAAATCAAGGGATTGACTTATACACTCGGAATAAAGCATTGATCGCGAAATTTCGATGCCAATTTACTCATTTCATAAAGCTCTTTTTAATATGTTATTAACATTAATTTTGTATTTTCTTTCATCATGTTTTATTTACATATGCAGACCTGCCAACTTTTTACCTTTTTTGGAAAACTTTCTTCTAGTTGTAGCTAAGTTTATGCTTTATTCCTTCTTTTATAAAATTGATTTAAAGTAATTTTTCACACCACTACTTGTAAATGATTCGAAAACTTATATAAAAAGCCTCTCGAAATGAGGCTTTTTGAATGTTTTTTAAATGTTAAAATTACCAAAAATTCTATAAGCTTAAGTTCTACCACTCGATAAAATATTTTGAAAAATGCGTTGTAATAGTTGCCAGCCCTGCATATATGGAGTTTTTTAATATTTTTTTTTAGTAACACTCTTAAATTACATTCAGAAAAAATTTAGAATGAGAAAGGTTAAGATAAGTTATTCAATAGTATTTCAAAATATAAAACATAATGAGAACTTTTTAAACATACCATAAAGCTACAAATTTAAAGATTCCAGAACTTTATCTGTCTTGGATTCAATAACGTTATGCTTTTTTATTTGAAGGCATTTCAAAGCGAATTTTTTTCAACATGAAATTTTTTTTGTAGAGTTTTTAATTTTTTATGTTATTTTAATATTAAAAATTTTCATTTTTGTTTTTTTTAGCGGTCAACCTTTATACCCAATATCCTAGAAATTTACTATCTCGTAATCAAAACTACGGGGTTAATATATACAACGGAACGACTTATTCACCAGGATCTGCGGTATTCAGAATGCGCCAAACATTTTATTTTTTATATTTTGCAGGAAATTATGTTTGCATTTTATATTTTGCAGGAATTATGCAGGAAATTTGACAGGAAATTATAGCTCGATTATGTTAACCAGTTTCACTTTACTGATAATAAACTTATTCTGAAAAATTTATATTTACCACACTGAAAACGAATACAACTACATGAAATTCTTAAGCTTGTAATATTTAACCACGCTTTTACATGCTCTTGTGTTCACGAAACTTTTCTTCGTAGTTATCCAGAATTCTAAGATTTTATTGAAATATTTTTTTCGTAAAATCCATAAATGTTTTTCAACTACACCGTCTTGCAACATCCGTGTCGTAACGTAAGCAATTTCAAATTGATCTTAAAAATGATTAGTGAAAAAAGAAATCATAAGTGAAGAAAAATGAGGTGTATTTTCTTAACACGGTATAGAAATTGTTTCTTAAAAGAATTTTTTAAAAGGAATCATATTCTTGCCCCCTCTCAATAAAGTCATATTCCGCTTGACCGACTCACTGAAATGGATTCGATTTCTATTGATGTATTGATCAGAAAATTCTCATTCCATCTGTTTCCTAAGTCTTTTTCTATTCCCTGCCTTTTGAAAGTTATTTTGTTCTTATTTAGTCAACTTGCTTTTACTTCTTTGTTCAGGATAATTTAAAGGAAAAAAAGTGCGATTGTTCGCTAGTGATCATATATTTTTCCGATGCTTAATTAACACTGCATTGTCTGTATTAAGGCTACTAACCAGGAAATAGTTTGTAGTTGGAGCATCGATTAATTTAGAATTGAAAAAGTCAGCGGAATTCATGCTATTGTATGTCTCAAAAGAGGGATTTATAATTTCGAAAATCAATTAAGAGAGAAATGATAGGATATAGAAATGCACGGTTCGCTACGTTCTGTTAAATGAAGAAGTTCTTATTTTCATCAGGTTTCAGAGCTATTATATGCGCTCAGCAACAAATGGCACTGTTGACTGAAATAAAACTATAAAATAATGTTTGCAAAATAACCACTATTTGAGTCAACAAGATGTATAAAAGTTACACAAAATGTGACATTAGAATGCATTCGGAGTAATATGCAGCTGAAAACATTAGTCTATAGCAAGCTCCTTGATAGTCAAGCCATTTTTCAAAATTTGAAATTTTTCGCGAGCCGCAATTAAATACCTATTTAAAAGATATTAACATTTTTTTTGCATAAATTATATTTATTGAAAACATATAGGTAAAAGTGCCAAATATGTGTATTGAATTTAAATATTAAAAATTAAACGCATTTATTTTACTTCTCTTGATAATTCTTTAAAATTTGCTGAATAATTGGTGACCGCACTTCTCAGTAATTCTTTGAAATGGTGGCTAGTTAATACTGATCTGTGTTCGGATTTCACGAATTTTAAAGTGAAATTAAATTATTCACATAAGTATGTTGTTCGAATATTCAAATAATTCGACAAGCAGCCTTTTTTAATTCAGAATACTTCGATTCTTGTACAAATTTCCAAAAATCAGTAATCGACGCCGACTTATATTTTAATTGCAGAGCTTCATCTTCTTGCTTCTCTATTAATTCTAATTCTCCAGTTCTAAATCTACTTTTTGTGTCATAATTATATTGGAAATAGAAAACACACCTTGAATTGAACAACGTTGCACTTGGTCTTTCATATTTGTTCTCAGTAATTTAAAAGACATTTTGAAACGCATTCGGAACGATAATTATTTTTTAAAATATAATAGCACAAAAATGAAAAGAGAACTCGGGTACATTTAAGAGCCACAAATAATCCTTCAAAGAGACGCATGTGGCTCTCGAGCCGCTGGTTGGCCACCCCAGGTCTATAGTTTTTCTCAGCAGCTCCATCTATTGGCGAAATTTTTTAAAAATCTTGAAACTTTTTGAAAACAAATAAACTATTTTCCTTAACAGAATGCAAAAAACTGCACGTTTTTTTTTTCCCCTTCCGTTTTCTCTTAATTTTACTTTTTGGAACACCCGATGAATTGAAAAGTGAATTTGAGAAATTATTACCTTTAGAAAAATAGTCATTATGCAGTTTACAAAATAATATATAAAAAAAAACTTTATATAAGAGGAAGGTCGTGATTTATGAACAACTATTAGACTGATAGATAACTACATCCTATCATAATATGTTCTTACACATAAAATTGATGCTTTCAAAAGACATTTAATGATTTCTTCTATTAACCGCTTTAATCCCATTATTCCATAATTCCTAAACCAACCAATCAAACCTTCTTAAATTAAATTGCTAAAAATCTTTTCAAGTTCACTACTATTCATACAATTCAATACATCAAAAATATTTTAAATTTTGCACAATTTAAAAATCAAAATTTTTTTTAAAAAAAGCTTCCAATTTTTATCATATTTGCATAAAAAATATAAGTTAAAATTAATAATGATAAAACTATTATGACACATAATATCGTCTGTTCATCAAAATAGTATTTTGTTCCTTCTAAAATAGTAATTTTTTAGTGAATAGAAAGTAAACACTCGTTTTGAGGTATTAAGATCAACTAATTTTTTTATGAAAATATAACATGTGTTTTATTAAGTTTCCTCAATTTCACTAATTTTTCATTAACTAGTTTTTTATAGAAAGTTCAAATTTTTAATTTGTGTTTTCAGTGTTGGTCTTTAAAGCGCATTTACATTTCGAAAATTTTCTTCTGATTCCGATTCTATTTTTATAAAATTGTAAATAAAATTAAAAAAAAATTTTTTTTAGCGTTCATGCTTTGAAAATATTACGTTAATTAAATTTATAAAATTCAAAAATTTGATGGAATTATATGGACTTATAATGATTTGTCTTTATTCTCGACCACTAATTCTATTACTAATACTATTTATTTCACAGATAGACTCAATAGAATTTAATACTAATTCATTTGAGTTTATCTGTAAAATTTATTTCCCAGCTCTGTCCCCATCTTTATCTTTGAAAGTAGTTTCCTAATTTTGCTCTCTCTCTCTCTCTCTCACTCACTCTCTCTCTCTCTCTCTCTCTCTCTCTCTCTCTCTCTTTTTCATTAAAGGTTTAATTTTTTATATAGTTATTTAATTTTTGTCGAAGCGTTTTGGTAATTATTTTGGTAAAATTAACAATAATATATAGTTTTGTATTATGTGATAAGATTAGGTAAACGTGGCAAAGTTTAGTAATTTTATCATGATACCTTAGAACATAGCATAAGAACCATTTATTTATTTAAGTTTACTTCTCCGTTATTAGTGTGTGGTAATAAGAACAATAATTTAGAAAACCGTAAGTTCTGGTAAATCCTTAGCATATGAACATACAAATTGCCAAATGAATAGTTTAAATACCATATATTTTGGTTTTATTACCAGAATTATGTTACTTAGTTACCAGAAAAGTCATTACCGTACAGTGCGGTAATTTTACCAGAATTTTTTTTTTTTTCTCTGTGATCAATTTTTTAAAAAAAATCAGCAAATTACAAGAACATCATTTTTAGAAACATTCATATTCACAATGTTTTTAAGTGGTTCTCTTCCTTACTGAATCAAAACCTCAGCGTTTCAGGAATTTTTAAGCAATTTACCGCAACATTTTTGGTGTTAATTCGTTTCAATTCATTCCTTAGAAAATAATTTATTTTAAATACTAGAAATTATTGAAGACTAGGCATTTTTGTACAGTTATCTATCTTATTTCTGTTCGTTTGAAATTTTTTTAAAAATTTTTTAACATTAAGCATTTTTAAAAATTCGCGATAATATCATATTTAATATCATATTTAATTGAATATCATATTTAATAATCAGTTTTCTCTTCGAGAAAAAAAAATCGACTTTGAACATGTCACATTTCTAACGAAATCTAACAAATCAATCATTTTAACGGATTTCTCACTTTAAAGTTGCTCTCAGCCTTAAATATTCGAGAGCCTCGCAACTAAGGTCAGAGAAAAGGAGACAGTAATGAGGCGTAATAATTTCCACTCATCAAATTAATCCGGTTTATAAACTTAGTCAGCCACCCATGCATTTTCTAATGGGGTTGAAGAATCCACCCCTTATAATCTAACTCTCGTTGAAGAAAAGTGCTTATAGACAATGCCTCATCTGGTATGGTAGGCTTATCCCCACATTTCTTCAAGTGCAAAGGCTGAAAGAATTTTAAGAGGGGTCCTTCTCCCACAAATTCGATCGATTTCTTGTGGGGAGAGGGGTGTTAAGAGCATACAAGGGGTTCCGAAACGTTTCGAACATATTGATGAGACAACGAATGAAGATGACTGTATTAAAAATGAATATTAAATGCATTTTTGATCAATATGTTTTTGGGGTGATGAAGATGAAATAGGGTGGTTTCCTAGAAAAAAAAGAAAGGATGGTGTGTGATTTAGAACATCTGTTACAAAGTTTACTTTGATCTCATTCTTTCAGAATTATCGTAGAAACTCTTTAAGAACTTGTTAGAACAAACTAAAGGCGGCAATTATTTTCGCCGAGTATGCTTTTAACGAGGGATTTATTCATTAAAAAGGGAAACATCTTTTTTTGTTTCAAATTTTTTGTGAGTAAAATCTTAATTTGAACCTATAGCAAAAAATAGATGAAGATTTTGAAGGGAACAACATGCTCTCGAATTCGCATTTAAGGCCTGGAATGATGGAAGTATGATAAGAAGTTCTGTAAAATGAAATCCCATTAAGCCTTATTTTATTCTTAATATATTCAATGTTATCTGATTCACGGACTTTTAATTACGCTCTGGTATTTTAAGAGGTGTTTTTGAATACTGCCTGATTCTTCGTGAAAAACTTCGTGAGAATGAAGAACAGATAGACTCTGATCGATAGTATAAGATAGGCTCTAAAGAACACCAAATGTTTTTTTTACAACTTAAAAATTCTAAAAGGCAGTTTTGCTAAAAGTTCGGTTATTTTTGTGTGCAGTATAGTTCGTCAAATTTATTCATAATGATTAAATTATCTGATATGAATTATTTTCACCTTAAATTCATGTAAATCCAATTTTTTGAATTAATAAAATATTTGAAATTATAAATGTTTTAATATCTTTTCATTTTTCTTTAATAATTACTCAAATGAGGATAGCTAAATTTAAAAAAAAAAATTATATGAGTTTCGCAATATTCAAATATTTATGTGTGACGTAAACACATTTTCTTTCTTTTTCCTTTTTTTTAGTACATGCATATTTTTATATTTTAAATTTAAAATTTTCTCTGAATTGGTGGGCAGGGGGCTGCTAATATATTTAAAATTAAGTTTAAAAGTTGGGTCGTTGAAAATGATATAATTATTTAAAATTATTATAATTATAAATAATTAAAAATTATACTGTATTTAAAATTGTAGCTAAATATATAAGAATGTTTTAAAAATAGTTTACAATTTTAGTGCAAAATTCGTCTTTTTGGGAATTGTAACGTTTTCACTTTCGTTACAATCAGGAATAATTTTTACTGAAATAAGTATACAATTAGTTATATTGTACTGAATTAAGTATACAATTAATTCAATTAGTTACAGCAATTGCAAAAATATAGCTTATTTTGGTAGCATACATATATATCTTTCCAATTTGCAAGTACACATTCATAGTAATTTAATTAATATAAAATTGTGAATTAGTATTAACATTTAATTAATAATTATTTAATTCATATTAAATTTTAAGTAAGGAAAGATGGGAAGAAAAAAATATATGAAGAACCTCAAGAAAATTTGTAATTTCACATTCACTTGGTTAAGTGGCCTCCTGAATGTCCACTTTTTAATGGCGATTATTCAATAAACAAAATATCATTTTCTTGGATTTTTAGAAAAATATTTATTTGCTTAATAAATATTAATAAAAAATATTTATTTTTTTTAATAATATTTATTTAAAAACATTAAAAATATTTATTTTTAAAAAATATTATTATATTTGCAATTTTTGAAATTAGAAACTTATCAAAACCATAGTGGTTCAGGGGTAAGAGGGCTCGTCTTTCGATGAGGTGAGCTGGGTTCGAATCCCAGAGATAGTTTGTCGATTCGGATATTTCACGGTTATTTCACGTAATAAACGGATTATGGTTAGAGTCCCTTTGCCATCAGTCTAACCATGGGAGGTTTTCATGGTTTTTCCTCTCCATGTTACGCAGATCGAGGGTCAGTTTCATCGAAAAGTCCACAACTAAGGCGAATTTTTCCTAATACTTGATTCAGGAGTTCCCTTGTTTTCTGGATTGGGTTCAAATTTACAAATTTACGGAGTCGAACATTGGTAGACGTAAACCCAAAATTGGGTCGACGGTTCAACTACTGTTATAAAATAAATTAAAAAACTTGATAATACATATGAAATCATTAATTGAAATAATTGAACACTGTTTAGCAACTTATCAATTTTAAAATTCGAAGTTTGGTTTTCAATTATTTTCGCATTTGAAATTATGATGGTAGCAAATTTATTTAAATTTTTAATGATTTAAATCAAAGTGTGTTTTTGATTAAGAAACAGCAATATTGAACAAATTAATTTAAAAGTTTAATTTGCTGAAAGTATTCTGCACACCCAAACTTAAGTATTTTGTTTATCTAAAGATCAATGAATGAACTTACTTAAATAATATTTTTGAATTAGTTTTCACTTGACTTTGTTTCTTCAAATACATTCCTGGATAAAACTTTTTTGATTAAGCTTAAATCTTCCAAAGTCGTATGAAAGAATAGCAGTGAATATTAATGATAATTAACAGAGAATTGGTAATGTTATCACTGGGAAGCAATTTTTTTTTCTCTCTTGTATGATATTTTCAACTGATTATAGATACTTTCATATCATTGATTTCAAATGCGTGATGAGTTTGTCTCTCTAAGCTATAGTTCTTTTTGAATCACATTTTCAGTCTAGTTTTAGTCGAAATTTATAATGTTTTAAAACGTTATATATAACAGTGGGTCGCATAAATGTTGTGACAAACGTCTAGGGAAGTTAAGGCACTGTATTAGAATTAAAACTGCATAGGAGCCCATGGCTGGAAATGTCGTCATACGCCTCCCCTATTTTGAGCTGTTTCTTCATGTACTTTTAAACAAGACATAATAGGGAAGAACTCCTAACCATGTACGATTACGTTTCCGGGCATAGGTTCTTATGTAATTTTAATCCTGATGATGTGCCCTAACTAGCTTAGAAGCTTGTCGCAATATTAGCGCCACTCCCTACTATATATAACATTTTTATAGTTGCAGAATTTAACAAAACTAAACTAAAAATGTCATTAAAAAAAAAAAAACTGTAGTTTTAGGAGCAAAACTAATTACAGATTTGAAATCCCCACACCCGAGTTAGGCAGGGTCAAGTATTTGTATAAATGCAACAAAAAATTCGTTAACCAGTGAAATAAAAGAAAAATAGAGACGACAAATAAACAAACGGTTTATGATGTGGTTCAATTTTCATCCCCCAAACAAAACGCTGCAAAAATAAATAAATATCCCGTTATACATCACAACAATCAGGTATTTCATAGGACACGTTTACACCGTAATAAATTTCTACACAGTTCATACTTAATATATATCGCCATTGACAGCTACAACTTCATACTTTCTTCTAAGACAAATAGAGTGGAAGATCTTCTTCCTCCTTAAGTCATTTTCCACCCCCATGGTTGCAGCTGAGATCCCGGAAAGAAGAAGGAGAAGATTGGGAGTGGGTTTAAGATTCTTCTTCTTCACCCCCCAACTATCCCCACATCGATCTGATCAAAGGGAATATGAGAGTTAAGAAGGATATAAGAAAGAGAAGTATGCCCCCCCTTTTTTTTTTTTTCCTAAGCAGTTGTAGTAGTTTCGTTGAGAAGTTGCTTCACTCATGGTCTCAGTACGTGATGAATTTTTCCCACGTGTGGACTAAAAAGCAGAAATCACTTCTTTGGGATTTAATATACGCTTGAAAGGGAATTTCTTTACGATTGTTTTTCTGTAGTTTTAAAACAAATGCTATTTACTTGTCACAAAAAAGAAATACAGCACTCATATGTTCATTAATAAAAATCCAGAAAGTTTACGGGGAAAATATATCTAACAAGCAAGGTAACCAAAACTTTTTACTATATATTCAATATCTACCGTAGAAAGAAACAGAAGATTTGACATAAAATGAGTGATTAAATGAGCTCTCAGATCGGAATTCGAACCTGCGACGCCTGTTTCAGAAGCAAGCGCTCTATCTTCTTCAACAGCGTTTCCCAAATGGTGTATCGCGGAACCCTCGAGTAAAAGAGGTTCCCCGATACATATCTGATTAGATGAAACCTCGGATTAGATTTATATCCAACCTATAATTCATAATTTATTTAATCTTGCGGTGGGTTTTATGAAATTATTTCAAGTAAAATGCCAATTAAATATAATTGTTATTTGTTTATTGTATTATTGTAATTATTATTGTAATTATTATTTTAATTGTATCGTGGTCTAACGTTTAGCTAATTTTTCTGAGAGTATGGGATTTCGTCCAGTTACCCAATCACTCTAAAACTATCACATTTCTGAAATTATAGAACGAAACTAAATCTTGTTGCAAAATGCTTTTTCTCTATGAACTCGTTTAATTCAGGCCTTATTCTTTCTGACACCATTTTCTTCGGCTGTTCATAACTCCTTCTAAAAAACCAGTGGCTCTTCCCAAGTCAAAATTCTTGATGGTCCCATCAAAAATTTTTGATGGTTTATGTCGGTTTCAGTGCGATTCATGATGGTCACTATCATCCAACATTCTTCGATATGCGTTAATGGTGGTTGATATGCCAACTAACTTCCACCACTACTACTTTAATACTATGCTACTTTATACTATGACGGTTAACCATCAAGAGAAGCTTGATTCTCATGACCCAATAATCCATGATGGTTCCAACTATACATTTCCATGATGTTATATTGGGAATTCTTTCTCAGGAATATACCATCAAAACGATTTAGTTTTTTTTATGTTGACCCATCATAAATCAGTCCGAATTCCTACAATTGGGTAATGGTGGTTCATGATCTTTCTAACATTTTATTTTTAATGATGGAAATTTCTGATGGTTAAGCATGAACAAACTATCAAAACAAGTTGCTGTTCTTACGTTGGACTATCATAAATTAATCCGAATTCCTACATTGATGTGATGGTTACTTATGTTGGTTGCCGTCAAAAAATATAATGATTCGAGATGGAATTATTGATGGTTACCATCAATATTATGTTGTTCATCAATGGAAAACCATCAAAAATATTGTCTTGGGTTTCTACGTCTTCGTATGGAAAGCACACAAAACAACTTTTTCGGGATTTTAAGTGTTGGCTGAAGGCGATTATATTATAACCGAATGTTATTATGAATCTTGATTATATTGTTTAGTGATCTAAATAATCAATTGAGCTGAGGAATATGAGTTAAAAAACTTAGAAATCATATATGAGAAGCATTTTAACTTGCCATTTAATTTATTTGGTTGTATAATTATAAATGTTAAGAAGTCTTGTAATTATAGAAGAAAGTTATAGATACTAAGAAGAAGTGGTGCAGATTTTATGAAGATAGTTAAAAGACAAAACAAAAACGACTCTTAATCTTTAATGGCATTGTATTTCCAGAAATAATTAGACGTTAAGAAAGATTGATGCAATGGAAATGAGATTAGAACATTTAAAAGGTAGTATGAAGACAGGTAAGAGATTACGAGTTAATATGAAAATTATTATTCGCCACTATTATAATTATGAAAGAAATATAATGGATGCAGATTTGATAAAGATATTAGTAACACAAAATGAAACTCATAAATAGGATCTTTGATGGTATATTAATTATAGAAAAAATATAGATTTTAAAAAAGAGAGATGTAGATTGGATAGTGATATCTGAAAGGTAAAACGTAAATTACTCATAGGATTTTTAATACTATTGTAATTATAAAAATAGGAATCTTCTATATATATATATTTCTCTTACACGGCACCAAAAAAAAGCCTCATTACAACTTCCCGAATGGCAACGTTAGAAAATCGACCAATGATTGCATCTAAAAATGTCACATGCCAAATCTAGCTGGGGTGGCTCAACATATAGCGCTTTTAAAAACGGAAACAATAACCAGAGTGAGCATTATCAGGTTGTTCAATTCAGCTGCGGCAAAAATAAAAATAAACAACTTAAAAAATAAAAATGCTGTTGCCAGCCATAGAATTTTTTGAAAGTTAACTTAGCAACATAAATCAAATTTATGATACCTTAGCGCTTGGCGTAACAAATCCTTCAATTCTATAAGTGTTGTATCGCCAAATGCCCAAATTAACAATTGCAATTTCAAATTAATATTGAAATGTACAGGTTTAGAATTTTCTACAGTGAAAAGTTTTCGGAACTTCAGTATTCAAAAAAGTATACAAAAGCTAGACGTTAAGAACGTATCCAATGAGCGAGCAAAGCGAGCATTGGATTGCGAAGCAATCCGAAATGAACTGCGAAAGCAGTTCCGGTGGTTGGTGAGCGCCAGCGAGCAGGGGGCGAAGCCTCCTAGTATTTATAAAAAGTCAAACACTGCGATAAAAATGTCTAGTATGGATATAAAAGTGGTGAAGATTGGACAATGGCATCTTGAGCACCAGATGAAAGATATGCATAGGAGTTTTCATACTATAGTAATTGGGTACTCGCACTTCAAAAAGAAGAAGATCACAGATACCCACTCATGTGACCTATGCGTCAGCGACAGCAGATCATTTATAAGCAAATTGGTGAGTTAAGTTTCTCCATATAAGTTAGAATGTTAATTTATGTAAAGTGAATTAAATATAGCACCGTATCAAAAAATTTCTGACATATAATTCTTTTTCGGCTACGTATTTTACTTAGATTTATTATTTGTTAATGTATTTTATTGTAACCGTGATACATTTTTGTTTTGTGTGCTTGGCAACTTCGATGCATAAATAGTGAATTGATACATGACGGGCTTGGCTTACTCGAAATAGAATGGAAATAACAATCACTAACGTAAACAAATGTCACCTTTCAACAACCAATCTGGATTGAGATACAGACACTACGTCACTTGCAGGTATCCCTTTACAGAAAAAAAAAATAGATTTAAAAACAAAAAAAAGAGTCATGCAAATTGGATAAAGCGATAAAAATGGTAAAAAAATTAATTATCTTTTAGTTTTCTGATTACAATATATATATATATATATCTGTGAAATTACAAATAGAAAGCTTGGAAATATGTTTCAACTAACAGAATTACTTTGTAAATGTAATATAAAATTAGTTTCCCTGCAAAACTCCTATTTCTCATCCACTAAAGCATAAAAAACAATTTATAAAGCTATCCTTTCAAAAACGCAATCGAAATGGCATTAATTTTTTTTTTATTCTATCTTGTCGATGTCAAACGTTCCATCCGTCCCATAATTTGATTGTCCAACCCCCTGCCCTATTCTTCCGTCTTTTGCGCGATGCCCCCTTTTACCATAGCATTCGAAAAGAGGGTATGATCATGAATCACATGGCACTTCCCAAGAATTTCAGGAAAAAAAAGGAACGTTACAGAAGGAAACACACGCTTTTAGATGATTTCCTATATCAAAAGAGCTTTAAGGGCTTTATAAACTTATTTTTACTTTCGGGCACTTTTTTTTCTTCTTCCGCTTTCACTTTTAAAATTTTCCCGGGTATATGATGATTATGAATTTGTCATTTGTAGTTCCTATATTTCGGAAAATCCCTTTATAAATTTATTTTTCGAGAATGTGACCACTCTAAATCCATTAAATAGACAAATAATGACTTTTTTTTCTTAAAATAATATATATGTGAGTTGAAAATTGGAAATATTGCGTTGTCTGACGAAAGGAGATGCATTTTGGAGTTAAAAATAGTGCGAAAGAATACATAAAAAGCATAAACGAAAAATAGTTCGTAACAGTACCCATTTTCTTAAATTCTTTGATGCAAAATTTTTATTAAACATATTTTTTTATACTATTTTGTATTAATTTTGGTCGAAATAAGTGAAAAAAATAATATTTAGCGTTTTAAAAATTTAGGGTAATGAAATACAGCATGTAACATGGAGACTTTTTTTGCATTAAAAGTGAAATCTTCCAAACACAGCTTACTTTCAGACAATAATTTATCAAATTTGCACTTATTCACTGTTATAAAAGATCTAAGTTATTCATCATTGAAATTTCTTTATTTTGCAAATCAATTATTGATAAATTGTTTGAATATGAATGAAAAAAAATTTCAAACTATTTTTTTAGGACTTCCAAACAATGATTTTTCAAATCTGCACATACTTGCAGTTATTTAAATATATGTACGGAGGAAAAAATTCTAGCAAAATCACCATATTTATACGGTAAAGGCATTTCTGGTGAGAAAAAAACCCACAATTCTAAGAATTAAACCAAAATTTACGGTATTTAAACTATTCATATGCTAATTTTAACGTTCGCTGTTGTTACTGTTTACTGAAAATTCTGTTCTTCAAAATTATAGTTTTTATTACAATACATTTAGTAACAAATACAAATCTCAAAAGTAAATGTAACCAAATAAATAGTTTTTATGCCATGCTCTAAAGTATCACAACAAAATTAGCGAAATGACTTTCAGAACTATCAATTATTTCACCATTTATTCGTATTATTTAATCATTATTAATTTATTTATAAATTTCTTTCATTTACAAAATCAATTCCTGATAAATGTTAAAATTAAAAAAAATTTAAACTACTTTTTTAGATTTTATATTTTAGTGCAAATATAATTGCGATAATCTAACATATCTTTTAAATACCTCTACGACTGTTTTCCATAATTAAAAAATACCAAAATATATTTTTGCTTGTGACTAGAGCGTTAGGTAAAAATATATATTAACGGTGTCCCATCTGCGTCAAAGGGTTAAGGAGATAGAAAATTAATAGATCCTAATCATATCTTCCGTTCTGAGTACTAAAAAAGTGTGTAGCTAATAATGAAATTCGAAGAAAAGCAAACTTTTCCTGGTTTGTTCTTCATATAGCTCATATCTAAGCATTTAATCAAATTATGATATAATCAAGCTGACGGCAAATTTAATTTGGTCAATAATAAACAATGGCTTTCAAAATGTAATCCTAAAATATTCAATTACGATGATTTTACCTTAACAACGGTGAAATAAAATAAGTGTCTGTAGTATTTGACTGTAAGAGGAGATTGAGCAGTTATATAAAGTGTCAGTTTCGGTAATTTTCTATTGGGTGACAAAAAGGCAAAAATAACTTTTAAAAAGAAGAAATAACTTTTATAGATAAAAGAAATTTGTAAATTTATTATGCACGGAGAAAAACAATTTGGTAAAATTACCGTACTGTATGGTAATGACATTTCTGGTAGATAAAAAACCATAATCCTGGTATTAAAAACTAAGATATACCGTATTTTATTCATTTGGGGACTTCTCCGTTCATATGGTAACGGTTTACCGGAAATTTGCGTTTTCAAAATTAAAGCTGTTATTATTACTCATTTTGTATAAAATACAAAACTGAAAAGTTAACTGAACAGAATAAATTATATTAAGCCATTCGCTAAGGTATCATGATTTTACTGAAATTTACCAAATTTTGTCGCATATTATATAATAGCATTTCATGTTTAATTTTAGCAAAATCATTTCCAAAGCACGTCGGTAAAAATAAGCGAGTTTTTTCGTGTTCACATTGAGCCAGAAATACGGTAAATTTTATCATATTCTGGTTGTTTTGAAACTACTTCTTTCTCAGTGTAGTTTGCATTAGCCAGAATTCCATTATTCAATTTACGTGGTAAATATAAAAGATGTTCGTAACTATAACAAACACTATGCACTTTTAGAAAGCTTGTAGAAAAAGTCGAAACCTGTTTTATTGCTCAATGAATCCTATATCGCCTTTCATTTCCTCTCAGTTTCATTGAGAATTCTAGTTGTTTCTCATTCTCTTCATAAGCTTAGAAAGCATTTTTATTTTTCTTGCTTAAATAATAATATCAGTCATGATGGAAAATTTTCTGCAAATGGTTAAGGTACCTGTCATTGTGAATAACTGGAGTTCTTTCCCTGTCGGTAGCTGGAAGTCTACCGACATTCAGATTGATGATCAGCTTCTAATACTAAGTTGGCCGGAGCGCAATCTTTACCACTTTACAACGATCATGCCGTTAGTCGCGTAATTATGGAAACTTGACTAAATGGAGACTTAAAGTAATTATGGCACTGGCCATTAACGAGAATGCTTTACTTTTGAAAATTAATCAGCTGACTGTCATTACTTTAGTATCAAGGCTCCTGTCGAACTCGCAGTTATACCAGCATAAAAAAAAAGTAATTTTGTAATAATTATTAAAAATTAAAATTTTTATTTGAAAATTTATTCAAAATCAATCAAATTTATTGAAACAAATATAAAATTTTATTCTGAATCTATCAATCAGATTTTTCAACATTTAGACATTCCAAAAAAACATCCGCAATAAGCATTAGTTTTAATAAACCGCATTAGTTTTAATAATGATGCATTTGAGAGTTTCACGTATTCGACTCATTAACATTGTAATAGCTGTTTTTAACGTTTCGCCAAAGAGATCTTAATAAATCGATGATAATAGTGCATATTTTTAGCTGACAAAACAGCAACGGGATGGTGGGGGGGAAGAGATTAGAAGGGGACTTTTCCATCTACACAAAGCGGTATTTTCCAGAAGCGTGATTCTTAAGAATTAATTCGCCTTCCCCCCACTTGAAATTGAAATTATGATTTTCTGTAGGGTCCTCATCTTAAAGCTGGACTGCACTGAGGAAATATAACTGAGTCCCACCGCATTTGTACAAGCTGAAAAGAACCAGTGGTTTTAGGTCGATCATAGAAATGCCTTTTAACTTTTCAGATTTTGGTTCCTACTCATAGGAGGAAAAAATATCGTTTTTATGTTGTTTTAAATTGAGTTTTAATGTAATCCAACCACAAGAAAAAAAATTCATAAATTTAATTAATCGGAAAATCAAAAAGTATTATTTTTTAAAAATGTAAGAAATTGACTTGAAAAGCAATCTTAAAATTGATCGATGATTTTAATCACACGTTGATTGCGATGGAACCTGATACCTCAGAGTTGATTTTTTTTAAATTCCTGATTCAAATAGTAGTCAATAAACAAAGTCTACATCATATTATTACATTATTGAACCGAATACATTATTGAAATACATTATTGAACCGAAGTCACTATCAAAAACAAGATCACAAAACATATAAAAAAATTTAGGGAGCGCTAGAAAAAATGTAGCACTTGAAAAAAATGCATACGTCAAAAAACAGAAAGTAATTGCCATACTTAATTCTTTGACACAAAATTTTTATTAAATGCATTTCTTATACTTTTTGCGTTTTGTATTAATTTAGGTTAAAATGAATGGAAAATGTTATCTTTCGTATTTGAGTTATGGTAATGAAATACATCGTGAAACACGGGTGTCTTTTTCTGCGTAAATCTTCTAAACGCGGCTCTCTTCCATACAATAATTTTTTGAATTTTCACTTATTTGCAATTCTTTAGATAGAAGAGAAATAGTAATTCATCATTGAATTGTCCTTGAGTTTCAAAATCAATTATTTTTAAATTTTGAATATGAATGAAAATAAATATTTTTCCACTTCCACTTCTTTGGATTTTTTATTTTAGTAGAAATGTAATTCAGTTAATGTAATAGATTTTTTTTAGTAACTAGTAGGACTGTTTTTTATAATTAAAAAAACACCAATATATATTCTTGCTTGTAATTAAAGTGCCAGAAAAAATATATATACATAAAAGGGTCACCGGTGTCCCACTTGCGTCAAAGGGTTAAGGTATGTTGCCACTTTTTCCAAGCCTCTATTCTTGTCACTTATAGATGCTTGGTGAAACCAAGCGATTTTAAGGTAAAGGGTACATTTTTTGTTTCTAAGTGGCACCATGTATGACCAAGAATACGACTTTAGCCACACACACATGTCATAGCCCGTTTAAAGCGCAGAATCATTTGTATATATATATATATATATATATATATATATATATATATATATATATATATATATATATATATTTCTCAATCAGACATAATTAATAGCCTGTTCTGCTTGCGTTTGGTTTTATTCTAATTCGTACATAGTTCACAACTGTTTTATAAATTTATAAACATAACTAAGAGGCTTCACCCCCTTCTCGCTGGTGCTTGTCAACCCCCGGAGCAGCTTTAGCAGTTCATTTCGGATTGCTTCGCAATCCGAATAATTTTTATGATAAATATTATATAATTTTTTTTAATGTATGATATAATAATGAACGGATAATTTTTTTAATAAATATTATATTTCTAATCACAATGTATTGAATAAATCATGAAAAGCATGCATTTATAAAAACTTTCATTATTATTTCTCATAGCGCTTTTTATATAGAAATAAGGTAATCAAATTTGTTAATATCGAAATATATTTTTCTAATAATTGTTTACAACGTTTATTACAGTTCTTTTTAATTTTGATTGGGAAAAAAACTTAACTCTGCTTATTTTGCTCATTTTCAGCTGCAAGCATATATTACACCAAAAAAAAAAAAATAATAATTCAACTCCTATAACTTTGAATTTTAATGGCGGAAATAAAAAAAAATAACTTACGTTTATTCCTCATTCCTCCTATTAAGTGTTTATTAAATAATTTCTTTTTATTGGTAAACATGTTTGTAATTGTCTTTGTTTACTTTATCTATATCGTTGGGGTTCCGCGGAAGAAGTTAATTATTCAGGGTTCCATTGTCGAAAAAAATTTAAAACAGCAGCGTTCCGCTTTTCAGCTATTTATGTAAGTTCGTAATAAATCAAGTAAATCAATAATAATAAACAAATGCTATATTAATCAAAAAAATGATTTAAACGAATGCTTCGTAATCAGTTCTAAGTGAAACTAATAGCTTCTCATCTTATAACCCCATAACAGCAGCAGTTACAGTTTCGTGTATGATTTTCCAGCATTTTGAGACTTCTGGAAGTGGATCGTTTCTGCTTGATCATTTGCAGCGTGAGGCAGTGTCTTGTGAACAGACTTATTAAGGCTTTCGGGAGATGCCCCTCGCATTTTCCGGCGGCACGCTTCAAAGGACAAACACTGTAGTTGCCCAACAAATTTGAGAAGCATTAGAAACAGTTGAAGGAATCATTTCTGCATATGTAACATCGCTCATTAGCAAAGCTTGACGCAGAGAGCACTCCCGTTGAGAGTTGACAAAGCAAAGAATTTGAAAAATCGTTTCCACTTTTGTATAAATATTTAAAAAAGAACGGCATAATACAGAAAAAAAAAATTTCCACTTCTTAATACTTTTACATTTATTTTCTTCCTTTGAGTTCGTAATTTAGTAAAAAATATTTTTCTGTAAAATTATTTTAAGTCTGCATATAAGTCTGTTCAATTCTGTTTATAATTTTTTTTTCTTCATTTCTGGAGTAAAGAAAGCAGCAAATCAAAGTATTTTCAAAATTTTTGTTCATTTTTTCTTATATCATTTTGTTTAACTGCAGTTGAATGTTTTAAACTTGTTAAAAACTTCATCGCATAGTGAAACACATATAATAGCTTTTTCGCTTCATTTTTTAATAAAAATATGAATATTTTTATTTCGAATTTTAAATGTTTCCATATTTATAAAAATCATTATTTTTTGCATAGTAAGAAAAAACTTTCAATTAAATAAGCAAAATAAATTGCATTAATGTTTGAATGGATAAACTTTTTTTGGTAAATTATATTCACAAAGGTATTTAGTACAAAGTGAAAAACTAATTCTCTTAAGTTTCTATATGGAATACCCAGTACTTAAATTGTGGTTTGAGGCAAATTATTTTGCATTATAATTCAGATTATTTAGAATATTAATAAGGAAATTAAAATAAATGCAGTAAAATGCATAATGTGATTTTAATAAATGCAGTAGCTAAGCTTCTGAAATGCAGTTTTGGTTTATTTATAAAATATACTAAAAGTAATTTACTCCTTAATAATATTTTTGTGTCATCTTTTTATCAAAACAAATTAATATGATTTACCATTAAATGAAACATATATAATTTCTTTCTTAATGTATGTAAAAGTTTAAAAATTATAAGAAAAAGTACAATTTCATTCCGGGATATTGCGTTGAATGATAGATTCTGCCTTTTGAAAAAGCAATTAACATTTTCTAAAAGTAGTTTTTAATTAATAATTTATAAAACTCAGACGGATTTACAGTGATTATCTTTAAAACCCTATTATTTTTTAAAGGGTGTATTTTGATTTTAAAAATGCAGAAATCATATGATCAAGTAGTTTATACTTTCTATTTATAAGAATTTACACACCATCAAGAAATGACTTTTAGGAACTTAGGAAACAATAGGTAAAATGAAAAATCGATCTTACAATAAACAAATACATAGCCTTAATCTTAAGTCTTCAATATTGGGGACAGTGTTTAGAAAATAGTAATTAGTGAATCGAAGTATTAATGGGGATATAACATTTTAAGAAATCGTTTTAGGAAAAGTTCGTGCAGATTATAATGAGGATAAAAAATATTAAATAATGATTCAAACCTATTTTTTAATGATTTGACACTTGAAGGAAGAAAGATTCTTAAAAGAATTCAAAAATCATCATTACAGAAATATTATTTATTTTTAAAAAGAAACAAAATAACTTTTAAGAACTAAAGCTATTTAAAATTATAAATAAATTACTATTCATCAAGAATCATATTTTAGAGATTTATTTTACGGATTATAAGTATTTCGTGTAAAATTATAAATGTCATTAGTCCTGTACAGTAAATGAATTTGATAAATTAATATTCTATTTTCGAGACTTATTTTACGGAATCTAAGCACTTCGTGAAAATCTATATATGCAATTAGTCGTGTACAAAAACATTAATAAATAAATATTTTTCAAGTATTATATTTTCGTGATTTATTTTACGGAATCTAAGCACTCTGTGAAAATCTATATGTGCAATTAGTCGTGTACAAAAACATTAATAAATGAATATTTTTCAAGTATTATATTTTCGTGATTTATTTTACGTATTCTAAGCACTCTGTGAAAATCTATATGTGCAATTAGTCGTGTACAAAAACATTAATAAATGAATATTTTTCAAGTATTATATTTTCGTGATTTATTTTACGGATTCTAAGCACTCAGTGAAAATCTATATGTGCAATTAGACATGTACAAAAACATTAATAAATGAATATTTTTCAAGTATTATATTTTCGTGATTTATTTTACGGATTCTAAGCACTCTGTGAAAATCTATATGTGCAATTAGTCGTGTGCAAAAACATTAATAAATGAATATTTTTCAAGTATTATATTTTCGTGATTTATTTTACGGAATCTAAGCACTCTGTGAAAATCTATATGTGCAATTAGTCGTGTACAAAAACATTAATAAATGAATATTTTTCAAGTATTATATTTTCGTGATTTATTTTACGGATTCTAAGCACTCTGTGAAAATCTATATGTGCAATTAGTCGTGTACAAAAACATTAATAAATTAATATTTTTCAAGTATTATACTTTCGTGATTTATTTTACGGAATCTAAGCACTCTGTGAAAATCTATATGTGCAATTAGTCGTTTACAAAAACATTAATAAATGAATATTTTTCTAGTATTATATTTTCGTGATTTCTTAATGTATGTAAAAGTTTAAAAATTATAAGAAAAAGTACAATTTCATTCCGGGATATTGCGTTGAATGATAGATTCTGCCTTTTGAAAAAGCAATTAACATTTTCTAAAAGTAGTTTTTAATTAATAATTTATAAAACTCAGACGGATTTACAGTGATTTTCTTTAAAACTTAATTATTTTTTAAAGGGTGTATTTTGATTTTAAAAATGCAGAAATCATATGATCAAGTAGTTTATACTTTCTATTTATAGGAATTTATACACCATCAAGAAATGACTTTTAGGAACTTAGGAAACAATAGGTAAAATGAAAAATCGATCTTACAATAAACAAATACATAGCCTTAATCTTAAGTCTTCAATATTGGGGACAGTGTTTAGAAAATAGTAATTAGTGAATCGAAGTATTAATGGGGATATAACATTTTAAGAAATCGTTTTAGGAAAAGATCGTGCAGATTATAATGAGGATAAAAAATATTAAATAATGATTCAAACCTATTTTTTAATGATTTGACACTTGAAGGAAGAAAGATTCTTAAAAGAATTCAAAAATCATCATTACAAAAATATTATTTATTTTTAAAAAGAAACAAAATAACTTTTAAGAACTAAAGCTATTTAAAATTATAAATAAATTACTATTCAACAAGAATCATATTTTAGAGATTTATTTTACGGATTATAAGTATTTCGTGTAAAATTATAAATGTCATTAGTCCTGTACAGTAAATGAATTTGATAAATTAATATTCTATTTTCGAGACTTATTTTAAGGAATCTAAGCACTTCGTGAAAATCTATAAGTGCAATTAGTCGTGTACAAAAACATTAATAAATGAATATTTTTCAAGTATTATATTTTCGTGATTTATTTTACGGATTCTAAGCACTCTGTGAAAATCTATATGTGCAATTAGTCGTGTACAAAAACATTAATAAATGAATATTTTTCAAGTATTATATTTTCGTGGTTTATTTTACGGATTCTAAGCACTCTGTGAAAATCTATATGTGCAATTAGTCGTGTACAAAAACATAAATAAATGAATATTTTTCAAGTATTATATTTTCGTGATTTATTTTACGGATTCTAAGCACTCCGTGAAAATCTATAATTGCTATTAGTCGTGTACAAAAACATTAATAAATGAATATTTTTCAAGTATTATATTTTCGTGATTTATTTTACGGATTCTAAGCACTCTGTGAAAATCTATAAGTGCAATTAGTCGAGTACAAAAACATTAATAAATGAATATTTTTCAAGCGTTATATTTTCGTGATTTATTTTATGGAATCATAAGTACTTCATAAAAATTTGAGAGCATAAGTAGTCATGCGCAATAAAAAAATTTAATAATTTAATATTCTACAAGAACTGTATTTTCGAGATTTATGTCGCGGATTAAACACTTCATAAAAATCTAAGTGCAAGTAGTCTACAATAAAAGATTTTTTGTTTCACGAGCGCAACTTAAAAATCTATGGTAAGTGATGGGAAAAAATTCTATGCGATGCATACTCTTACAATTTAAAAATAAGAACCATTAATCAAGATTCTTACTGCTATTATTCTTACTGTTCTTATGCATTCGTATTCTAACGTATTTCGTATTTTTACTGTTATTATTATTCTACTGTTAACTAAGTTCCCACAGTTTTTTTTTAAATTTTTAACATCCTTATGTTATTAAAGTTTTTGGCATAATGTTTCAGAGCATTCTAAAGAGGATGATTCGTTCTAGAAATCAACCATTTTTTTCCCGTTGGAATTCATTTATGTTAATTTTTAGATCATTGGATCATAACTGAAAGAATCGCTAGTGATTAGTATGATAAATTTAAGTATGTAAATTTTGACCTCAAAGACGATTCATTCTGGCTGTCCGATTGAGTTCGATGAAGGGCGATTAAGTCAACTTTTACTCAAAAATTCTAGTCAAATGACATGGAAGCAGCAGAGAAAATGTTATACTCTCACACTTTAAACTTCTAAAAAATTCACCTTTATTTCCGCATAAAGAATTTATTCTAATAATATACACAATATATAATTTTAATATTAAAGCCTTTATCACATTTTAATTGTTTTACTATTTTAAATCAAGCCTTAACTGTGTATCGTACAATTTTTTACTCATTCATTGAGCTTTAATTAGCGATCAAATAAGCTATTCTATTTAAGTAAGTAAATTTCATTTTCTGTTTTCTCGTTTTAATCAGTATTTCCTTTGAGTCTGAAGATTTTCCTTTGAATCAAATATAAAATCAGAAAAATTTAATCTTGCTAATATTGGCATTCTTTTTTTTCGTTACTTTGATAATAACAGATTTTTGAAAACGGAAATAGTACTCGCGAGGGAAAAATAATTACCACAAATCACAAATAGGAAACCATTCACTCAACTCAACCCTGGAGGTTTGGCAATCCTATTTTGTAATTATGTTTTCTGCCACAACTTTCTACTACATTGCCGTGGCATCATCAGGGGAGCAGTAAAAGTTGTTGCCACCAACCATGGATGAAAAACACCAACTAAGAATCAAAAGATAGAAGGGAAATACATTCACTCATTGGAAGAGAGTATTGGAACATTAAATATCCGTTAGTATCAAACGTGAGTATAAAGGAGAAAAAAAAGTATCCATGATTTTTATTAAAAATGGGACTTCATGGGTTATGGGGTGAATTCTGATTAGAATATATTTGTGGAGACTTTTTATGAGTGGATATGTTTTTTTTCATGTCGCAGGAATAGCTTTTGGATTCGTATGTGTGAGACTTGAATATCATAGAAATACGCAGTAGCTAAGAATTAAAAAATATTCCTTTCAAAACACGAAAACGGATTAGTTTTGTGTGGTATGAATATTTTAATATTTAGATATATCGATAGAAAATATTTATATTTCAACTTTTAAAAAAAAACAATTTCATTATATTTCCATTCTACAGTGGACTATAATCGTAAGGACACGGTTCCCAGTTACACCGAAGTTAAGCATCACTGGCTGCGGTAAGTTACCGGGTGATGGGTGACCATTTTGATCAGGCTGCGAAGGGACAGAGGGTGAGCGGTATCGGTCATCGTTGAACTTTTTTACTGTAAAGTGCTCGACTTCTCCAGCAGATCGTCGGGCTACTAAAGTGGGGGAGCCATCCCCTATTTAGAGGATCAAAATTTTGATGCCATGTCTCTGGATCATTCTCAAGGATTTTTCCCAGACCGTTGCCAATAGCCCATTGTGCAGCTATAATGCAAACCGTAAATAAAGCCAACCTACCTATCATTCTTCAATTAAAGAAAGAAAATATTTTTATTTCTCATAAATTAAAAAAAAGAAATATAACCATAGATTTGCTGCCGAGTAAGTTATTCTTGAGACTCAGAGTTTTGCTGTCAATAATTCTCGTGGTTTTATCTAATTCAATAATTATCATTGTTAATAGTAACCACAATAATATCATGTTTGCTACATATCTTCAACGGCAGTTACCACATTATTACCGTATTCGATAATTAACAGTCTATAACCATCGCGATATTCAGTGCCTAATTGATAATAAGGCCTGAGAGGCCCGGACCAAATGTCCCGAAAATTCTGAGGACTCTAATTGTTACAGAGAGTTTGTTTTTTAAATTATTCCTTAAAAATTGTGTGTTAGAATTATGAGTTTAAGAAAATTAAAATAAATATATGCTAAAACTTACTAATATAGCATATTTTATTTACATTTTAAGTAATTTAAAAGCCTTTTGTATTTAAATAAACATGTAAATTAAATTTAAAGTTATGACCAATAAGATACTGTGTCTATTTAATACGCTAATATCGGTGATATACCGTATCCACGAAGATCATCATCGCGATACAATCGTTGCTTGGATTTATACTCTACATTTATCTATCATATGATATTTACAATAAATCGTGAAACTATATTTTAAAATATTGTTATAAATACATGCAGGATAAAATAACTCTTTAATGAGATTGTATCATTAAGCATTTTTTTTATTTGATTTATGACGAATAAAGTATTTTGTTTACCACAAAGAGATTCGATTAGTTTGAATCCAAAATACAGATTAATTTGAATCAAAAATAGATACGAAAAAACAATCTGAGTTACTATTAATTAATTTCGAGTCACTCATTTCTAAATGAGGTCACCCAGGTTTAATTCCCAGCAAACGCTGATAGTTTCATTTCGTGCGGACGTAAAATATCACAGTGGTATATGAGACGATGGTTCGAATCCTCTAGCCGTCGGACTAACCAAGATAGTTTTTCGTTAATGAATTTTTCTCTGTGTAACGTCAATACGGGTTATAAATCAATAAAAAAAAAAATCTGCACGATGACAAGTCAGTCCCAATGCTTCTTAACAGAATTCTTGTATATTTTAGATTGGGCTCAAAAATTACAACACGACGGATTTGAACATTAACAGTTAGGAACCCGATATATATCTCTTACAATTACAAGTAGGTGATAAAATAAAATAAATTAATTGGGAGTAACTCGGTGGTTAAAAAATTACTGGAATTAAGTGAAAAAGAACAGGTGAATCTAAGTTTACGAACTCAGTTCTAAAGGCTTTTTCATTTCCCTGTATAACATAAAAAGATAATAGCCTGACACTGTTTTCCATTGTTATTGGTGCATTTTTATTGACTGGAAAATCATAATTTAGGATCCAGTTTTCCCACATTGATTTCCAAATTGTTTTTGTTGTCATCAGCATAAAATTAATAAAATCCATAAAGGTATTGTTTTAATTACATATAAACTATAAATAGTTTATTATAACTATTTTTATAATAAATATTTTTGATAATTTTTCATGCATATTTTTGTTTAAAAAATATTTTTATTACAAATATTTATTTTTGTATCCTTAATTTAAAGATATTTACCAGTACTACTATTTGTTGTGTTTTCGATTTTGATTGTTTTCTAAATTAAGAATTTAAAACTAAGATAATTTTTTTTTAATATTATAACATAATTCTATGCTGCATTTTAAGATAAAGTTATTTAAATCGGTATTTAATCTTATTAACCATTTTAATAATTGTTTTTTGTGTAAATTACATTAGTACACTATTATAAATTACAGTTAAAGAGATCTGTTTCCTGATTCAAAACTTAAGGATCAGCTTCATGCACAATATGATGCATTCAAAAATTGTATTTAATATATCCGGCCATTTTTTGAGCGGAAATATTAAATCACAGCTGTGAACTCACAAAATTTTTTACAACAATATACTTTTAATTTTAAATGTTTTCAAAAAAAATGGTTACTTAATAAAATTTCTTATGTGTTCACTAATAGAATTTAATAGAATCATAAGGGAAATATTTGGAATTGGGAGTATAAGTGTGAGCTAACAGAATTTTTTTAATACATATATTTTAAGTGAATAATTTCAACTTTCATAGATCAAACCTTTTTATGCCAAGAAACAACAATGTTAGCGAAGCAAAATCATTAGATATGGTGAGTGGTAGCGAACAGGACTCTTAGCCCACTTAGTTAAAAATTCAGATATATCCTCAAACTTTTCCTTATTTCTGTCCAATTTGTATTCAAGGAGCTTTGCTGCTTACATTCTTTTGCAATGCAAAAAAAATCCCCACAAGTAGCTCACGGTTCAACAATTCTACACCCCTGGGTTCTTCCCAACAGCTAAGAACCTGAATACCGTATGAAAATTGAGTTTGTTTGAGAATGGCATTCCAATATGCAATATCAGTCTTGGAAGAAAATCAATCCGCAAATGAAATGAGTAAGTTTCTTCAAAACCATCTTTCTCTTACCTCTGTCTGTCAGTAGTACCAATCAAGATCTCTGGTTCCCGCCAATTTCAGGGAATGATACGGAAAAAAAAAATCATTACTGAATTCTCTCCCACCCCCTCATAAAAAAGAGGGGTTTTGTCCCCTCTAAAGTATATATACTTCTTCCTCCCTTTCTTCAGAGAGAATCCTTCTTTGGTCTAGCTCTTAAGTAAATGGGAAGTCAATGCTGTGACATCAGCCGATGAAAGCAATAGAGTCGGGTGGAATATGGTGACATACAGAAGTGACTTTTTGGCTGTTAATTTGGCATCAAGAGTGACGTTTGAAGTGTGCAGAGAATAGAAGTGTATCGGAAAAAGCGACCCATCAGAATAGAAGACACAGAGTGAAAAGTAAGACTTGAGTGGGTTTTTGAATTGTTTTAGCCATTGAGTTTTGTCACACTTTAAGACTAGAGTTTGTTAGGATTACAAGGACAATTTCGGTTATTGCTAATGAATCATTCCTCATACAGTTTAGTCCAATCAACGTGGACCTTTTAAGTATTTCTGTGTTATCTTAAAAGCAAAGTCATCAAAACGTTGACAATTAAGTTCACATTCTGAAGAATTTGTTGCATAAAGTGATCCATGGTATTTTGCTTAATATTTTATGTTTATTTTATTCAGTGCTACTCTGGTAGAATTTTTATTCTGAAGTTACGGTAAAATAACTGGTAGCAGTCTGTTCAACTGAATAATCATAAAATTTAAGGTTTGGAACGCTTCTTTATCTTTACGGTTTGTAAAACGTTTATAGTTGGTGCTGTTTTAAAAAAACCGTGAATGCAAAATTATACAGTTTTGTAACAGTTTACAACTAGCATAGTCTCTTGAACGATAAGCTCTGGGGGTGCTACGCCATTTATGCGTGAGTTTTGATAGTCTAGGGCAGTGTTTCCCAAAGTATAGTACGTATACCCCCAATGGTACGGGAACAGTTTAGCGGAGGTACCCGTTCTTATGCGAAATATCTTGCAATAAACGGAATTTCAAAAAAAAATTATTTAAAAACAAAGCTAGTCATGAAAATTTACGATTAAGTATTCTTCCATTCGCTATTTATTGCCGAGTTAACAGTTAATAAGTAGTGGTGTCAACAGCCAGTTGTGATTTTTAACTTTTGTGCAATTTTTTTATAGTAAAAAAAACATTGATTTTTTTATTAATGGTACACAGCGTTACGAAAAATTTAGAAAAGGTACACAAAAGTCATAAGTTTGGGAAACACTGGTCTAGGGTCAACGAACTGAGTGTAGTACACTAGAAACCTTTCATGTTTTGAAATAAGAAATAACGTGGTATCAACCCTCGGATTCGAACCCCTGTTCAGCCGGGCAAGAGTTAACTCAGTTAACCAATAGTTAATAATAACTAAGAGTTAACCAATTAACTTTCTCAGCTACTGTATGTACCCAGTTGCATGGAACAAAAAGGCTTCATCTGGTTGGCCTAGTTACCGGGAATAGACTTCTGGTTGTTAAACCGTATTTGGTAAAAGCAATCAATAAGCATTTTTTCTTAAACTTAGCAATTAGACTATCATCTTTTTTTATGGTTACTTTCCTTTTTGGTTTAATTTGGTAAAATAGCAATTCAATAAATTGCTATTTAACAATTTTTATCGAGAAGTTTCGATCAGTGTGGTATGTAGTTATATTATCTGCTTTGTTTTGAAATTTTAAAAATAAATGCTTGCTTTGTAGTTTTCTTGATATTCCTAATTTTTGATTTTAAAAAATCTTACGAGCTTATTTGTCCTGTCTTTCAGCCTTTTGACCTGACATTCTTAATTTTTGTATAAGTAAAGGACATCCACTCTTCTACAAATAAAATTCAGATATTTAAATAATCGATTTTTTTATTCAGCATCTTATTTTAATTAATAATGCTAGTAGATTATATATATACACACATTCATATGTCTTAGGCTTATTGATTGTTTTCAGCAAATGCAGCAACAAAAACAAATCTTGTAGGATGAAATTTTGTTGTTTCACAAACATTGATTCGCCTCTTTCATTTGATTTTAAAAACGATCGACTCAATCAACAATAAAGTAATCTTATCGTAAAAATTTTAAGTAGTGAAAAGAGGGCTCATACTCTAAATTACTTTTGTACAAAAGTGTTAAGCGGTATATTCATTGCGCTTTCGTTTCAAAATTACAGAAACCCTACTTTAAAATTATTTTGTTTAAAAAGTCTTGAACTCGATTACAAATTTTAATTAAATATTGATGTGAATAAATATTTACTCGCTGTTTCAGTTATTTTTTTTTTTAATGCAACAGTACGAAGAGATTTTTGATCTCAAATTATTTTGAGTTGTTCAGTCCTCCATTAATAATATTATACCGAAAACTTTTAAAACCCTCTATTTTAACGAAATTTATTCTAAAGTTAAAAATAATATATTTTATAAATTTTTTGCGATGAAATTTGCCTTTATAAATGAAGTAAAACAAATTATAATGTGTAGACCTATATGTTTACTGTCACAAATAATGTGCAGATTTATTTATTTATTTTTAAAAAATGTTGTCCTGATATTATCTTTGACCCACAACAAGGCCCACAAATAACAAGTTATATTAAACGTTTATTTGTTAATTCACTATAATAATATTTAATAATGCTTTATTACGCGTTCTTTATGTACAAATATTTGTACTGGATATAATTTACAATTAATTCTGAAACGCTTTTTTTAAAAAATATCTTTCCAAAAATATGTGCAAAACTCTACAGCTCTGGTTGAATGGTTTCAGTGCCTGAATTTCAGCATTAAATAGTTGATTTTTATTAAATCGAAAAGATACTGAGGGTTTATTTTTCATCCCTTATGTTGTGTATAGACGTAATATAACTTTTAAAAAACACATAGAAACTTTACGAATTTACCGTAAAAGGGGATAGTTACAATTTTTCTATTCGAATATCCACTGAGAAAAAAGTATGGTCAAAACTACCAGCATAAAATTAAAATTTACCGTGTTTCTGGATCTATGGGAACACCAAACAGTACGGTAATTTTTACCGAATCAAATTTGGTAAAATTAACATTAAATTATGGTTTTATTTCCATGTTGTTTGGTAGTAACTGTTGTAAAATTTGGTAATTTTACAACAAGCATGACAAAAAAATAATTTATTCGGCTAAATTTACTTTTCAGTTTTGTATTTTTACTATAGTAATAAGAACAATGATCTTGAAACCCATAATTTTTGGTAAACCGTACTTTATCATACGAACAGAAAATTTACAATATGAATAGTTTAAATACCGTATATTTTTGCTTTGTTATTACCACACTTTTTTTTATCCGAAATGTCATTGCCATACAATTATCGTAACTTCACAAGAATTTTTTTCTCAGTGTACTATAACATTGATGTTGTTTAGATTTTATTGTAAAATAATAATAGTATGATCTAGCATGAGTTTTAAAATAATTGTCTTCATCATATCTTTCGGCTACGTATCGGGGTCCAATGAATTTGCGACAAAAATTAATTTATTTTTTGATATATTTCCTTGACTAAAATAAATCTCTTTGCAGCAGCCTATTCTGGTCCGAGCATATTATCATTTCAATTTTATATTTTTAAATATTTGAAAATAGATTCTTCTTAAAAACGTATGTTATCTAACAATAAAAAAAAGAGAAAAACATATTTTGTTTATAATGCAACTGTATTGCTGACTTAATTAATGTATTTATAATTGATTTAGAGAATTTAGTCTAAGCACATGCTTAAAAATGTTGGTACACATTGAACCAAGCATGTGCCAATGTGCTGAAAACATATTAAATTGTACACTTGAAACATATGATCGCACAAATTTTTTCTTTGTACAGTTTATTGTGTATAGAGAAATATTGTTCGCTCGGTATCTGAAAAAGGTTCATTTTACTTCCTATTATGGTTGAAGAAAATTAGAATTATACTATGCAGTGTAATGTTGTTGTGCAACCTTGTAAAAGCTTTTCTGAAAATGTATCCTATTAAACTATTTTTTAACATTTTTAGTTTAATTAGTTTTTAATATTTTTTACTTATTTATACAGCACTACAGCCTGTTGTGAGCCTTGGACTGTCAAACAGTATCATTCCAGGCTTTCCTATTTTTTGGCTTTCGACAGTGTTTCACCTGCAGGGTGGTTGCAGCTCTGGTGGTATCGTCCAACTAACTATTATTTGGTCATCCTCTTGTTCGAAGGTCACCAATTTAAAAGTTTTCTTGGATTTCTATTACTATTTAATCTTCCAATATGCCACGACCATGTAAGACTTCTGGATTGAATAAATAGAATTATGTTTTTTCGTCTGATTAAATAACTACGTTCACTTGCTCAGAAATTATTAGACCGATTTCCCCCAATTCTTTTAAATTGCCATTTAATTTTTAAAATTCTGTAAGAAATTGTACATCTTATAATTTAAATCTTTTTTGACTATTATGAAATTAAAATAAAAATATTTACTAAAAATTATATTTTGCTTCGAATTATCTTTGATTAAATGAGTTTCATAATTGCGTGCAAAAATTTTTCAATTTGCTTAACATGTTCTCAAATTATGACGAAATACACATACAGTAAAATTTACATTAAGGAGTTCAAACTTTGTACCGTTCTCCGGGCCAAGCTGTAGGAATCATATTCTCACATTGCGACTATCCATTACTTTTTTTTTGGAGGGGGGGGGGTCACGCATTCGAATCCGCAGAAAAAATAGTTTATAGTCAGAGAAAGTACGTTTTTGTCTTTTATTTCACAACTTAAAATATCGTCTGCACTAATTCATTTGAGCATATTAGATCACCCTTTCAAACCATTAAGGTTGAGTCCTAGAACGTGAAGATCCGATCATTAGATCAAAAGTTATTTAAGATGGTCCCTTTTATTTTTTTACCTACTATACAAGTTTATTCTGCTTATTGGGAATCGAGAAGTATTGCTTATACGAAATTTAAAAAGGATTCATTTTAAATTAACATTATGATGGAAGAAAATTATCATTATATTATTTAGAGCTCTTATTAAACTTTTCCACAAATACATCTTATAAATTTTTTTATTAATTATTTTTTAATTTGAATAATTTTCAATAAATTTTAGAAATTTAACATTTAATACTATTGAAAACCAATATATCTCACTTACAACAGTTATATATAAAAAATTTAAATGCTAGAAACTAAACCTACTATTCAAAATTTTAAAACTATTACTGTATGCGTTCTTTATATACCAAACAATTATTTATGCAAAGAGGCGATCGTTTTTAAATAAAATTCATGTAACCATATTAAATTAAATCATATTAAATTATTTAACAAAAGCAAAATTTAATTATAATTTAATCGAAACAAAATTCTTTTATTAAAATCGAAATGCAATAAATACTTATAAAAAGATTCTCTACTGTTTCGTAATTATTTAACACCAAAATAAAATCGTAGTAGGCCACAAAGAATTAAATAAGAAATTACCTCACGACCTAAAAAAATATTTTAAAAAAACTAAAGAAAAATCTTATGAATTCAAAAATATTCAAGCCTCCTTTTGCTAGCACTTACGAGTTCATTTAATGTATGTTTTAAGTGTTTTTCTGAGAAAATACTCAAGCATAAAAAAAATTATATTCATGTTTTTAAATGCATTTTCTAAGTTTCTTTTCTTACATAAAATGAATAACCTAGCGTAAAAGGCTTAGTTTGGGAAAGCTAACAGACACGCGATAGAGTCATTTTCTTAAACCTTCTAAAATTAAACTTTTTTCAAAATTTTTTATTCGCATCTAGAAAAGCACGCAAGATTTACGTGTAAAAATATCTTACTTGAGTTCTATTGGTTTTAGAACTATGTTTATTTTATGCTATTGTTTTTAACAAAACGCGCACAATAAGCATTAAATTGAGTTTCAGCATTTAAAAGAAACATTATGCAAAATTTTTTCCTCCAATAGTTTTTAGAATATTCTTATACATATCTATATAAAGATTCGAATGTCAAGCTTAAAACTAATTATATTGTTAAATAATTTTTAAACACCAGTTTTGTTTTAGTTAAACAAACGAAAATTTGAATATTATATTACTTTGAGAAGTGATGGCCTCAGGAGACAGAGCGTTCGTCTTCCAATGAGGTGAACCAGGTTCGAATCCCAGCGATGGCTGGTCCATTCGAATTCCATATCCGGCTTGCACAGAACACAGTGCTGACGTAAAGTATCCTCAGTGGTAGATGGATGCATTATGGGTTAGAGTCACCTTGCCGCCAGGCTAACCCTGGGAGGTTTTCGCGATTTTCCTCTTCATGTGACTCAAATGCGAGTTAGTTCCATCAAAAAGTCCGCCACGAAGGCAAATTTTTCTAACTAATTGACCCAGGAGTTCCCTTGTCTTCTGGATCAGGTTCAAAATTACAAGGCTGAGGAGTTGAACATTGGTAGTCGTAAACCCAAAAAATTGTGTCGGCTGCTCAACGATGGTTATAAAATATAAAAAAATAAAAATACTATAACCTTATTATTAATTAGATTGAAACAAGGGGAACTAGAGGGTAGATCACGGCAGGTCACTATGATCAGCTAAAATTTTACACTATTCGGAAAATTTCTATATATTCGGCAAAAATTAGAAGATTCTCTAGTTTACTGATTGCGTTCACAGCAAATATAACTAGATATTAAAAAGTTAGAGCTTAGTTACGAACAAAAAGAAATCTGAAAATCAAAATAAGTTGCTTTTAGACTATAAATTGCCGTCTTTCAAATTCAAACGTTCATTTTTCTTAAATTTAGAATAGTAAGATAATGAAACATAAACTACATGATCTTAGGAAGTTAAAAATTTAAGCAGTTTAAGGCTAATTTTATGCAAACATGTATTATAATTTAGAAAATTTAAAACTTCTTTCTGGGAACTCTGAATTGCCTCCCCCCCTCTCCTATATAATACAAACTCTTGGTTCTCCTAATTGAAACATTCCATTTTGGAACACGTATATTCTTTCTTAATTTTGCTAAAAATCTCTTGAAAACAAAGATAATTGTTCAAAATAATTTCATTGTTAAAATTTTGTACGAGGTTTTGTATAGTTAAAGAACTTTGAGAAATTAACTATTGAGTTACATTTTGAAGAAAAAAAAATTAGATTTCTTGGGAAAAGATCTAATTTTAGTTTAATTTAAATGTACGGTTTAAAATAGGGCATTATCCTGAATAACTTTTTATCATCGGATTTTCGCGAATTAAGTGCTAAGTTTAATGCTTCAATTTAGTGCTCACAATGAATTAAGTCATGAAATCAGGCTCAGACACGTAGTTTCTCTGAACGAACATACCCATTTTTCGACTGATTAATATTCTTGACTAACTGTCTTGACCAAGGCGGCCTTGAACCGGCTGTAGTGCCTAAAAGTTAGAAGAATTTGACAGTATCTTGAAGATGTGCAAATCAAATACTTTCCGCACTTGATTGTAAAACTGGTTTATCCAAAGATTATCACAAGCAAAAATACTAGCTTTTAATAATCATTTATTATTTTACAATAGTCAAAAAGTTTTTGATTTGCAAAATAGGCAAATTTTAATTTTTTGCATATTTTTATAGGGAAATTGAATCTTTTCATCTTTTAGTTCAAGTTTCTGCATGTAATGATAGTCTTACTGCTTAATGTCTCTTTTTATGGTTGGTTCTAAAAAAATAAATCATAATCCCACAGATTGTTAATTTCTTATCATTTTTCCATAATAGCCATACTTTAAAAAAAAAGTTCATAAAAGTGTAAATAATTAATACATTAGTATTAATAAACACTTCGTGATCATACACAGAACTGGAAATCATGCAATGGTTGTTATTAAATAAGTTAAAACAGTTACAATTTATTTTTATTATTATTTGCTGCCCTTATTGGTGGTTTTACCTGTTTAGATTAAGGAAAAAGCATTTTTAGAAGTTCACCTCGTCAAAATAAAGCTTATATATACTCATTATTACTAGCCAGCAAAAAAAAACTATTGATCAATGATAACGTTTACACATAATAATAATTATAAGATTATTCTGATAAATAGAGTAAGAATATATATATATATATATATATATATATATATATATATATATTATAAAGGATTTATAAACTTGTAAAACTATGTAAATATAGTAATTATTCAAAAACAAAGTCTCATAATTTAAGAAAGATGATATGAATGAAATATGTATGAGTATGAACAATAATGTATGAATAAAAAATATTTAATAATTTATATTTTTTACCAACAAATAAAATTAAAATTTCGAGAGAAACAGAACAATCAATGGGAATCAACGAGTTAAATTAATTCTATTGTAAAAAGAGAAATTTCTTTAAATTAACCATTTTTTCCGAAATTAGTTAAAAAGCATTAATTAAATGAATAAATTGTAAACAAAGTCGTATCAAAATCTAATAGTTTAACACATGATACACGAACAATAGTGTATGAATGAAAACATTGCCTTAACTATTGATTTAGCTAGTATGACGTCATAAAATTTTTAAGGTAGGAATGAAATCGCGCAGGTTACGTAGTCTTGCGTCTTATACATATACAGATATGCTTAAAAATAAATAAGTTAGTCACCTGAGTTCAGGAAAATAGGACGTTTTAAAACTCACCTCGGAAGAAAAAATTAAATTTATCGTTACTAAGTTTTTATATATTTTGTAACGAAATTAAACATAAAATAAATCTAACAAGTGATCAAACGGATGAGCGAATAAAGTTAAGATTAGTAGTCTTTCCCTTTTTAAAATTAAAACAGGTTCTTTGAAGTTGAATTAAAATCGAAATTTATGTTCGAAATCCGATCAAAATTCGTGACAGAATATTAAGAGATGGCACAACCTTCCCATGGAAATAGTAAGGACTTATAAACTGTTCAGAAACTATTCGTCATTATAGAACCTTTATGTATCCTATTATTGTCTTATCTTTTGAACATTTTAAATATACTCGATAAGAACTTATGTGCATTAAGCATATTTATTATGATTTCCTTTCTTTTCATATGCACTTATCATATCCCTTTTCTTAGGGCAAATACTTAGATCTTTTACTTAAGAGGAAAATAATTACGCTTTCATAATAACAATGATTCAATTTGATTTATTTTCAATATTTATTTTTATGCAAGTTTTTTTTTTTAAAAAAAAGGACGAAAGTTTAGGCAACATATTATTAGGCGTAAAATTTTAAACAAAATATATATAAAATTCTTACTAAGGTAGGTAGATACTTTCTATTCATCGCACAAAAGCTGCACAATGGGCTATTGGCGGAAACAAAACTTGAGGATGATCCACCATCACAATTTTGTAAGGACACTTTTGCAATTTAGACATAGATCTAAAGGGGAAGAAAATTTCCCCCAGATATCCGCGCCCTTGGTACTGTTCAGCATGTTCTCAGTGAGTCTTGACGGAGTCCAGGATGAAACCCCGACCCCTCCGGACGGAGTCGGACCGGAGGGGTCGCTAACACTACCTAATTTTTCATTACGAAATATAGGTAACTATTACAATTGCGAACGAATACGAATGGCATAAACAAAGACAATAAAGACATCGTGAAAGAACTGAGATTTTTTTCTGATTCTCAAGAACTTAATTGCATAAAAAAAATTTACTCGATTTTAAGTTTATTTTGTGAACAAATTAATAAAAAAGAGATATATAAAACATGCTTTTTAAGTACTCACCTTAATCGGATCTTTTCCTTTTTTTTCAGGTGTTTTCTTTGGAATACGTGATTCACATTCCTTATTGTTCACATCATCGGTGATATCCATTTTCTTATTTGTATCCCATTGCACAACTCAAATCCTCGTTTTGAGCATTGTTTGCAAGTAATAAACACCATCAATAATTGTTTTAGAGCAAAAGTATTTACATTTTTCTATTTTAAGATCTTAGTTTCTGTATACCTTTTAATCATCTTCCTTCACGTTAAATTTATTTTATGACCATTGTGAATCATAGTATAAGTAAACTATAAAGGTACAGCCTTTTTTGAAGTAATTTATATTAGTTCAATAGCAGGTACATTCATAAATATTCAAGAATTTGTGCTTTGTTTGCTACTACGAAATGTGCAATTATTCATCATTTTATTTCCCATGCACATAATATTTTGGCCATCAATTGGCTAATTAATATTTTAATGTATCCAATATATCTAACTGAATTTAATTTTAATGCATTGTCGGTTTCTCGATGTTATGAGATATGCATTAAAAAATAACGTGTCCATAAAAAAATTTCAGTTTGTATCAGCTGCATTCAGTTTGTTCTTTGTATTTAAAATGCACTAGTTTATAAAACAGATTGCTTATGAAATAAAAAATTATATCTAAGCTGAGGATGATGCGTAGGCATAACTATATAGTTTGTTATGATGATGCAAATGATGAGCTCTCAAATCTCCTGAGCATCACTATCACGTTCTAAGAGAAACCGCTATCTGAAGTTGAAGAGCAAGAGGATGACTGAATGAAGAAGATTCCATCCTCTCTCTCCTCAGAAAACACGTGCCCGCCAATGATGCGACCCGGTCACGTGCCTGCGCGACGTCCACGTGCGCCGGTTCGTTCATCATTGAACATGTTGTCTCTCTTCGTACCAATTGGACATTTATGAATGGAATTTGTCCCATTCTTAACAAAAGAATAATAAAAGAGGATTGTATAATTCTTATATATTATGCGTTGTGGTTTCCGGTGGGTTATGTTTTGAGCAGAAAAACATGATTAACCGAAACAAATGATATATAGGACCTTTGAAAAGGAATTGTGCAGCTTTATATAACTCATAATTTGATATAAAATATATAAGAAGTAACAGAAAATAAATAAGTATATTTTTCTTCGCTACTTTAACTGATATTTTTTTTAACAAACAAACAAATTTAATTGAACAAAACAGAAAATAAATAAGTTCAAAAATAAAAATAAACATATATTTATCACTATGAGGATATATCCTGTCCAGGTGATTAAGAATTGAAATACACAATAAATTTATAAAAATATGTTTTTTTTGTTACAAAAAAAATATTAAAAAAACTTTTACGTTAAAGTTTTTATTCAAATCAGTAATCTGCGCACGTACGTTACCTATTTGATGACTTAGAATATCGTCTGCACTAATTAATTAGCATATTTGAGGTTACCCACTTTAACCATTAAGATTGAGTTAAAGAGCGCGGAAGATCAAAATAGATCAAAAATCATTATGATGGTTCGTTTATGTTTTTTTGCCCACTGTACATTCATGCAGAAATAGTATCGAACGACGAATGTTATGCATTTCAGCAATTGTATTATTTTTAATATTTTAAATAAAAAATGCAATTTTAGAAAATAATCGATTAAAAAAGTCAGTCATGTGATCATTATTATAGGATAATATATTTATTACGATACGTAATTATTTATGAAATGATAAATAAATACATTTTTAGATATTTATTATTAATGAGTTCTCAAAATGTACTATGCTCGAAAGTACACAGAGAAACAATTCTGGTAAAATTACCGTACTGTATGGTAGTGATATTTTAGGTTAAAGAAAAAGAAAAACAAATTCGGTTAATAAAACCAAAATATACGATATTTAAACCATTCATTTGGTAATTTTTTCGTTCATATGGTAACGGTTGAATTTCTGATTTTCAAAAATATAGTTCTTATTACTGCACATTTACTAAAACATACAAAACTGAAAAGAAAATTTAACCCATTCAATGGTTTCTGTACCACGCTCTAAGGTAAGTTGTTTACAAAATTATTATAAAATTAAATAGGATTACAAAATGTTTATTCGTTTATCAAATTTTAACACATAATTTTGAACCGTATTTTATTGTTAATTTTAGAAAAATTATTGCCAACGTGTCTCTGTAAAATTAATCGAGCTTTTTGGTGTTCCCATAGAGCCAGAAACCAGATAATTTTTACCATGTTTTGATGGTTTAAACCATACTTTTTTCCCAGTGTATTTATTTATTAAAATCACCTTTGTCGTTCACTGTTGGCACAAATGCTGTGTATGCAGTTTGATTTTAATATTAAATGTAAAATAGTAATGCTCTTTAGTAAAATTATTTTCATTGAAATATGCTTACATTACATTCATTAAGACTCGAAAAATTTCATGTATAAAAAATTTTATTTTATTTAAGAAATAAAATGGTGCGTATAGGCATCATTCACCAAATCAATGAACCAACCATTTAGTTAAACGCTTGTTTTTTTTATAAAATTTGTTTTATTTATTTTTTATTTACTGACTTGCAACTTTAATTCATCATAAAAACAAAATGATAAATCTCAAAAAGAATAATTATATACATTCAAAAAATTTAATTTGTCAATAACCACTTTAAGTTTTAAAAAAACTTTAATAGTTAAAAAATTTTTCAACGGAAAGTATTTACTCCAATTGAATTACTATTAATTTTTGGGTGTCTTAAAAACCCTTGACAATAGCAGAAAAATAAAATTCGTGTAATAAAAAATACCAGGTATAACAAAAAGATTTCTAAAGCTCTCTAAAGAAAGTAAGCTCTCAATGATTTGAATTTTTAAAAAATATCGCATTATGAAAAAGTTATTTGAATTAAAATTTAATCAATTGGAGGGATAATGCTGATTCCTTAATTATCTAAAAGGCGTTTTATTTTTTTTAAAGTTTTCAAAATAACTATGTCTGGACAATCAATCAAATTTTATTATCACAATAAAATAAAATAAAAATTTTTATTATTTAGTTACAAAAGCGAACAATTACAATAAATTTATGAAAGCTCCTTTAATTCTCAGAGAAACAGATAAAAGCACGAGCTAACAATGAATTATAGAACTTGTAACAAAAACTATAATCCTTACTCGTGTTCACTATAAGAAACAGCATAAATATATTTATAGGACTTTTGTTTTTCTTAAAAAAATATAAAAGCCAGAAAAATCCTTAAAAAAAAGGTAACAAGATTTAAGAGCTTACTTTCTTTACTTTTTCTCCATCTAAGAAACGGTTCTGGTTCAAAAACTTTGAATCACATATATCAAGTTTTGAAAGTAGTTTCGATTCGCCGGCATAGTGAGCAATGTGACAAAAAGATAGGACCTATTTTTTTCTTTTAAGGAAATTGAGAAGCGGTCAAGTATTTGAATTTACTCAACTGTTTCGATATAACTCCAGTAAGTTCAAATTTATTATAACAACGTTTTAAACCCCACATTTAAAAAGTAAAATAGAAAAAGTAAGCTATTTCTACGAAAAATTTCAAACGATAATAAAATGCTTTGGGTATGAATTAATTTTAAGCAGAGTAGAGGAAAGAAAATTGTTTCTTCCAATTTTTCTTCTAGAAAAGAAAAATTAAGCAAGAACACATCCAGATTATAAGAAAAATTATGTTTATTTTTTAACAAAATTTTTTGTTTTAGGTTTTTTTTCTGTTTAAGGGTTTTTTTAAGGTTTTTTTTTGTATTAGGTCATTTACATTTTAATATGTTTTTTTCTGTTAATAAAGGGTCCCGTTTTCCAACAATTATGATTGCCTTTAACCTTGTTTTTCCTAAAGGTTCGTTATTTTTTACAAAAACAATGAACATATTGTTTGTAAAATATGTTATTAATTTGATTATATTCTGTTAATGTTTTAACCATGATGAAATGAAAGTTAACAGGAACTAAATTGTACTTGGAAATAATTATAAATAAAAAATTCAGTATATGAAACCGAATATGAAGAAACGAATGAAAAATAATTTTACGCGTAAACAGTTCTTTTTCTTTAATCTTTTCAGTTTTTTTTTTCTTAATACAAACATTAAGATTTCTCTCTCTCTTCTCTCTCCCTCTCTCTCTCTCTCTCTCTCTTTTTTTTTTTTTTTGTTTTTTTTGTTTTTTTTTTTTTTGTTTGTTACTTTCAACGTGTGAACTTCAAAACGAGCCAATAAAATAGAAATCTCGAGAGATAAGAAATTTTTTGCAACAATTGATAAACGGCTTTAATTCAAAGCAAAATAAAAAATAGAGATAGAGAAATGTGAGGAAAAATTACTGAAAAGTAAAGCAATTTTCGAACAAATAGGAATTGTGCAAAAAAAAAAAAAATTATAATTAAATTTACCAACAAAGATTGCTCCTTCAGCTCGCATTTATATATTTTTTATATTGCTTTTAGATTTATATTTCTTTTTGGACTGCAGAACGGTCTACATGGTATTTTTTACTACAAGTTACTCGGACTAATCATCAAATGTTAAATCCTTTTATACCCTTTTTCAGCATCACGTTCATAATTTAAGTTCCTTATTGTTACAATTTCAGAACTGCAAAACAAAATGTAACACTAAGTTAAAGACCCAAAACAGCTATGCTTACTATTGTTTAATATAGAAAAGTTTCTTTAATTGCTTTGGCTATATTTAAACAATATTTGAAACTACTCCTTTTTGAGGATATAATCGTGTGAGCTTGGTGAAGAGATTATATCTTTTTTTCCCGGATTTTTATTTTTTTTTAAATTTATGTTATTTTATTTTATTTTAATAATTTTCTTTTTCTATTTTCATTATTTTGTAATTTTTCCCACTTTTTCTCTAAATTTTAAACTTAATTGAAAGTATGATACAGTTTGAAATTTATGTATACATATTTAAAAATAAATAAATATTGTAGGAATCAATACATTTATACCTGCCTTGTTTAGTCCTTTTTATTTATTTAAAATATCTTTCAAACTTTAAATAAACTTACTGTTTATTAAAGCTTGAAAGATATATATATCAGTTTTATGCTTCCGATAATTCATGAAAATGAGTGCAATTTACTGGAGAAATGCTCTTTAAAATTTCCTATCACTCTCGTTTCTATACAACGAATCCGTTTTATTTTTGTCGCATGTTTGGTTCCCCTAAAAATTCAAAATGTTTTCATTATCTTAAAGTTTAAGAGGTACAACAAAATGCTAGTGAACTGCATTCAGAAGATATTTTTACGTATAAACTCAAGTTATGAGATAAAACACTTTCAAAGGTACTTAAGAATTCTCTATTGTTTGCCGGCGATCATGAATTCGCAACATTTTCTCCCTTAGATGTTACAAATTTAGGAAGAGATTTAAGACTCTGAACTTGATAGATTAGCCTATAATAAAAGCATTCACCTTGTTATATCAGAATTTTTTTTAAAAAAAAAATTGGGCAAGAGAAGAAACAGGAATCCCCAAACAATATTTAATTTTACTATATTTCTTATTAATTCGCTGCTTGTTGAATCTTGTATTTATTTCAATAACTTTTCAATTAGATACAGGACTTCTACACTAAGCTTCGTGCTTGATAAAAATACAGCATTCAACAAGAAATGATTTCATGACAGCTACAAAAAAATTCATTAATTGTAATTTTATAGACAAATATTGGATTTCTCAGAAAGGAATTTCTTTTTTTAAAAAAATGAAAGGTGGTTTCCTGATAGTGAATAAATATTTTATCGAATCATATATTGTCCATTCTGATCCAATACCCTTGTCCTCTCTAGTGATAGCATAATTCCACACGCATTTAAATTTTTGTTCTTTATTTGGAAAAAACTGATCCAGGTTATAGATATCATCTTTTATCAGTGTTATAGATAGCTTAAATAATGCAGTCGTAAGCCATCATACGTTCTAAAATGGTTTATTAACGGTAGGTTGGTATTGATAACAGTCCACATCCGCTCTCCACAAGGGAGGGGGTGGACAAGACTTCTGACAATTCTGGAACAGCTTATCAGGATCACAACATGATGGAAAGGACATGCGAAAACCATTGCTCTCGCATTTTATACAAACACAGATTTGAGTAAACAGGCACAGTCGTCGACATACTTGTATCCTTACGCATTAAGGAAAATCATTTACTGCTTCCTTATATGGAAGTGAAAAGGGGGAGAGATTCTAAAAATAACTCAATCGTATGTTATTAGCCTTGAATTCCCAAAATAGAATCTCTCTACGCTTATTCTTTAACAAAGACATTTTATGAAAACGAAAGAGTTTTAATTCTTTTATTAATACAAAAGTATTATAATTTTTGCATTACATCCCCCCCAAAGATTTTTGGCAAGCCAAAAAGAAATCATAATAAAATTTAGAATTCTCTGAACTTTTAAAATTTATGTTGGTACGACTGTTCCTTTTCACTACTACAAATAACATTTTTTCAATTATCTGTCAAAAAAAAAAAAAAAACTATATACAATGACAATAATAAAAACATGATAATACACTTTATCTGTTTAGGCAACTAAATAGAAAGAAAAATGAAATATATTTTTATAACTAATCTACTAAAATTTTCAAAAAAAAATTTCTTTTTTTCACACAAAAATATACAAAATTTTTATGGAAACGAACTGGACAACAAGTGTCTTTAATCAGAATTTAAGATTCTGTATGGTTAAAGGGTTTATTTACTTTATGAAAATCTGTATTCCTCGTTAAAATGGAAGAAAACAGTATTTCATGAAGCATCGTGATACTGAGAGATCCAGAGTGGATAAAACAAAAATAGTTTAGAAAATTTTTTCTCACTATGTTGAGAAAAAAAAAGTTCAAGTTACTTCGCCCTCACATTTAAATGATGCTGAGGTAAACATCTTTAACGCGATTCGGATCTCTCAAAAATATAGGGTGTACTTCTTCCCTTGAAGAAGTAAAAAATTTTCTTTTGTTTTGGACACTATTCATGATTTAATTTCAACATTTGTGGGTTGTGATATTTCCTAAGCTTTGATACATGTACTATTTCAAAATTTTGTTTACCTAAATTTTTCTTTCTACCATTTCCTATTTTTTCGTCGATGTTAACCTGATAATGTATGCACCCATTACCTAGTTCTAGTTTCTTTCTTTTTCCTGTTCTTTTTATTTTTGTTATGTAATTAACTGCTTGGTCATTCTTTCTTTTTCCTGTTCTTTTTATTTTTGTTATTAACTTCTTGGTCATTCTTTCTTTTTCCTATTTTTCCTGTTCTTTTTATTTTTGTTACCCCTCACATTATTATTTTTTTTTTCAAAATGTTTACTTTTATTGAAACATCTTAAACTTCTATTTTTTTCAAAATGTTTACTTTTATTGAAACATCTTAAACTTCTATTTTTTCAAAATGTTTACTTTTTTTGAAACATCTGAAACTTTTATTTTTTCACAATTTTTAACCTTAACATTTTTAGAGTTCTGCTGTCTAATGTGCAAAGATAAGTTGTCTAGAATTAGCAGAGGTGATCAATCTCATACCAAACTGAGTAACAACTGGCCCGACACCATCAATAAACAAACAAAAATCTTTGCAAGTTTGCAACCCTACTAAAGCATACAGTAACTCAGTATCAAGTATAAAAAACTTAGCTGAGTTAACAATTTCGCCTATCGTAATAAGGGGAAACTCACAAAATTTGTTAAGTGTGAAATGTCCTTTTGTTTGGGTAACATTTAATTTTTCACATTTTTAATAGGAATATTTAGTTTTGACCAAGTCCGAAAAAGAAAAAGCATTACAAATTTCTTTTAGTTTTTTGTTTGTGTTTGAAAATCTGAAAAATTAAGAATTTTGTTTGTCGTCACAAATTTCATTGACGTTTGAAACACATTTATTTCCCTCAAAAACATTTTAAATGCATAAAAATACACTATTATATAATAATTTTTTAAAAAAAATCAAGGTAAACATACGAAATGCAATCAATTCTTAAATATATTTCTGTATTAAATTATTCATAATAAGAAATTTAAGACACTACTCATCTCTAATATCACTAAAATATTTGATTATACTAGTGAGAAAGAAAAATAAGAGGATAAAAAAAATATATATCTACAGTATTTTCTTTTCTTTTTTGCTAACACTTTCTTTCGGCCTTCATGACTTTTTATGTTGAAGAGAAACAAAAAATATAATCATTTTTTTGTTTTTAACGCGCACATTCACTTTTGTTTTCACATAAATCTTCGGGATTTTACACGCGCGCACATATCACTGGTGTTAACAGCAGCTTTTTAATGAAAGGAACTTTTAATAAAGGATCAAAAGCTTCTCTATAAATTTAATATAAATCGCGCACATTCACTTTTGTTTTCACAATTTGAGCACTACGGAATTGTAGGGTCATCGGTCATTTCCAGATTGGACACTGTAGGGTCATCTCGATCAACACTATGGGGCACACATCAAACGGTTTCAGAGAGGCATGTGACGAGCTCGAGCCAACGTCAGCATTCTCACAGCGATGAAGGTACGGGTACCGATCGAGTGGTGAAATCAATCCTTCCTTCATTCTTTTTTTCGACTCCGATGGGGCAAAAAAAAAATTTTTTTTTCGACTCCGGTAGGTGATGGGATGAGGTTTTATCAACGTTGTAGTCAGCCGGAAAATAGATAACAATGGTTTCCTCAGCAAGTAACCATCCTGCCGGCTTGTAATAAAAGGGCTAAAATCCCTTTTATCAGTGTTATAGATAGCTTAAATAATGCAGTCGTAAGCCATCATACGTTCTAAAATGGTTTATTAACGGTAGGTTGGTATTGATAACAGTCCACATCCGCTCTCCACAAGGGAGGGGGTGGACAAGACTTCTGACAATTCTGGAACAGCTTATCAGTATCACAACATGATGGAAAGGACATGCGAAAACCATTGCTCTCGCATTTTATACAAACACAGATTTGAGTAAACAGGCACAGTCGTTGACATACTTGTATCCTTACGCATTAAGGAAAATCATTTACTGCTTCCTTATATGGAAGTGAAAAGGGGGAGAGATTCTAAAAATAACTCAATCGTATTTAATTAGCCTTGAATTCCCAAAATAGAATCTCTCTACGCTTATTCTTTAACAAAGACATTTTATGAAAACGAAAGGGTTTTAATTCTTTTATTAATACAAAAGTATTATAATTTTTGTATTACATATATATATATATATATATATATATATATATATATATATATATATATTGACAGCCTTGAAATCACAGTCCTTGCTGAGTTGTTTTAAGATTTGTAAGTATTCTCTGACTGTTTCTGTTGTTTGTTGACCTCTGGTGGCTAAACAATGTCTAGAAAAGATTTCGTTGCGGCGTACGATATATCGAGAGTCCAGGGTAGATACAGCATCGTCATAGCTTTCCGCATCGTTGATACTTAAAAATACAGTCGCGGAGATGTAATAGCATAAGAGCGAAAGCTTACCTTCGTCGTTAACATTAGGTATTTTGGCAACAAAGTTCGTGAAAGTCCGTTTCCAGTGTTTCCATTTGGTTTCTGCACCTGAACACGTTGGGTCCACATCGAAACGTTCTGGCTTTAGCAATTGCTCCATGGGAAAAGAAAAACGATGTTGATAAGCTTATGATAAGATATTTTCTTTCTTGATTAAACTGTTATATTGATAAAATAAAATAAACAGAAAAGGTTTATCTTTAATCAACAAAGATGACACATAATGTTTGGCTACATGAATAATGGAATTACACTAAAATGTAAACAACCTAGTGTTGCCAGATTACAAAGCGTAAGAGAGGTGTTGCCATTGCAGTAAAATATATATATAACACTTACAAAAGGAAATTTGTATACCAGGTACCTCAAATTAAAATCTTTTTTCCTGTAAAGGCATACAAAATATGAAGACAAGAAAAGTTTTGCTTACAAATATTTTGTTTAAAATTCCATAGTTTCAAAACGTAGTCATTTCAATATACTAGTTTCAAAACGTTGCCAATCGTAAAGAGGCAAATATATATTGGATCGCTGTTTTACTCAGATGAAGTTGGTCTAACTTTTAAGACCATAGCCTATATCCATGGGACCATAACCAAACGTATGGGCTTTAAACCATGAGATTCGCATAAGTATGAATATACAAAGCAAGAATTCAAAAATCATCTAACTTATAATCTATTTATTTATACTTAAACTTTCATTATAGCTAATTAAAAATCAATTAACATAAAATTTAATTATTTGTACAGGACGTAAACATGCCATGTCGAAAATAAAGCGTGAAAAATATTGCTTTGAACCGAACGAAAGTAAGAACTAGTTGTGGAAAGAAGGATTTATAATCACAAAAGGTTGTATGTTGACCTAATATTTCCAGCCATTGCGTGAAATTTAAACTCCAAAAATTGAGACCAAACGTCATTTTGTCAAAGTGCATTTAATTCTCTGATTGTTTCTACGTTTTTTACATATCTTACCATCTATATTTAGATTTTGAATAATCTCCATCTCAAAAGTACTTAATTTCTCACACAAGAATCTAAAAATTGTCGCGTTATTATAAATTTATTACTTGTTTTTTCAGCTAATTATTTTAAAAAAATAATAATAAAATAAAAATACGCCAAAGTTGTGCCAAAATTTAAACGAGATTTTTTTTATCTAAAAGTACAACTTCGGGTTTAATATTACTTTTGTTACAACGGGTATCATATTACTTCATTTCGTTTCATTCGTTGCTTTCGTTTATATTATCAAATTTTGGTACTGGTTTTAAAAACTTACAACTTTAAATCATTATACAGAATGTTCCGCAAACAACGCCTTTAATGAATAGTTTTAAAATCCCAGTGAAAACAAGATGAAAAAAATGCATCCACAATAAGAGCCGAAAATATAATTTTATAAAGGGGAAAAGAAAAAATCCTAATCGCCATTAGCTGAATCGGAAATAAAGGTACTATGAAAGACAACAAAATCAGTTTGATTGCTGAAATTCCTGAACCTTTCTCTAAATATTTCATGTTTCAGCCATTAATCGGATTCTTTAGTACCATCTTTCTCAATAATGATTTGTTAGAATTCGATAGTGTACTTTTTTCTGGTTTATATATTAAATTGAGACCCATTTCATTTTTGACAAAGATTCAAAAATTATATATTAAGGGTGGTTATTGTGGAACGCCCTAAGTATACAGAGAGATAGTGTTTGGGACCCATCATATGATTTTTTTTTTTTTTTTTACTATCGACTGTTACATATTTTTGATTCTTTTTACATTCAAAATATTAAAATAGTTTACGTAAGTCTTCTTATTTTAGTTAAATATATGACAGTAGTTAATTACTTGTGTGAAATTTCAAAGCTGTTACAACGTAGTTATAACTGAAATCACCCATATAAGACTTAATTTTGATTTAAACACGCATTTTACAACTAGCAGTGCTCTTTATTTATCATACAATTGAAACTATTACGGAAAATAATGACGGAAAGAGAATAAGGGCCACAATTAAAAAGTAGGTTCTTTATTCCAGGAAAAAGGAATTTTTTAATGAAATTTGGTCCATTGTCATACTTACAACTAAAGAAAAATATATTATGTCAAAAAGAAAAATGCTTTGAAAAGTGCGAGTTGTGAGTTTATTCGAAAAGTTTAAGTGTCCTGAAAGTCCCCAGATCTTAATCTTATACAGAATATGAGGATATCTGCCAGCAAAAATAGGAAAAGAACAAATTACATTACAAAAATGTATCATTTTTTATTGATTCGAGAAGAAACAAACGAGTCGGACGAAATCGGAAAAAATTGTAAGAGCTTAGAGGATTCAATGCCAAAACGAGTGAAATGGTCGAGTCAAATGGTCGAAACGATGAAGTCGAAAGAAGGGCATATATATTATTAATTAAGAAAAAAAAATACTTAAACATTCCTACTAAGCGTTCGTTTTTTGGAAACACGTATTTAATTTATTTAAAACGCTTTCTACTGCAACTTCCATTCCTTGCATACATTTAGCCACAACAGATTTAACATTCAAATTTAGCTGGTAACGAAAAACGTTAACTTTTATTGGTTATAGATAGTATAATTGGTAACGCTGAAAAAAGCTTATCAATTTGTCTTTAAATGTATAACGTTTTAATACCGTAGCTGAACAGCCGACCCAATTCTGAGCTTACGGCTGCCAATGTTCAACTCCGTAACCCTGTAATTCTGAACCCAATCTAGAAGACAATGGAACTCCTGAATCAAGTATTGGGGAATTTTTGCTCTCACGGAGAACTTTATTGATGGAACTAACCTGCATTCGCGTTAAATGGAGAGGAAAAATCACGAAAACCTCCCATGGTTAGCCTGACGGCAAGGGGACTAATGTCTAACATTTAAGACAAGAAAATATTGGACTTCATGCAGAAACGACAGCTTAGAATATGGCGAAGTCTGATTGCTTTGTACAGGGAGCCAACTTAAGGCAGAAATCATTCTTTTAATTATACTTTTAACTTCATTTATTGCTATAAAAATGATGTATAAGTGTATTAAGTCATTCCTGACTGGAAAATAGTGGGAAATACGAAGAAAAAGTGAAAAACAAAATTGTCGAATATGAATGACAACTCGATGAATAGCGAAGTCTTATGAGTGAAACGTGAAAACATGTTCAAAAACTTAGAAACTTGGAAAACATTATTAGTGCCATCGTGTTCAGGAACTTAATCAAACTCCATAAAAGCCCTAGACAATGTCAAGAATTGGAGAAATAATCTCAATATGGATAACTTTAAAACTATTGCGATGTCTTGTCGAATGGGGATTATTTTGGAACACTGCTATAATACTATTCTGTCAGCAGCGACATCTGGCGAACTTTGCAAAAAATATTAGGAAAATGTATTGCAAATAAAATCTCGGGTTTACTAAGCAGAACGCAGAAAATCGCTTTTTTTCCCCCAATGATTTTGTTTTCAATTTACAGGTCATTTTTTGAGGGGGGGGGGAGCACCTAGCAAATAGCAGTCTTTTAAATATTTAATCTATTGTGCTAGAAAAAAATCAAACCTGATCTTAAAATTCTAATTTTTTGCTTTCAGCTGCAAATTAAGAAATCATGTTGTCGCCGAGGAACCGAAGTAAGAAAAGCTTTACGCCTATTAAAGTGCCTACTATATCAGGAAGCCTAGCAGGTAGCATAGCAGGTACAAGCACAGCTATACCGATTACGGACACGAGTCAACTTATCGGAACTTCCAGGCCTAGCTCAATCAAGCCATCTACAGTTTTAACAGAAAATATTTTGAGAGCTAATGAAGCACAAATCACACAATTGCGCAATAGGTTTGCTTTCGGCAGAAGGGATAAGTTCTATTTTTTAACCATACCGGGACTTCTACGACTTGTAGAATGTGTAAGCTTATACCTCAATTACTTGTGATTTTACAAAAAATTTCCAAAATTGGTTGTTGATTTGGAAAAAAAATATTTAAAGAAAAACGAAGCGTGATGGTTTTCTTTTTTCTGCTAAAGAAACCAGTTAATTTATTCATATTAAATTTTAAAATTATTTTTAATACTCGTCAATAGATGACGCTACTGAAAGCTAGTCAAGAATGTTTTTAAAGTAACCACACTTTGCAGTAACAGCATGGTACAGTCTGAGAACAAAACAATAACATTCATCTGTACATACATTTTTTCAGTTAGAACGGTCTGACAAACAACGGCAAATATTGTTTTAAACTTTTCTAAGTCAGCAGTACCATCTATTAACAAACTCTTCAATTAATTTTAAAACTTGGTGAAATTAAAAGGTTTCTAAAGCAAAACGCCGCAAACCATGCATTTCTATCTTCTTCAGTATTGCTTGGTACAATTTCAGAACAGAATTAGCAATTAATTCTAATGGAAATGGTCAAGCAATCTGCTAAAAACAGTGTTTATTTTTAATATAGGAAAGAGTTACGTTTTGTGCTGTGCAGATTAAAGTAAAAAACAGCGTAAATAAAGCACAAATAAAAGTACAAAAAATTGACAAGCTAGTTTGTCAATTTATTGTACTTTCATTTGTGCTTTATTCTTTCTTTTCTTTTTTTGCTTTAATCAAAGTTTTTTTTTCTGTTAGCAGTGCCATCTATTGTCATAAATAATTTTTAAATTTCGAAATTTTTTTCAAGATAAATGGTTTTAAAAGATCAATAAAACGTACATTTCTATCTCCTTTCATTTTTATTTAATTGGGTTTCTGAATCATCGGTCATTATAGAGACATGTGTAGAGTGCTGAAAAAAAGTACTAAGTCGCTGAAGAAAGTGATTAAACGTAAAAAGAAAGTTCTGATGTGGTTTTATTTTATAATATAGTCATATATTAAGACATAATAAAATCAAAAGCAAAATGAAAATAATAGCATTATTTTCATTTTGCTATATTATACACATTATGCATTACTTTATGTGTCATAATAAGATTTCAGCGCAAAGTTGGAGAAAAGTATAAAAATGGTACATTATTTACATCAGTAATCAATGCGAGATCCTTTGTTTTCGGTCACATTTACGTGATATGTGGATTGCCGCATTTTCCTGTTGGAAGATTCAGTCTCCATATGTTATAAGAGAAGAAATAGGCAATAAATATCAGTAATAGCCAATATATCTTGATACATAATTAAATTAATTTTAGTTTATATAAATAAAATTGGAGTTGTACCGCTTGCTACAAAAGTGACTCAAACCAAGACGGAACGTTTGGAAAATAAGTGTTGTAGTTCGCAAATCGTACGAAAAATAACAACAGCCATCTGGTCTATGCAAATTAAACTTCTTTTCCTCAGAAAAGACCACATCACTCCAATTTGTACCTTTATTAAGATGTTTCTTTGCAAATGCTAAACTTGAATCTTTGTATAATTTAGAAAGCAGATGTTTTCCTTTAATATTTCCAAATTGAGTGTCAGGATTATTACTTAAATAATTTCTAAACGAGAGGAGATTGCTGCATGGTAACTGCATTTCATTTTTAATTTGTGCAGATGGCATCTTACCATGACAAGTAAGCTTCCAGGTTCGTCATTTTTGCCTTCATAAAATTTTTTTCCTTTAAATTCGCTGTGAAGTAGGCCATAGCTTTCAGGATTGCTGAAGTAACTATTCACTGCAGCCTTGGACCTTCCTATTTTTCTTGCAATTTGAGAATCACTCAAGCCCATTTCTTTAAAAGCTGATATTCTACACAGTTCATCTTCTGTTAAATGAGTTGCCCTTGACATTGTATTGCGCGCGTAAATTACCAAAATATGCTTTTATACAACTCGAATTTGCTTCTTGTACTAGAACAAACCGCTTTCTCACATGTTTAATGCCTGACCCTGGCTTAATTAGTATCGACTTTATGCTTTTCTTCACGTTGTTTTGCAATATTTATGTCAATTTTGCCTTGATTTAAATAATATGCCGAATAAAATAAAAAGCAATAGGGCACTACATTTGCAAGCTGCAAGTAGGAAGTAAATTTGCATATTCAACCATAACAGTGGTGTTTCCCGTTTGGTAACTTTTTTCTCGGCTTTATACTTTTTTTTTAGCACTGTATTATCTTTGTTGACACTATCATACTCGATAATATAATAACTTACATTTTTAGCAGTTCTTTGCACTCTTGCATGTGACAATGTTTGGGTTCTACGGCACATTTTACGAAAGAGAAATTACGTTTGTTGTAACTCCTTTCTACATTTCCACATCAAGGGAACAGCTTTACTTGCTCGTAAATTACTTCTCGTTCATGGGAAGCATAGTGATGGTTATTTCTGGAATCTTTAGTTCAACCAGCAATACTGCTCTGTTATCCAGTCTTTATGTGAGTAATGTCTCTAGTTTTAATATACCATTGAGTTTTACAAATGCTCATTTATTAATGCTATATTTTGTTTCGCTTTTTTTAGCCATTTATATTTGATTTGGTGCAATTTATTATGATGGCTGCGGCTGCCGTGAGCAACATTGTGCAGTATAAAGATGTGGAAGTACAGAAGAAAATGGTTATTGGATTAAAAGCAAAAGAAGCAGCCTCAGTAATAAAACTTATAATTATTTATTTGATGTTGAATGAAATGTATTGGAATCGACCTATACACAAGGTGTTTCGTAAAGATCTCCATTTATATATATTTTTTGAATCTATGTCTTTGTAAAATTATATACATGGGCTAAAAATTCTACTCTGTTAGAAACTTTTCGGTAAAAATGGTTAAGTAGAAATTTATTTTATTGTTATTTTACCATATTCAACCAAAACAGTCAAATAACCATAAAAAAAAAGGTGATATTCAGAGTGCTAAGTGTGAGAAAAAACGTTCATTGATTGTTTTTTTTTATCAAATACGGTTTAAAAATCTGGATTCTATCCCCGCCAACTAGGCCTACCAGATGATGCTCTTTTGCTCTATGCAGCTGGGTACATGTAGTATATATAGCTGGGAATGCTAATCGGTCAATCTCATGCCCGGCTGAACAAGGCATCCTAAATAGAAGTTCACATCCCAGGGCTGATAATACATTATTTATCTTCTCTCAATACACTACATGAAGAGTTTCTAGTGTTTGAAATGCATTAAAGTGTTTCTAGTTCACACTTCAATCAGTGACCCAAGGCTATTAGAATTCATGTATAAATGACGTAGCATCCTAAAATCTCTATTGTAAGTTTTAGTTTTTATGATTTAGAGACTATGCTAGTTGTAAGCGGTTACAAAACCGTATAGTTTTGTATTCACGTTTTTTAACAGTACGTACCGTATAGTTTTGTATTCACGTTTGTACCAGTTATAAACGGTTTCAAAACCGTAAAGGTAAAGAGCCGTTCCTAACCGTAAACATTACGGTTATTTGGATGACAGACTGTTGCCCATTATTGTATCGTAGTTTCAGGGTGAAAATTCTAACAAGGTGTTATTAAATGCATCAAAAATGAAATTATTAATTTTGTCTACTTGGAGGATTAAACATCTTTAAACGGTGAATAATAAAGCATTCCCAGAACAGCTCTTTGTGGACCAAGAGTGTCATGGAGGTTAAATCTCTATTATTTCGTGACCTGCAGCATGATTGTGGCAATAGGGTCATAGCTCACAGGTGGATTTTGTTTTCCAGACAAGCTGGTACTCATCAATCTGAAGCAGAGAGGGCTTCAAGCCGCATTGGGGATCGAACCCCAGTTCCTTACAGCACTGGCGTCGCCACCATAGGGGTCCGGACCCCCCCCCCCAATAATTGGGAAGCCAGGATCCATTATTTTGAGAAAATATTTCAGTTTTGTTTCCATAACTTTTAATTTTTTTTCTCTCTCTCTTATTTTTACATAGTGCAACCTATTATATTATATAATTAAAAGAAAATTAGAAAAAAGTAAAATACACACAAAAAAATGCACTGTATAAAAAAAATAAAACAGGTGTTTAGAGAACTACAATAAATATCACTGCCACCCTTTCCTTCAATAAGCAATAAAACACTCTTCAATAGGACACTCTTCTCCCTCAACATCACACACATAGTCATTTGATACACCAAAAATAGCCGCCTTAGTTTACGCTATGGGTATTTATGGCCCTGGGCTTTTTTGTCCTCTTTTTTAAAATGTCAAATATCAGCAGACCCCTACCTATTCATAAATTGTCTCAAACAGGCAATTATCTAGAATTTCTAGAGGGGATTTCAGTGGGGGGAGATTCTTGTAAACAATTTTTTTTTATTTTTTATTTTTTTTTTTTTGGTGGTTGTTTTTTCAAGAAAATTTCTCTGACATACAATCATTCTAAATCTTCTCTTACGTATAAGCGCTCACAGTGTTATTCCATCATTATTTAAACTAGACATTTTCAGTACAAAATTTTAATAAATATAAATAATTCTGTTTACTGTTATATTTTGTTTCATTAATTGTTTTAACTTAAATTATTAGTTGTTATTTTTTTTTTAAATAAAGTTTATATAAAGTTTTTGTAATAAAGTTTATCGTTGGATAACAAGTAGTCGTTAAATACATTTTGGGGAGGTAAGCAAATGTTTGTATTAAATCACTTAATTCATTTATAATTGTATGTTTATGTTCTGCAAGAATTGTTTTATAGTTTGTGTATTAAATTTATTTCTATAATACATTAGTTCATGATTTTACTGTTCATTGTGCATGAATTTATTTTGAACGCACGGAGTTACTTCTTATTTTATATTTATAAAATCAATGTAACTTTAAAATTTTTAAAATTATAAATCAAAACTTAGAATTTTTATGACCTTTCTATAACTTTGTTTTAATTCAGAAATTTAATGTCACGTTTATGTTTATATGGAAATTTACATATAATTTAATAAATTTTTTTTATATAAATACTGACTATTTATGCCCTAATATAAATAATTAGCATTAACTTTCATTTTAATTAATTAAAAAAGAAGAATTACGTTAAATGCAAAAGTTTCATAAAAAAAATTCATATGATTTTATTACGGTCAGTAATAAAAACTAATAAAAATATTTTTTTTAAGAATGGGATGATTTGTTAAACTTAATTTATTGTAGGAGTGTTTAATGCTTACTTCATGTAATTTTATTTATTTTGATTTTATCAAAATAATATGGGATTTTTAAAGTAATTATTTTGTGCCAATTAGCATTTTCATAATTTGGTATTTTCAACAAATAATTTTTCTGAATTTAAAGTATTAATTTTTAAAATTTTAATACTGAAATTATAAATACTGCCGATAGAGGAAGGACAATAAGAGTTCTATGTGTTGTCTTTATCATCGCAATAACACGAATATTTCTTGAAGAAAAAGCTTCTATCGGTTCTATTCATGATCAGTTAATCTCGTTACCTTTGGCAATTTTCACAAAGAGCACAAAAACTTCGAAAAAGTACAACAAAAAATGCGAAAAAATACATAGCAAAAATACCTGGCAAATTTGCAAATAGAAGTGTTTTTACGATCTTTGTAGTTGCCTAAATATTACTAGTGGCCTCAGTTGCCTAAATATTACTAGTGGCCTCAATTGCCTAAATCTTACTAGTGGCCGTAGTTGCTTAAATATAAAGTTTTTACTCAGGCTAAAATTCTAATTTTGAGCATATTTTTTCCCCCGAAAATTACGTGATTACAAATCTGGTATGTAACATTATTTCTTAATAATATACTTGAAGAATTAAATAAAAGGGATTTAAATTGTATTTTTTGAATTTCTTAAATGTTTTCACTAGTCTGAAAGTTTCCACTCAGATGGTACTTTATGCTGTATTCTATTAGACATACTACAATTGATCAGTAATTTTCTGCGCACTTAATATTTTTTCATAGAATTGTTTTCAGGGTGTTTCGTAAAAACTACTCCTTGGATAAATTTCTAGAATTCCTCTCAAAAATAAGGTTAAAAAAAAAAAGGGTCGCAAATTAACCTTTTAGGGGCGAAAAATAAAATCACAACATGATCAATCATCAATTGAGAAGGTGAAATTAAAAATGTATGTTTAGTTGCCGAAAAAAACATAGTGGAATTGAAAGACACTTATTTGAGACACTTCAAACTAAATTCGGCAATCAAACTGGTTTCAAAGTTTTAACTCCGTTTATCTTAATAGTGATACTTACTACTTTCTGGTCGTTTTTTTCCCGCTCTTAAATGGTAGTTTGCGATTTCTAATGTGTATATTCTTTTAAACTTAATTCCTCAAGATGATTCTAAAATTATATATGAGGACGTAGATTATGGAACACTCTGCATCATAGAATCAAGACGTTTCAATTTTCATAATTATATATTGAATGTCAGTAAAAGATATTGATTTGATTGTGAAATATAATTTTCTTCTGTTTGATATCATGTTTTTGACATACATTAAGATATATATACAGGGGTTTGTGCAGACATTTTGTGAAAGGTCCGTTTTTCGTGAAATTGTGAAAAAATTACTCACGTTCTTTCAACCAGGGTCCGCTTTTATGAATTTGTGGAAATAGGGTCCGGTAAATAGATACAAGATTATGCTCGGCACTGTTAAATAATAATAAAAAAAATTGAATTTTCAAAAATAAACAGCAATTGCTGCTTCTAAATTAGAGATGCAACAGACAAATATTTGGTATTTAGCCTATACTGCTGAACGCAGAATATTCATTTCGGACAAATAATGAAAGAATCGTCTGCGAAGACAAAATTTAATTCGTTTACATCCATCTTTCTTGTTTTCTGCCCTGGAAAGGGTTTCTTCGATTAACAAAACAATAATGAATATAAACAAATTTATGAAGGGTCCGATTAAAGGAAAAATCATTTTGTGAAGGGTCCGTTTTTAAGTTAAAATATTTTGTGAAGGGTCCGTATTTATGAAAAGATATTTTGTGAAGGGTCCGTTAACGGACCCAAATTTCTTCTAAACAGACCCCTGATATATATATATATACATTCTGAAGTATGGTCCCCCCCCCCCAATAAATTTTATCTGACGACGCCAATGCCTTACAGTGACATTTCAGTGCTTTAACTACTGGGTAATCGCTGCTCTAAACGGTGAATACGTGCATGATTTTTACACCTACTTTGGTGTACTGTGAGGTAACTGTGACCTCTCAAAAATCTTCCTATATATATATATATATATATATATATATATATATATATATATATATATATATATATATATATATATATATATATATATATATATATATATATATATATATATATATATCAGCTTAAGTGAAAATATCAGAAACCTACAAAAAAAATTAATTTTAGCAAAGATTCGCTCTTTATCAAAATCTGCTTCTTTCACTATTGCCGAAGATTAGCATCAATAAAAAATTTAAAATTGTAAAACAAATATTTTGAAAGAAAATGTCTAATTTGGGAACGTAAAAAACACCACTTTAACGATGATTTCATGTAAAACAAATATAATATGATTTGGCAAGAATGAAATTTTGAACTATTTTTTCCCCTCCTTTAAATGTAAGCTCGAATTTCCCTTGTCCATTTAATAAGATTTGAACTTAAAGTTCATAATGCATTAGAAGCACGATGAGTTTTTGAATGTGGATGGCATATAATCTACGTGGTGCCGTATGCTTTTTTATACACTTTATGAAAGTTGCAAAGAAGTCCATGAACGATTCTTACCCCTTACATTAAAAAGAAAGGATCCAAACTCTTCAGGGAAATGCTGTCCATGACTCCAGGATCACTGTGAAGCTACATTGTGGTGAATTCGTTAAAACAAACTAGCTGACAACTGCAGATGACAAGTTTAATGATAAAGCATATACGTGTTGCAAATATATAGGGTGATTGAGCGACTCCAAGTTTCTAATCACCGTGAGAAGAGGTAGGGCTGATTGTGAGGATTGAGAATTACATCGCTCCCTATGACTGGAAATGTGATCATACGCCGCTAGGGGTGGTTTTACTATTACGGACTAGCTGTTCATGTGCATTTCAATCAGTGTCTTTAGTTATCACAATAATCTTAATTTCATGATAATTTTGTGGTTTTTATGGCAGAAATTGCATTCGAACGTCTCCAAATTAAGCTGCTTAATCCTAGTTTATTGGTTTTGGTGATTCAACATGCAGAGTTCACTAATTAAGTTGATAAATGTAAATTACGATAAGGCAGCTATTTCTGGATCTATTTGAATCCAGTTTTCTACAATACTTTAAAGAAAACAAAAATTATGATAATTTTGGTTAATTAAAATACCAATTAAGTGGCCACGAGGAGCTAGTCAATAATACTGGAAACGCCCCCTGCGGCGGACGATGACTTTTTCGGTTATGGGTTGTTATGCAGTTGTAAATTATTTTGATGTGCCCTACCTACCATACAATCCAAGCTTGAAACCGTTGTGCTGAGCAATACAATTTGTAAAAAAAAAAAAACATACAATTCGTGTACATAATTATGTCCGGATCTCTGTAGCGCATGAGAAATGTTTCTTCAAAGAATGAATGATCATAAAATTGTTCAAAAAAATTAAAACCAAAGTAAGTAGTACGCATTGAGTCGAATCTTTTAGGTAGCAAATTGAATTTCTTTTCGAGCACGAAATTAAGTGACCAAAGAATAAAAAGAGAAAAAAAAAAAAAAAACGTGCGTTGATTGATCAGAATCTAAATCAGCATCAATGAGAGTTACACATTTGCAATCATTCTTTTTGCGAGTTGTAGATGCATTGAATCGGACATTATTGCAACATATCGATTTACTGAAATTTTTTTTAAAAATCGGTGTTGGAAAAAAAAAAAAAAATTCTTAGAGTAAATGTATTTTAAATACCTTGGGACGAATATAAAAGGAGAATTTTTATACATTAAATCATAACATAACATCCAACTGAAAATAAATAAATAATCCCGAAAAACTGAAAATAGGCCTCCATTTTCAGGACTTGCCAGACGTTATTGGAAATGACTGTCGACATGCTACAAGCGCTCGACAATTATTGCCTATTTTTGAGTGCTTGAAACATGTCGACTTTTCTTTCCAATTTGTATATGGGGAATTCTCACAAAATCTGACAGTCTCTTGCTCCAAGATCTAACACTATACTACTAAAAGAACTTTTTTTTTTTTAAAAAATTTAATAAATAGCATTGCTGTTAGTATTTTTAAATGACCTTGTACTAGCATTGACTGTTTTGTATACTTAAAAAATTTAATTGAATTTCAATATGTCATTTTCCTGGTATGTCACAAACAATATTTCCAATAATAACTAGCTTCATAACTTTCCATAAATTTTTCAATATCTAATTTTTATCTCAACCGTTGTAAGCATTTCTAGAATATATGCAGAGGGTATTATTTACAAAAACTTTGTTGAAAATAATTTTTTCTATCAATATATTGTTTGTCACAAGAAAATCTTTCATTTTCTTGGCTACTTTTATTTAGTAATTTGTAACCAAAATAGATAGCGCCAACAATCAATATCTTATGCTAATAGATTGATTAGAATACCATCCTATCTGAACATATCTTGTTGTATGAATAAAGAACCAACTTTCTGGTTCAAAACCTATTTCAAAAAATTTTTCAAAGTGAGTAGGTTTTTATGTTGTCATTTTCCTGTCTTCTTGAAATCATTATAGATTTACCTGAGTTATTTCAAGAAATCCTATTGTTTTCTGTGAAATGTAAACATCTTAGGCCGAAATGTTAAATTAAAGTAAAGTAACAGGATAATGGCAAATTGCCATTATCCTGTCTGTCATTTTCCTGGCTTATGAATGCCAGGACATTGAAACAGTAACCAGAATTTTTTTTAAGCAGTTGAATGTAAAGAGAGAAAACAAATATTAACCTAATATCAAGTTTATGTAAGATTGTTATATGCTTGAATGTAATCAAAGTTATTTTTTTTATTTAATGATTGATTATTATACACAATTTTATTCTGTACATATCAGCAACAAAAACATTTTTGGAATTATTTCTACAGTGGATAAAAGAATTAATTAAAGCAATTCATGATCCATCTACCGCAAAGGCTTAATGTTACTTACTACTAGCTTAAAATGACGGGTTTTTTTTAACTTCTAGGCTAATATGGCATTTTCCTGGCATTCAAAATTTGGTGAATTTCTATTTTTTTATTTTTTTTATTTTCTTGAGCAAATGTCAATATACTACACTGCTGTCTATAAGATATTAATAAATGTAACTAAATAAATATACGAAAAATATTTAGATTATTTTGAAGACTTTAAATTTTAACAAATTTTTTTGTTCCGAATTGTCATGTTTCCGAAGAATCACCCATATTTTTGAAAAGAATGAAATTTTTAACAAAGTAATATCAGCCTGAAAAGGTTTTTTTTTTTTTTTTTTTTTTCGTATATCATAAAACAGAATTTAGTTCATTTTACCACTTATATAATTTATTATCATTTCTTCTTTAATATATTTATTTTTGCAGTATACAGGTTTAGTTTTGGCCACAATGCATTTAGTCAGCTGCGTTTACGACATGGTAGTTTTCATCAGAAGATGGGAAGGAGCAAAAGCGCCAGTTATTGACATAAATATTTAACTTTCTTTTATAGCTATTTTTAAACTGTTATTTCTATTATTTCATTCTCTTGTTGTATCATTGTTATTATAATAGATAATTTAATTAAATATATAAAACAATTATCTGCATGACTTGAATATAAATAAATTCACCTACCATTTTAATAAGCTTTTCTAAATCCTTGTCAAAACCAAAATAAAAAAATATACACATTTTGGATAATAATTTGGGGACGAAGAAACAAAAACAGTATAGAAATCTTAAAAATCACTACCGAGGAAGACGTCACCAAAACATCAAAACAAAATTAATTGCCAGATGGAATTAGGACGTGTCTCTAAACATTGCCATACAACTTCTGTTTACACTGACAACCAAAAACAATTTGATGCTTTCAGTCCAGTCTTCCTCAGTAGTAATTCGCTTAATTTAATAAGGCTTTCGTTTCTTATTCCTTAAAATAATAGCTTGGGATCCCCTAATGTAAGTACTTATTTTCGTCTAATTATTGAGAAGAATTCGAAAAATAAAAAATTCGAATTCGATCAATGAAATAAATAATGAAAATGGCAATGTAATATAAGATCATTCATTTCCAAGCTTCGTAGAATTAGAAAATAAGAAAATAGATGCAGAAAATAAACAGCATAAAAATAATAATTCATAATTATCAAACTTAGTCTTGAGTCCATAGTTTGAAGATATTTGGATCCAAACGATTGGATTATTTTATGATGTTTAATAATTTTAAATTGCAAAATATTTGATACTCAATCGAAAAAATATTATAATATTATGACAACAGATTTAACCTTATTTAAAAAAAATTGCGGCGTAAAATAAATCAGAATTCGTGATTTAGCTAAATGTAAACTTTGCCGCTAATTCTTCATATTTCTAAGCGTCTAAATTGATATATTATGAAAAAACGTTGTAGTTACATTTTAAATTTCTAGGCTATGAAAATTTCAGTAAAAATAAGTCTGAGTAGAAATTTAAAAGAAAAAAGAGTTATCTGAATAAATTATATGTAGAATAGCTTTTAGCAGAAATATTCTTGGACATTGTAAAAATTTTATCTTCAGCTATAACAAATTATTTCGAGAGAAAATCTTGAATAATAAAAGCATATTGTATCCTAAAATTTTCAACAAAAAAAGGAGATTTCATCATTTAATTATTTATTTTTCACAAACTGCTCATTCTGAAGGGAGCTTTTGAGTCAGTAAATATTAAAGATTTTTTGGAGTGAAAGTTAACTTTAAAATTAAATAAACAGAAAAGGGCTCATTTTATTTTTAATCAAAGAAATGTTAATTAAAGAAATGTATAACATTTATTCATTTTATTCTATTTTTTTATTATTTGTTTGGTACGTTCTGCTTAAAAATAATTGCAACAGATGGCAGCAGTATAAATGATTAATAACTTCTTAAGTTACCTACAACTTTTTTCCCCTTAATTTCTATTTATCTTTTATTTCTTTTAATAACACACTGATTAGCTCTTAATTATTTACTAATAAAAGACTGATATTCTTTCTAAAAAGTGCTATGTGCACAATTTTGTGAATATTAAACATTCCTTAGTTAAATGTGTGAACAAAAACAGAAAGACAATTCTTTTTAATTTTATATGAGCTATGAGATGCGGAGAGAGTTTTCTTTCAGAATATTACAAATTTTCTGATATCAGAACAGAATCAAATGCTTTACTGCGAGCATTTGATTACCATGTTACCGCCTTGCTCCTTAGTTTCCATGTTCTAACTGTTTCCTTGCTCCTTAGCTCCTTAGTTCTGTTTCCATGTTACCGCCTTGAAGAAACAGTTACCATGCGAGAAATGTTTCTTCAACCTACGGGGAAAAAATTAAAAAAATAATACTTTTATAATATTTTTTTTTAAATTCAAAAATATATCTCTTTATTAAAAGTAAAACTTCATGTCTTTATTAACTTTCGTTGTAATTTTCATAAATATGCCCTTATTATTAAATGATATTTTATGCACAAATATTAACCACTTTCAGTAGGATAGCCAGTTAGTTTGCTTTCTCGAACTCACCATTTGAGAGCCCACTTTCAACTTGCTGCCTTCGGTGATGTTGTGTTGAATTGTGCTGAATGAAAATGCAAGATATATTATTAATAATATAATCTATAATAATAATAAAATCTTAAATAATTATATAATAAAGAATATAAATCCAATAATTAATAATGATATAATATAATAAACGCAATATTTAATAATATAAATGAAATAATTAATAATAATATAATGTAATAATATAAATGCAATAATTAATAATAATATAATGCAATAACCTAAATGCCAGATATAAACTTATTTTCGTTTTTTTTTTCTACTTCTTTTTATTGAATATTAAATGAGGCGGAATCATTGAATGCTTTACAACCATATATCACAAAAAATAAAATTTATTATTTTTTAATATTTGGAAAATCTGTATATCTATATATGTTTCATATGTTTCATTTTAAAAAAAAATTCTGAAAAGAATATAATAGCAATTAAAAAATATGCAGAAATAAAGAGAGAAATTTTTTGAATGTCAGCAAAAAATATTTTGACAAATTTTTAAAATTAAAGCATAATATTTTGAGTTATATCAAAAATTTTAAAAAAAAACTTTTCATGAAGTATTTAAAATATAAATTTTATTAAGTTTAAAACTATATTTATTTAACATTTAAAAATTCTTAGAGGAAAACTTGAGAAGAAATTTTAAATACTTATTAAAGGGTACAAAAACGCAAAAGGTATCTACGCTTTTTTAAAGAAAACAAATTTTTAAAAATGTGCTTGAGTCCCACTTTATAAAATACAGTATAAATCAAAGTGTGTAAATACGTGCAAAAATGCCTTAAAAGTGTATCATTTTATTAAATTTCTTCCTAATTAACGCAAACTGTTTTCTTCAAACTCTTAAAATAAAAATAGAGGCAACTGACAAAAAAAAATTTTCCCAAGTAATTTTCTTTAGAAATAATGACACAGTTTTTGGTGTTTTGCATGATTTATCACTTACTCTAAGATAGCATTGTGAGTCTAGAGTTGCACATTTAAATACTGAATTAGTAATGAAAAGAAACAAATCCGATTTGACAGGTAGGGAGGGGATTGAGGTGAAGGTGAAATGTCTTTTTAAGAATATTAACGGATCATTGAACCTCTCTGTCAATTCATTTACATATTAGAGCCTTGCTCTACAGGCAGACAGTTTTAATTTTCTAAAAGAATCATTCAATTCAACTGAAATTTAACAAAATGTGACCTATCAGAATAATTTATAGCATTTTAATATATTAATATGTGTAAGGTAATTTATCTATCAGAACAATTAAAAGTTAATGCAAAAAATATTAATTTGCCTGTAGAGCCTTGCTCTACAAGCAGACATTTTTAATTTTCTAACATTCTATTCAAATGAAATGTAAGGAAAGGTGACCTATCAGAATAATTTATAGCATGTTAATATATTAATATCTGTATTTTAATTTATCTATCAGAATAATTAAAAATTAATACAAATATATTTTACTACAAATATAAGAAATAAATTTTATCTAAAATTTGAAATGTATGAATTAAGCAAATAAAGTAATTATCCGATTCAAAAAAGTTTCCTCGTACTCTAAGAAATGAACTGCAACTAAAATTTTAAAATATCTAGAGGAAATTCATATAGTAATTTACCATTTAGAACAATTTTCTAGTTAAAGTATATACATATATATTTCTCTTATGTGGCACCATAAACTCAGGTATTTCTCTTTCTATTGGCAATATAGTTATTTATTTTGTAAGATTGTGTCTTAAATTATATAAGTAGTATTAACAAGTTAGTTATACTTTAAGTAATTATTTAGAATAATTTTGCACTTTTTAGAAATAAAAACTTAATAACGAAGTAATTATTTAGATTTATTTTTGATCTTTTCTAAAATGGCTGAAGAAATTTTAAACATAAAAGGTATTATAGGGCCGCATACTGTCGTAAGAATTGTAGGTGACGGAGCTGCTATGAATATGCCAAAATCTAGACTAAAAAATCTGAACAATATCTATGCATCTAAAAATTAGAAAAATTTAGAGGAAAGAGGATAATTTACCTCTCAGAATAATTTATGGTGTGTACAAAAAGAGTTCACTCCGAATATAGCAAAATTATTGTAGTATCTAAAATTTGAAAATATTTTGATTAAGGAGATATATTAATTTACCTTTCAAAGCAATTTATAGCAAATATAGCAACGATCTAGTTATAGATATGACAAATAAATAGCATCTAAAATTTTAAAAGATTTAAAAAAAAAACTTTTTTTGTCTTACCAAAACTCGTAAATGTAGTGAGCAAGATTTTCGTAATAAAAGTCATAACCGAAAATTCTTCTTACGCCCGTTCCAAAGCTTTCAATATAGGTCTAACGAAAATAAAATGATTTTCTCCTATTTAGGCTATTTAATAAACGTAAAATTATTTTTAATATAACGTAATATTTTAAATCAACAATTTCTGCTTTTGACAACTTATAAAACTTCTCTAGCATACTTTATTTAATCAGAATTCCATCAAAATGATAATGTGTTTAATTTCGAATCCTTAATGTGATTACTTTCTCATGTGAACAGCTACTCTCATTAAATATAAAACATCATTTTTTAGTAGTAAACTTAAGAATAGATAAAATGAACGTAGTGTTAGGCTTAGCGAAAGAACTATTTGATAACGACTTAAAACTGACTTTAAAATCGAATGTTACTTAAATATGAATTTTCGTTAGTGAAACTTAAATGAACAAATTATTTTTTAAACAAATATAATTGAATAAAAAGGATATTATAGTTTTAAATTACTTTTCAAATCACAAGAATTGTCGAAATTGTTATATTTGTGCTTACCACACTACAATAAAATAATTCAAAAAAGCGTACGTTCCAAGCAAAGTTTAAAAAATAAAAACCGAAATCAGCCCAGATCTGAATCTAACGATAAAAAAACCCTAAATATCTAAGGAACTAAAAAAACGTTTGGAAAGAGATGAAGAAAAAAATATTTTGCAATATTTTAATCTTGAAGTTTTTTATAAAATAAATAACAGAACGTTTTCAAGAAAAGTTTATTTTGTTAGGTTTTATACGATTTAAAATCTAAGTTTAACTCTGAAGAGAATAATTACACAAGATGACAAAAATTAACTTGGATGTGGTTTAAAGCCAATTTCTTATCAGCATGTTACAAGCTACTTTTGCAAGATTATATGCTTCTCTTGTTATATAAGTTTACAAGAAGTACACAAAAATTGATAAATCCTTCAACGTGATACTTCTCCATCACACAGAACTGAAGACCCTAAAGAATGATGCAAGAAACATTTTCCAACCTTTCTCACAGCTAAAGAATGGCCACCTTATTCACTAGACTAAAATCTAATGAACTTTCCCCTTTGACCTACACTGTAAAAAAAAATCGGTAAATGTTTAACCGATACTTGGTGCAAAGATTCTAGTTACACCATAGTTTGGTTAAATGAAATTTTTTTTATTTAAGTCGTACCATAAATTGATAAATATGATCAAGAAATTAATTTCATGGTGCAATGGATAGCACTAAAATTTCGTACAACAGGGGACACTAGCTTTAACTGTGACCGATAACTTATATTATAAATATTGACTGCTGGACGATTTTGTTGTTGAAGTTTTGTATCATCTCATGCACGTCTGTCTTTGAAATTGTCTATTTCTTTTGAAAGTAAGTAATTTTTCTTATTTATTTGCATTAATTACAGTTCATTTCTTTCATATCATCTTTAAAAATTTTATTGCATGTTCTGAAAGAGATAGTCCTAAATTTCTTCTATAAAACTATGTTCGTTGTATGAATAATTAAATATTTTAAAATATATATTAACTCTATTTCAGTTAAAAAAGGAAACCATTTTATGCGAACAGAAAGTGCAATACCAGTGACAAATAAACGGTAAACACGCTAATCTTTATCAGCATAGCTTTCCATCAAATTTACTGCCAGTGAAAATTTTCTAGGTCCGTGTTTTAATTATATTCCATTGAACAAAAAAATAAAAAAAATAGTAAGTACTTCCTGTTAGGATTAAAACTTTTTATGACTATCTGTGTTTCTGTTTTGATTTTCATGCGGCATCATTCTATATTGCTCATTTTCGTTTGTCATGCCGCATAATTACACGAATTTTTGTCTATGCTTTCTTAAATGCTTTTGAATTAAAAATTTTTAAAGCAAATTATACTCCATTTAACCTCAAGTTGACACTAGAGAGAAAGGCAGGTAGACAGGATTACAGCCGTTGTCATGGAAATTGGGTTTCTCTATAAAGTTGGTTGAGTGCACTATGTAGCAAAAAGCAAAGAAAGTGGCCAAGATTGGCTTTAAAGAAAACAATGCGCTATTTTTTTTTTTATTTATTATTATTATTTATTCACCAAGAATCTTATTGAAATTTTGAACAAAATATCGACAAGAACAAGATTTTTTAGAGCATTTAGAAATAAGTTGATTTCTTATTATGATTTTTAAAAAACAGATTTTCTTATTAATATTTTTTAACTAAGCGAAACTAATTTTAAACGAAACAAAATATTGTATTTAAAAAGTTTATATTTTTTTATTAAATCTAAATAAATAAAAAAAAATATTAAGATGCTTATAAATACTTTGCTTTAGATACTTATTTCTCCATGCAACTTTTTTTTTTTTTTTTTAAATTTATGTATATTAATTTAGTTCACATTGGGTTATTTTGTGGGGGAAGGAAGGAAAAGTCAACCTAAACATAAATCGAACGTTTTCATTGATCATGAAAAAGATCACATGTATTCTTTATAATATTTACAGTTAGCCGGCCAGATGGACGAGTGGTTAGCGTGCCTAACTACGAAGACAGTGGTTGCGGGTTCGGATCCCGCACAGGATGTTTCTCTCGGTGTGTAGTGTGTTGTCATTGTGTATGAGGTGTGTATGTGGACCACTCTATGAACGGGTATCTGTGGCAGTGTAGCGTAAATGATGTGGATCGCCTCCGTGCCTATGGTTCACGGGTGCCCCCTGGGTGATGTTAAATGAGTAACACTTCTGGCATCTTCCGAGGTGAAGAACGAAATTTCAGCATCTGCCATTAAAAACAAAATAAATAAATATTTACAGTTTTTTTTAATTATGAAAGTAATTCGTTATTCTGAAATATATCTACTTCTATGAAACATAAGAACTTTACTAAAAAAGACAATCCTCACAAACAGTATACACGAAGAGTTTTAGTACCAAACATTAATACTGCTTGTGTGTTTATCAACTGCTATATCCCGCTCTCATGGACTTAAAACGAACTCTTTCATCTATCCAAGTGGTGATCATGCTGTTCATTTAATATTCTTACAGTTGACAGTTCCTTCTGCAAATTTTTTGTTGGGTCACCCTGCATAGAATTCAATTCCCAATTTCTCATGTGGCGAAATTCTACTTGGGTGGTTCGACGCACTTTATAGAAAAAAAGATAATAATAACAACGACAATATTTTAAAATATCAGAACCATCCTTTCCTTTCGAAGCTTAAGATAAAAATATCCCCAGTATAATTAGTTGCTCTTGAAATATTTTTCAGGTGTTGAAATATTTTAAAATTTTTCTACATAAGAACAACAATTTCTCTTACCTTTTTTTTATTTATTTTTCTTTATTTTAAAAATAGTAATTAAAATATGACATGTTTTGATTAACCTTTCTATGTTAAAAAAAGTAAGGATTCAAATTTTGTGTTTTCTGTGAAATTATTTTTAATTCCTATATATTTTATTAGCATAAATTACATTATTTATAATCTTCTTTCATTAGCACAAAGACACCAACAACTTCAATGCTTTTAGTTAAAAAAGAGTCTTAGGAAAAAATATTATTATATCCTGTGCAAAGCCTATTGATAAAAATATTTTTCTGTAGAAATTACCAACATTCCAGAAGGTTATTAACAATTTTTCCAAACTTCAAAAGTACTAGCTTCAGGAATCGCTCACAAACACGGAATGTGTGTAGTTTTAAGCTTTGAGAATAAAGAACATTTGTTTGGGAAAAGATTTTTTTTTTTTTTTTTTTTTTTTTTTTTGGAATGGTTACAAAGTTTTATTTGTATGTAATCTTTTTAGTTCTTGAAGTATTTTTCACATAAAAGGTTATCAACTGAAAAAATGTGATGTAGTTAAAATAATAGCACCAGAAAATCCTTTAGATCATTATCCTCTGTCAGAATATAAATATTGAAAAGACTTTGTTACAGTTCCCAAATATCTATTACTTAATTATGAATACATTTTAAATATGAATCATAAAATTTTTGCGTGAAGTATTTATAGTTAGAATCTGAAATTGCATAGCTATAAAAAGCCTTTTAACTGTGTACCTATTATACCGTCAGCTCAAAATATATCTACTCTTTTCAGATTAACATACATATATATATATATATATATAATACTTGCTCAACATTATTCATTAAAAATTTAAATTTTATGTGTCGTATTGTATGCACTCTGCTAATTTTAATGTATTATTTTTTGTTCATGTTATGTATTTTACTCTATATATCATAATCTGTAAATAAAATGTTTCCAATTGAGTGAAAATTTGTCCAGTCTGGGAATCAAATTTGGGACCTTAGTTTTACTACAGAGGCCAAGATCTTACCTCTTAAGCTACTCAGTCAATAATTTGCAAACATGAACTTACTCTGAAAAGCCTATAAACATTAGTAACTCGATCTATGAAAATGATATAAATCGCAAAGATATATAATAATGAATATGTAATAAAAATATTGCTTTTTCTCAAATACTCACCACTATTTATTAATTTTTGAAAAAAGGACAATAATTTCTTTTCCCAACTGAATGAATTTTTAATCTTTTTATTAATTAATAAATTATGTTTGTGAAAAAGTAATTTAGTTATATTGTAAATTTTAATTCAGATGAGGATAAGCATATCAAGAAATTTAGTATCTTAATTAAAATATTGACACTTATTTTCAGATGATCTGAAATTTCAAAACTGTAAATATTGAGGCTTATAATAATTTTCACACATAATTTTGAATTACTGTAAGTTAAAAATAACTCTGAATTGAATACACTCTCTTAGCAATAAAAATATACTTATCTATTATATTTTTGAGTGAATGCTGTGATATCTATAAAAAGTATAATATATTAACCTTTTAAGATTATTATTTTGCATAAAAATTATTACATTCTATCTATGTAAACAAATATCAAAGTAATTCTAAATGAATAAATTATATTTGAATATTGATCTGGATCTGTTAACTTTTTGTTAGTATTTCTAAATTATGTAATTATTTTTACATTTCTGAATTTACTTCAAATTTATTATTTCCCTACGCCAATGTAATTAATATTGGAATGTTTCCTTAATTAGAGATTGGGGATTGACCAATTTTACTTTAGATGTTAAGTAAAAAGAAACGTACCTTTTCTTAGACACTTGGAATCCTTAAAAAATATTCAGACGAATATAAATAAATCAAATAACCAACGATTACATCGAGTTTCAAAATTCACACAATTAAAAATACTAAAATAAAATGATAAACTCAACATCTAAGAAGTAGAAAAGCATATTGTCGCAGAGAACCGCTGTACTGATTTGATCGGAAATAGCCATTTTAACCCGCTTTAAAAAAAATGCATCGTTTTTTTTTCTTCATGATCTAGAATTATTATGTAATCTCTTTATATACTTAGTCTGTGGTTTGATCTAAAAGAACACTATAACTTTAGTCTTAAGAAAATATTAATTTTCCCTTTATTTCTTTTTAAATATATTTTCTCATATACCAACATGGCAATTGTAAAGTGTCATAAAATTTATAATTTTCGTGTGAAATAACGCCCTGTAAGCAGTATGATTATGAAAACTATAAAAAATAAATCATTGAAACTTTGTTCCACATAAATGTTTAAAGCAGATTACATTGCGAAAAACTGGCGAAGTGTGTCGATTATTACGAACGGTAACATAGATCACGTAAAACGTAACACATTTCGTAAAAATATTATTTTTATTACGCCGTGCTTGATAAAAGATTATTTAAAAGAAATATCTGTACTTTTTAAATTTCTTATGCGTTTTTAAAATAACTTCACAGAAAGTTTAAAATTTAATAATTTTCCTAAGTATCTCCCATATTTATAATTTGAAATGCTTATTAAAATTATTTATACTGCATAACATTTTGGTTCGAAATTATCAAACTTTTTATGTGCAAAAAATCGAACCCTCCCTGAATAACTTTTGATCTAATAATCAAATCTTCACGTTCTAAAACTTAATAGTTTCAGGGAGTGACCTCAAATATATTAATTAATTAGTGCAGGCAATATTTTTAGATACAAATTCAAACACAAAAACATACTTTCTCTGAATGAACATATATTTTTTTTGACGGATTCAGATTTTTAATTCCTAAAATATAGGAAGTTGTGATGACTCAGGTGATGGAGTGTTCGCCTTCCAATGAGGGGAACCGGGTTTGAATCCCAGCAATCGCTATCGATACGAATTACGCACTCGGCTCGGATCGACCACAGCACTGACGTAAAATATCATCAGCGGTAGACGGATCATAGATTAGACTCTCCTTGCCAGAGTCTCCTCGTCGTCAGGCTAACAGTGGGAGGTTTGAGTAGTTTGTAACGCAAATGCAGGTTAGTTCCATCAAAAAGTCCTCCACGGTGATAAACTTCTCCCAATACATGATCCAAGAATTCCTTTGTCTTCTGGATTGGGTTCAAAATTACAAGGCTATGGAGTTGAACATTAATAGTCATAAGCCCAAAAAATTAAATGGGCTGCTCAACGACGGTAATAAAATAAAATAAAGTGTTAAAAACATTGTAAGGAACAATAAATGTTTTAATAAAACAATGTTTAAATTATTAAATATTGGTTTTTTTTTTTTAAAAATTGTCCATTGGTCTGTCCAAAGTTCAGACTCCTTAGCGTAAATTTTATTTTTTGCGTATTTTGCCAAATCTTGAGAACTTTTCAAACGAATTGAAATATTTTTACACACAAATATAAAATTCATTCATCCAAAGATAAATCCTTGCAAAAAAAGAAAAAAAAGCTTTTTTAAATATTCCTTATTTTTTATTTATTTATTTTTTTAATTTATTAAATAATAGTAAAAAAACGGCGTACAATTTTTGACATTATTTTAAGGTGTATAATTTTACATGACGAAATACCAAATTTGAGCGAAATTGGTCAAATAGTTCCCTAAGAAATCCAATTTTTAAAATGGCCTATTTTTAAAATTCGATTTTAAAATCCAAAATAATGAAAAATATAAAATTAGCATTAAGGGGTTCGTACATTGAACCGCTCTCCTGTTCAAACTATTGGGACTATATTTTCCAGATTGCTTCTATATTTTGAGGGTCAGAAATCCGAATACGCTGAAAAAGATCTATTTTATTGACGCTTTTGTGTTACATTTCCTTTCTTAACTTTCATTTTAAAATAGTGTCTGCACTAATTAATTTGTATAGTTGACGTTACCTCTCAGACCACTAAGATTGAATATTAGAACGGGAAGATTATCTTGAAAGCTATTCAAGATAGTGCGCTTTTTTTTTTTTTTTGTGCATCGTACATGAGTGCATTGCGGAAGAAATTAAGGTTTTATTCGTGATTTCTGCACGGAAAAAAAAATTCTGGTAAAATTACCATACTGTATAGTAATGCCATTTCTGGTAAAAAAAATTTAATTAAAAATAAAAGTTCATATGGTATCGGTTTACCATATGAACGGTATTACGATATAAATAATATTGTTATTTACTTTTATAAATCGGTTCATTTAGGTATATGAAAGTAGAGTTAGATTTTGTCTCTAACCTTACTCTAAGCGTTTGGTGCATTTTGAACCATAATAACCTTCAAATTTTCAGCAACCTCAAAGAGATGCTAAATTTAATCATACATATCCTATTTTTTAAACTTACTTAATTGCACGAATTTGAACAGAAAGGTATTTAAATTTAATCCCAGATTCACGTTGCAGCAAGACTACATAGTTTTGTTTCAATCGTCTAAATATATCGATATATCGATATGAAATAAATATATCGATCTTAAATAATATATATTGATATCGATATCAATCAAAATATCAATATGTCTAGATCATGGAATAGCATTCATTCTATTTCTCTGAGATTGTAATCAATGCTTAACTAATGCTGTATATGAAATGTCTGAAATTAATTTATCCTTATTACCTGTATTATACTTAAAAAAGTTTGTATTTATTATTTTTTAATAACATTGCATTGAATAGTTAGATTTAAAAAAAAATTTTGAATATAGTTCCTCGTCGCAAAATATCATACCCGTATTTTTTTGCTTTTGTATTTTTATATAAAAAAAAAACAGTATGAGATAAAATTTAATACTTATTTATTTTAAAAATTGAGGTAATAATAAAAACTTACGTTTACAAATAGTATACTATATTAAAAATAATATAAATGTAGTATTTTTTTTATTTATTATATTACTTTATCATTATTTTTATTATGAAATGCCGACCTAGTTTTAGAAAAAAATGTAACTTAATTTTTTTAAATATTATTATAATTTTATATATAATTATATATATAAATATATATATATATATATTTTTTTATATAAATATAATTTTATATATATATAATTTTTTTAATTGTTACTTATTTTTTTTAAATAATATTTTAAAACATATTAGTTTAAAAAAACAGCAAATGCAGTTAAGGAATGTTTTCCTTTAATACATTTTATAATTCTATTACAAAATGCCACATAAGGAAATTATTTCCTCTATTAGTAGAGCTATTTATAGAGAAATATTTGATTAAGTTTAATAGTTTCTTTTTTAAAAAAATCCTCATAACATAATATATAACTATCATTGTCACGCTTGAGGAAAATTAATAAATAATCTATATAAATTTTGATGTAAATTTCTAAATTTGTAGTGCAATATTTATATTTGCATTGATATTACAGTAAATAAATGTAAGAAAGATATCTTAGGTCCTATTCTGTGTTTTATATTATATCTCATGTAAATATTTATTGATTGATATGTCTCTGTTTGCACTATTTCCTTCTCATTCATCATGAAATCTTCTCTCCGAAACTCTAATTCAGATAAAAATAGCAATATTCTTACGTGTAATGTAGTAACGTGTGTAAAGGTGATTGAGTTAAGTGATGTGGCAGGCTAAGAGTTTTACAACGTTTTCAATAAAATAAAACGCACTCAATATTTGAAGCTGAACATATATTTGTTAACGATTTATTAGATCGTAAAAAAGTAATATTTGTTTTTCAAAGAAATCCCTTTATTTTGGAGTTAGGCTTGATTTTGTCTCGTCATCACGAAATAAAATGTACTTTAAGTAAAATTTTATTTCTTAATAATTTTTAGTCATGTTAGTTTTTAATTTATTCATGGAAAAAATTATTTTTGTCTTATGGTACCTTAAATTTTTTTATTATTTTTGTTTAGCTCACATTCTATTTACTTTATGCCGGTATCAAATTTTAATTAAATATCCTGCTAATTTTCCGATACTAAAAGCTGTCAATGCCTATAATAACTATATATTAGGGTCATATATCCCCCTGTTTTCTGTCGTTCACCAACCCTTATGTTAAAATGCAGCTTAAGATATTTTAATAAAAAAAAAAATTTTTTGAATTTTATTTGAAAATATTGTCTTAATATTGCAGTTTCTTAATAGTTTCTAATTTCACTGCAAAGCAACAATAAAGTTGAATTAAAATAAGCAACTTTATATAGTGCATATTTTTAAAAATATATATATAATAATAAAGAGATGAACCATTTCATTGTTAAATTTTTTGTAAATAACCTTATCATAGCATCATACCTGTATCATAGCATCGTTCAAATTCGCTGCAATCTTAATGTGTTAAATTAAATCATTATTCCGTTCAAATCGAACTATTGTATTAACTATAGCAGTGCTCCCCCAACCCCCGGTCCGCGGACCGGTACCGTTCCGTGTATCAAATGGTACCGGGCCGCCCAATTCATTGAAACTGAATTTAAATTCCTAGGTTTATATCACAAATAAAAAATAAATCCCAGATTAAAAATAGTTCCATTAAAATTTTTATTTATTTGAAAAAAAGGGACCCCCGAAGATAATGGCATACATTTTTTAATGTTTTAAAAAGTAAAAAAAAAAAATAAATAAAAAGAAAACCATTGCAACTATTTTCTCTTTCAATTAGTTTAAAAAAAAAAAAAATCATTCATCATAACTGTAAATATCATAAATAAAACACGAAAGCGCGAAGAAATTCACATTGGAACTAATGAAGAACTTCGTTTTCTCTCTCGATCGTAACTCTCATTGATTTAACGTTCTAGTAAGTTAAAATGTTAAATCACTTTATATTTATTTTTTGGTGTAACTGTATTTTATTTTGACGGCATGTTTAGTTACAATTAAATTTAAATTAATAAATCGAAATAATCTAAAATATAAACAATCAACGTCCCGCCCCCCAACGGGCCGCGGTAAAATTATCAAACGTTGACAGGTCCGCGGTGATAAAAAGGTTGGGGAACACTGAACTATACTATAAAGTTGAATCGAAGTTTAGTATGGTTCAATTTGTATAATAATATGGTTCCACTTACACCGTATTAATTTCTGCACGAAGTACAGTGGTTCAAAGCACTCCAAAATTTTTGACAAGGTATCATAAATCAATCACAAACAAGTTTTCGTGATTTCCTCTACATGTAAAATGCAAGTGCGGGTTAGTTCCATCAAAAAGTCCTCCACGAAGGCAACTTTTTTCCAATACTTGATTCAAGAGTTCCCGTGTCTTCTGGATTGGTTTCAAAATTACAAGGCTACGTAGTTGAACAGTAGTAGTCGTAAATCCAAAATTGGACGGCTGTTCAACGACGGTCATGAAATTAAAAAAAAGAAGAAAAAAAATTACCAGCAATATGTCTGCCCTCACAATGGAACACTGTTAGCATCAATATATCGGCAACTGTCGATTTTATTTAAAGATAACGATATTTTAAAAAGTCATCACACGACGAATGCATTGAATGCAATCTCTTAGGACCCAGAAAAACAAATTCTAGTAAGAGTACCGTACTGTATGGTTATGTCATTTCTGATTTTAAAAAAAACAACTTCATTCTGGTTAATAAAGCCAAAATATAGTCTTTAAAAATTCATTTGCTAATTTTTTCTTTCATATAATTAATGGTTTACCGGAAGATTTTGTTTTCAAAATTATATTTGTTATTAGCTCACATTCAGTAAAAAAATACAAAAGTTAAAAGTTAATTTAACCGAATAAAGATTTTTTATGCCATACTCTAAGGTATTGTGATAAAATTATCACATTTACCAAATTTTATATCATATTATCTAACCATATTTATTGTTAATTTTGCTAAAATCATTACCAAAGTGAATTGTTAAAAACTACTTAGCTTTTTATTGTTAGCATGGAGTCAGGAACACAATAAATTTTACCATATTCTGGTAGTTTTGACCATACTTTTTTCTCAATGGATTATACTATAGATTATACTATAATTATCTAATAAGATTCATAAATAAAATAATCAAAAATAAAGCATTTTGATTCGTAAAAACAAGTTATGATATAACAATTATCGATACCATTTAAAAACACAAAAATTTAGGTCTTTTAAAGTAAAAGATAAACTATAATATTGCCCAGAGAATACCATCTCGATTAATAGGTGAAAAATATTTCCTAATAAGGTCGAATGGATAAGAAAAAAATATTAATTTCAATAAACAGGTTGTCTATTGTATTTATAATATTCTGCAAGCACACACCAATAATTAAGTGTGAAATCTTAATTTGAACACTAATACAAGAAAGTTCCAAACTCACAAACATGCTTATGCTAGAACTTATTCTTTGTATATATAAATCATACAAAACACTTAGAATAAAAATTTAGAAAGAAAATAACTTTTCCCCCGATAATAGGTTTGTGGGAGAAGTGGTGGCTCATGGAATAGAGCTTTCGTTCTCCAATGAGATGAACCGTGTTCGAATCCCAGCAATGACTGGTCGATACGAACTCCACACCGGGCTCGCATTGACCACAGTGCTGACATAAAAGTATCCTCAGTGATAGAAAGATCATGAGTTAGTGTCCCCTTGCTGTCAGGTTAACCATGGGAGGTTTTCCTCCCCATGTAGCGCAGATACGAGTTAGTCCCATCAAAAAGTCCTCCACTAAGGAAAATTTCCCCCAATACTTGATCAAGGAGCTTCCTTGTCTTCTGGATTGGGTTCAAAATTAAAAGGCTACGGAATCAAACATTAGTAGTCGTAAACCCAAATCAGGTCAGCTGTTCAACAACGGTTATAAAATATTTAAAAAATGATTCATGATGAATGAATCATTCAAAAATGAGGCTTTAGCACAAAATTTCAATTGTTGGTTAAAGTAAATAGATGTTCCTCAACAATGGGAAAAATTCAATACATACATATGTATAATAAAAAATTTTAGGGAAATTTTTTTTATATTCATTTATTTATTTTAATTTTAAGATAGTTTTAGGAGAGAATTTTGCATCATTCATTTTGGAAGAGAATATTATTTCAGTTATTTCTATTTTATTTTTTAGGCCTACAACTTCAATTGAAAAAAGTACATTTCTAAACATTAGTTGGGTAAAAAAAAACTTCATATCATTCTTAAAAACAGTTGTTTAGTTTTACAGAAGTAGTTTAAATAATAATGCTAACCCCAAAATATCTTTTTTTTATTTATTTAACTCAGTTTATTACTAAATTTATATACGAATATTAATAGTTCTCCTTCTGAAACAACCCATGACGAAACTAAAAAAAACCATGCGATGAACAATTTATAAAACGTTAATACTGTTGAAATAACTGTAAAATATGCATTGTAATCCGTAATAACTAAAAATTTTTTTACCTAAATTAAAATTTTAGCTGTATTGGCGTAAGAGTATTAAAATGTATTGGCGTAAGAAAAATGTGATTTATTTGCTTTCATGGAGGGGGTGGGGCAACAATCAGTTCAATAAGAAAAAAATTGCTAAACATTATCATTTAATGGAAAATTGAAAATTTAATAGTTTTTTATTCGCATGGAAGTTAAAATTCGGAAATAAATAAAAATTTGCATAAAAAGTAAATATTTATATGTTTCATTAGTGAACTAAACAAATCTGGAATTTGTGTAATTCTTTAAATTAGTCTTCATTAAAGTAGAATAAAAATTACTGATAAAATCTAAATAATAAGGAGGAACAAAATAGAGTAAGTTGATCAAAAATATGTTTCTGAGAACCTTGAGGTCCTTTAACTTTGGGAAACTAAACGGGTTTTGTCGGAATGCGTCCTTCAATTTTTTTTTTTAAATACCTCTTGCGCATAATAATTTTATTAAAGTATAATTTTGAAACATTAGAATTAAATTGTTAAAAGTAACTTTGAGTACAATAATAGGGAGAAATAATTTTCTCGCTCTAATTTTAAAACAATCGTTTCAATTTATTTTGCGCAAGAGTTGTTCTTTTTTTTTTTTTTACTAAGCAATTTCGCTGAAAATCCTGAGAAAACTGTACACTAATTTTGGTCTTTAACTCTTTGACCTAGAACTATTATTAAACATATTTTTCATATTTTTTCTTTAGGTCAAAATTAGTAAAAAATATTATGTTTAGCATTCGTGGTTATGAAAGACAGTCTGGAGTCTTTTAAAAGTAAAATATTTCCAACTTTCAAACAAAAATTTTTTCTATTTGAAGGTATTTGCAATTATTTAGATCTAAGAGAAACAGTTATTCATCGGTGAAATTTCTTTAATTTATGAAATCAATTATTGATAAATTTCTAAATATGAATTAAAAATAAAAAAATTTTCAAACTTTTGGGACTTTATGTTTTAGTACAAATATAATTCGATCATCTAAAAAAAATTTTTAGTAACTATTAGAACGTTTTTTTTTAATAATTAAAAAAATACCAAAGTACATTTTTGCTTGCAATTAAAGCGTGAGAAAAAAATATGAAAAGAAACACCGGTGTCCCATCTGCGTCAAAAATTTTAAGGACTTTAAAAAAGATATGTTATGGTCTCAATTTTTGATTGAAAATAAATCAATCAGATGTTTTGATATTTTTAATTAAATATTTATTAAATATCAAAAACTAGACTAGAATTTGAACGTTCTTTAATTTAAAGATAAGATACTATTTTATAGATTTTTAATATTCTTTACCTAAATTTGATCTTTTTTTTTCTGTACCGTCCCATGCAGCATGAAAGGGCAAATAAACGTTAAAAATACGTTAGTTCGTTATAAGGTATTGGACTTAACGTTAAAATTACGTCAATTCCACGTGATGATTTTCACCATTGGTTCATTCGTTAAAATGTATACGTTAAAATTACGTCAATTTCACTTTATAATTTTCACCATTGATTCATTCGTTAAAACGTAAACGTTAAAATGACGGTATTTTAAAGTTATCAATTTTCCCTTTAAATATTTCGTTAAAAATACGATATTTTAACGTGCATTTTTCACCCATTTTTAACATTAAACATTTAGGTTTCAATATTAAACATTATATATACATATTAAACATTAAACATTTTAATATTAATTACTGGGTTTTAATATTAAACCTTTATCCATGTTATTTGGGCAAGCCAATGTACCATCCTAAAAAACTCAACTAAAAAATCTATGAAAACAATTACATAACTTCATGACATTTTATGTGGATTTATCTTTCTTTTTTGAAACAAATACCTAATAATATAAGTGATGTGGCGATCGCTTCAAAATACCTCCGGAATATTTGCAAATTGCAGAACTCATTGCACCCTGTCTCAACATTTGGCTGATTAAGTGAAGACAAAATCGTTTGAACTTCTGTAAGAAAATAGAAAACAACCGAAGTAAAGGAAAATATGAGTAGTTAATATATAAGAAATATTAAAAGAATTTTTTAGTTCAATAATTATTAATTTGAGTGAATAAAGCCCAAAACAGTGGCACTGATAATAGTAATAAACAAGATGGTTTTATTAATACATCTTTAATTATTCAAAAATAAGTTATCGAATGGTGTATGCACTATACTTTTCAGGGCATTGGCACGCAGTTATGCAATTAGAAATCAAAACTTTGTTGCAAGCAATGTGTATGAACTTAAAAAAAAATAAAGAAAAAAAAGAAGAAACAAAATGGACGTCAATGAAAAAAGGGGTTTATGCAACGGTATAACTGTTTATTTCTGTGAAAGAGTAAAAACACAAGCTTGACAGCGAATAAAAAAAGATCATATATTTAACAAATTAAAAGACAAGATGATGATACTTGAATTTCAGCGTATAATGAATCAGCATTATACTACTGCATGACAAGGATTATAATAATATATGTTAATGGCGGAGTTTACTAAACACTTTGCAGTACCGCTTTCACGCATGGGCACACCCGGGCAGTGCCAGGTTGACCTTTAAAAATCTTTCTTTTTGTAAATTGTATTAAAAACTACGAATAAACAACATTGCCTTATATATATTTTTTAATAAATATATTCTATAGTATGAAGTCAGAATTTTTTTTTCTACATACAGTGATTGATTATCAAGCAAACACCAATAATTGGAATAGTTTATCACAAAGAAAACTTAAAAAGGCAACCGAAATCTATTTTTCTACGTTCCAAATGAAAATTTTAGGTACTCGACTCTCACTTCCTGTTCAATTTGTACCTGCAGAGTTTATACGTACCTGAAAAAAATTAAAAAGTGGTAGCAATTTTTTTCCAGGTGCGTATCAACCTCCGCCTGTATTTTCTTACTTCGATTGTCCTGACTTTCAAGAACAAGAGGGAGTTCTAGGGACTTCTTTGGCAAGTAATCAAAGGAACATAGCCATAAAAATATACTAGTCCAAGAGGCTATTTATATGAAGATTAATAAATTGAGAAGTGCGCCTCCAAAGCATTGTTTTTCGAAGATACACCTCCGTGCAACATCACCCATATAAATTCAATGGATGAACGTTTAAATAGAAAGACAGCAATTTCAAGAAAAGGGGATGTTGCTGATTGTCCAGGCATATGTCTTAATTCTAGACCAATAGCAAGAGAGAAACTATAGCGTTTATATTTTGTGATTTTTTTTAAAAAATCGTACCTTACAAAGATTTTTCTAAAATTTTAGACATTTAAAAATATTTGAGAGAAAAATAAATTTTTCTAAGATCTTCTCAATTATTTCCTCAGATTGTTACATTCAAATTAAAAATTATTAATATAAAAGATCCAAAATATTTTATCGTATTAACAAATTATTGACAGGTGGCGAATTAACTCGTCATTGCTTTTGGGCAATATCGAATATTCCTAAATTTAATTTCATTTCATTCAGTATAAATAAAATTTATTGTAGTCTATTTAGAATGTTTTACTTTACTTCCATATCCAATAGCAAGATAATAGTCGGTGACATGACGTAGTTTCTGTGTAAAATTGCCTTTCAGCAAAGTGTTAATACAGAATTGGTACCACAGGTTTTGCTTTTGATTATATTAGGATAAAATTTAGATCTAATCATTTTGAAAGTTTACCATCGTATCTTCATCCATACAATTGTTTTTTGAACTTATTATTTAATTATTAACTTACTATAAAAACTCGAAGGTTAGCTAAGGAGGTTAATCTTTAATTTCATCAATAGTGTGAAAAGCTAAAACCTAATACTGCCTTAAAATTTTAAATAGTGATTAAGTGTTTATTATTTTAATTACATAAGGTGAATGAATACAGTTTCACACAAAGACTAATTGAAAGTAGTTATAACTTATTAAAAAGGATATATAACTATTTACCGTTTAATAAACATAAGATGGTGACTAGATATATTTACCATAAAATATATATAAAGATAATATTACACGATTACCTTTTAATGTAATAAAATCCTTAAGTTTATAATCTTAATAAAAAAAATTTAAAAAATAACGTTCAATGAGAAGTAAATAAATAAATTAAATGTAAACAATTTCCTTTTATGCTCATGACAGCCAAAGAAAATTGGGAAATCTAAATTAGAAACTGAGTCGTAACATGTGATATATCAGTCCAACCAGAGAATGTGCTTGCCAGTTATCATCTTCAAATTGCCATTGTCATTTAGAGAGGCTCAGATTAATTCGGATTCGATCAATTCGAATGAAAGATATTTTTTACTTTGGATCTAAACGTTAATAAGGCGCAAATGTTTTGTTAATTCTAAATTATCTTTAAAATAATAAAAACATTCTAAACCTGAAGGCTTAATACCAAACACTTTATATATATTAAAATTAAAAGAAAGAGAGAGAGAGCGAGAGATGCGCCTGTTTTATTAAAGAAACAATTTTTGATATTCCACAGTTAGTGTTATCGTTTTGATGTCAGTATCATACAATAATTATTTTGCAAGTGCAGTATTAAGAAATCAGATAGGTATTTAGCGAAAATATTTTATGTCTCATGCCTTTAAGTACATTATTTTAATGCAGGATTGAGCTAGTTGGTTTAAACCAAACGATTTTTTAAAAAAAATCTTTTGAACAATATTTTTTTTATATTAAAATATTTTTAATTTAGAAAAATTAAATTTTCACACAATTTTGAGTTTAATTGCTGAAGGTAATTTGCATCACTTTAGACAAATATAAATATGCAATTTTAAAATATTTACATATCATTGTGTTCCTGAAAAATTATCGTTGTAAAATAAATTAATGTAAGCAAGAGTTTTATGCTAAGTCATAATGTCTCTAAAAATGCTTGATCACCACCAACTCTGCTTAGTTTTTAAAATTAGTTGAAGAAAGAATTTAAAGAGTTGAGAATTACTCAGAACTATAAGAACAGTAATTTTTAAGTTCGTTACGGCTCATATGCATTGAAGGATGTTTTAATAACTGTTTAGTTTGACAAAATAATTCATACCTTTTGAATTTTTTTTTTTTTTTTGATTTGTTATACTTTTATGTTTATTTAACTTAATTATTTTATTTAACATCCATGGTTTTGAAAATTATTTTAGTATTTGAGGATTAGAACAAGTCAATTTTTTTTTAAATTATGCATAATTTAAAAATGCTTTCAGTTTTTTGGGTAATCAAAATGTGTTTAAATATTTTAAAATTATTGCATACCTTAAAAATTATTTATTTTGTGTACATGGAGCTTTTATAAATTCGTTTTTAAATATTATGGCATGTTTCAGGGGTCTAAAACACTTTGTCCCCGGGGGCCCTGCATGCTATTAAGACGGCCCTGCCACCTTGTGTGTTTTACATGAAAATTTAAAAATTTGCTTTATATTTTTATTTTTTAAAAATTGTATCAGTCTCTTTACTTTGATAGATTGCAAATAAACATTACATAATTTTAAATTATTTATACGTTAGGTATACACTAATTATACATTATAAATTAGTCGTAAATATTTATGTATATTTTATTCGATTAAGATACTTTTCTGTCCTTACTGAATTAAAATAAAACCTTAAAGTTTTTATTTAAGCAATGCAAGAGAACAATTTTGTAGTACGGGATTTTCTGTGACAAGCACGCTCAAAGGCTTATTTTAGAATCCTTGTCGAAAATGAAACCAAAAAAGTTTGCATATTAAAGGGTGTTAATTAATATATAAGCGTAGGAAAAGCAGAAACGTTATCGAATCACTACTGAGGAAGGCAGAGCTGTGAGCACCAAAATGTGAGTGATTGCCAGAGACGACAAAGAAAACTAGAAAAGAATTATTCGAAATACTTCCATGTTTCCTCAGGCAATCAATTTAATTTCAGGTTTTTCATTCCACTTTCCTCACTAGAGTTTTTTCAGAGTTTTGGTCGACCCTTAGCATGTATATTGCTTTTTTGATTTCTTTTTTGACAAAAATTCAAAAAATAGTATTAAAGGCAATGCTTGCATAACACTACCCACGAAAAAATGTTCTGCCATTTAGGGTTCCATAGCCGAAAAAATATGGAACCATTGCTCTAGCTCGTTGGAAAGTAGTCAAAATTTGGATTATAAGATTCTTACCTTACAGACACGAAAAGGAGTTTATGATAACGTCGTCTAAACTTTGGCATATTGAAAAAGTTTTTAGAATTTTTTTTTAACCATTTTATTCCACTTGGCCTCACATGCCGTGTGAATTTATATAGGAAAACCATAGACTAAAACACTATATCTTAAAACTTGGAACCGTTGCTCTAGCTGGTTTGAAAGTAGCCAAAATTTGAATTGTAAGCTTTTTTTCCTTACAGATACGAAGGCGAATTTATAAAGACGCAGTCAAAACTTTAGTAAATTGAAAGAGATTTTTTTCTTTTTAACATTTTATCTCATGTGACCTCACATAATGTATGAATTTGGATTAAAAACCATAGCATTACACTGGAACTGTTTTCTAGTTAGTTGGAAGGTAGTCAAGATTTTTTATAATATGATTCTTATCTTGTATACGCGAAAGAGAGCTTATAAAAACATAGTCGAAACTTAGCAAATTGAAAAAGTTGGGTTATTTTAACCATTTTATCCCATATGACCTCACATGCTGTATAAATTTGGATAAAAACCATAGCATTGCACTATGTCTTTTATTTTACAATTTGTCTTTCTTTCAAATTATATAAGAATTTATGACTGATTTGAATTTGGCGGAAAAGAATGGATTATTTCGACCTTTTGATGGATTAAAAAAGAATTCCTGATTTACAAGTCCACTTTTCCGCTTCGACCTAGAAAAAGTGATAGTTCTACTTCCTCAAATGATAATCTAGGCCACACAAAACTTTCTCGTTTATTGATCCCCTCCAGGCGTTTCTAACTTTTTCTACAAGAATTCAACCAAAACAACACCCAACAATTTTCAAACGTAAATGAAAACAAAAATTCAATAAAAGAAACTCACAGAGATACGCTTATTAAATCTTTTCATTTTAAATTTCCAACCATTCTAGTAGGAATTCTTGAAAATATATCATTTAACAAAATATTTCATAATATCTAATGTTTTTTGCATAATTAAAACCAGTTTCAGTTTTTTTGCATAATTGAAACCAGTTATATTTCTGATATTGCAAATGTTTACAAATCTTTTCGAAAAAGAAATTTAAAGTTTAGGTTTTCTTTTAAATGAGCAATAATTCGTATTCGCGCATTTACAATATTCGTGTTCATACTACACATAATTGCACCACAGGAAATTTTTTAAATTAGACCCACAGAGACAAAATATCTAATTATTAATGCAAATTTTATTTTGTTAGTATTCAAATTATTAACTAAACTTAAAAATGTGTTATTCATAATTATAACCATTAAAAAAAAAGCTATGAAAAAGCAATCTACTTAAAGCAAAAACGACAATAATAATAATAATAGCATTTTTCAACATTCTATCGAACGCGTTGACAAATATTTACCTAAATTGGCATGTTAAGCCGTTAAAAAAAAAAAAGGGATAAAACCAACTTGTTGAGCAAGAAAATCAACTTATGCTGAAGTATTAAAAAGTTCTTTACAATCATTTTTAATTTTTAATATATTAAAAAAATTTTTTAAATTTTGAACATCGAACAAAATATTGCGGAAAAAGAATATGCAAACCAATAAGTATATTGATATGTAAAAAATTACATTAAGGAGATAAAAGGAAAATGATGATTTGTGACAATGGTCGGAAAGAGAAGGCTTGAATTGTAAATAAAACCCAATTATGACTTTTAAATTTCTGCTTTTGGGAAAAATACGATAATTTTTAAATAATAAATAGAAATATATTTTTATTTTGTTTAAAACCTAAAAACAGCTAATTGCACTTTTTTTTTTATTATTATTATTATTTAGAAAAATATAAATGTAGTGTTTTTTTCTTATTGATTGTCTTCTGAGTAAAAGTTAGAAAATATATAATGGTATATTGGAGAAATATAAATATTTAATTCTTGGAAAAGTAAGAAGATGGATTTTTGTTGTTGATGATGGATGGTTGTTTTAAAGTTAAAAACGTTACTCGTCATTTCCTGAAACGTTTAGAGAATTCTTGCATTTTCACTAAAATATATTGACACAAATTATTTAATTCATTACGGTATATATAATAACTTGCATTTTCCCGAGTCTAAGCTGAAGGTGGATTCTAAACTTCAATTTTACAAAACTGAACAGTTGAGGAAGTAGTTATGAAGATAAGTTTTCATGACAGTTTTAGAAACGAAAAAAAAAGCTAAAAAAAATATAAAATAATGAATAAAACTATTTCATGATTCTGACTTTTATAACGGTCAATTCCAAATATTTAAAATTGACATTTCAGAAAAATAGAAGTTCCACATATCAATCCTTGTACTTATCTTGATTCTAGAAAATAAATTAAAAAGAAACTCCCCTATATTTCCCTCTATTTCCTCAAAGTAAAGAAAATTGTGTCAAAATTAAATCCGTAAGATTTCCCGAAGGAAGTAAAGGGATTTTTTTTTTTTCAATTATTACGAAACTTCAAGGGGAAAAAAAATATATTCCAAGTTTCACATTTTTATCCTTACATCCTGTTCATAATATTTATTTTATGTATGGATTATTTCACTTTCATTTTAGAACACTCACTCAAACTGTCAAAACTCATTCTTATCTTTTCAACAAAGGTGAATTACAAACATAGATATATTTGCATACGAACTGTATCTAACTCATAATCAATACGGAAGAACAACAATAAAAAAATTCATGAGTATCCAAGAAAAACTAAGCCCAGCTGTTTTCAGCAATGTAATTCGAATATTCCAGAAATAATTTAATATTCTTGAAAACTTAATTAAATCCTAATTTCCGCTAAAAATAAAACTAATAATAAAACGATTACGAAAAAAAAATTCAAATTTGTGAAATCCGTGTAGCAGAATTTACAAAGTGAATCTGCAATACTCTCTTCATAAATCTAAATTTGTCTGCGACCTTAACACAGACAGAGATTATTATCGTAAATATTCAGCTTAATCTAACAAGCATTTAGCAAAATTTGCCAAGTATAACGTTTTTATACATAAAAATTAAATGTTTAAATTCAAGTTTAATTTTATTGAATTTTATTTATTAAACTATTAATGAAGTGCGAATAAGAATTCAAATATGTAAAATCACGGTAGCAGAATTTACGAAATGAATCTGCAATACTCTATTCATAAATCCAAATTTTTCTGCGACCTCAACATAGACAGAGATTATTATTGTAAACATTCAGCTTGATCTAACATGCATTTAGTAAAATTTGCACATATAACGTTTTTATACAACAACAAAAATTATCTTGTATAAATTCAAGTTGAATTTTATTAAATGATACTAAAAATGATATAAATACCTATACAGATAAGACAGTAATCAAGTAGAATGGAAAAAAATTTATTTATTATTCTTCGTTCGTTCATTGTAGTGGAACTGGGCATCTGAGGCCTTAGGGCCCTTTTCCCATTCATTAGATTCTTAGTTTGGGTAGCAAAATGGAGTTCTCAAGAGAAGAAAGATGGCACTTTGCCATTATTAGGCAATAACAAAATTGCAAGTACTAAGAAGTACATGAAAAAAGGTAAAATTAAAATACAATGGGAAGATAAACACTAATGAATATTTACAGTATTTACAGTTTGGAAATACATACAAAAGGGCGAGTTAAAGGATTGTGAAGATGTGTGTATATATATAAGTAATTGTGGCTCTGTTAAAGTAGAGACTGTTAAAGTCCTGTGTAAATAACTCAGTGAGTGTTTGTGTTGTTAAATGTTAGTATGACATCAGAAGTGTAGAAATGTGCAGTGGGTCGAATTTTTGCATCCTCATTCCTCTTTGAGATTTATGCAGTCGAAAATATCATTAAAATTTGCGGTATCGCAGGTGGCGGCTTTAATAAAGAAGCTTCTGTTTAACTTGTTGAAATGATGGTCAAAGCGGTCGATTTTAAGATCTCTATGAATGGCGTTGTTGTGCATAAACCATCTGGCTCCCGTGAGCTTTCTCAAGATGTTGTTTTGGAGTACGGTAAGTTTTTTAGGGTCTTTTTCGGAGGCGTTACACCAGGCAGATGAGGCGTACGTCATTTCTTATTCTATGCGGTGTTCTCTCAATAAATAATTTGTATTCGAAACAGTTAAGAGATGTTTCAAAAAGGAATCTCATCAATAATTCTCCCCAACCACATTTGTTCGTTCGTTCGTTCGTTGTAGTGGAACTGGGCGTCTGAGGCCTTACGGCTCTTAAACCACATTTGACATTAGAAGTCTTAGCGTTAGAAGTACTTTTAAACACCGTGGCGTAAATTTTTTTTTAAAAAAATAATAAATAAATAAAGTTTATTTATTAAAGATAGTTTCTTGCGAAACATCGCAAGAGAAACTATTTTTCTTCTTTTTCATTATTATATACTAGCCATCTGGGGATATATCCCAAATATTCCATTCCATCACATATTCATAAATACTATCTTAATTGTTAATTCATCACAATTACTCCAAAAGGAAAAGAGTGAAATTTGCATCATTGGCAAATTTTTTAGTTGTTCAAAGATTAATTTTACATTCGAATTGTTTTTTATAAAATCATATTAACTTTATACGATCATCAGTATGAGCCATGGTCATCAATCATCGTCTAATTTGACATTAGGTAGATAAGTTTTTTTTTTTTTTTTTTTTTTTTTTTTTTTTTTTTTTTACGTCGCACTGAAGCTGCACAGTGGGCTAATGGCGATGGTCTGAGAAACATTTCTGAGGATGATTCGAAGACATGCCATCACAATTCTGGTCCTCTGCATAAGGAATGGATCTATTGCTTTGGTAGCCCGACGACTTGCGGGCAAAATCGAGTACTATATAATAGAACAGTTAACAACGACCGATACCGAGCACACTCGGTCCCTACACAAACTGATCAAAATTGTCAAAACCTCTTACTGTCAGCAGCCAGTGATGCTTGACTTCGGTGTTCTTCTGGTCACCGTAGTAGCGAATCGGACTTCGGTGCGGAGGGGCAGGGGTTCGATCTCCGACTCCACTAAGACCCACCGAGAAAGCGATATACGTGCTCGTAAAATCTGTGGAATCGAAAGTTTGTGGTCGGTCGCTGAGCAGGAACGGGAGTAATTTTCCTTCTCCTTCAGATTTATGTTCAAATCGAGGAAGCGGTCATCACAAAATTGTAATGGCATGTTTTCGCATCATCCTTCGAGATGTTTCCCAGACCATCGCCAATAGCCCATTGTGCAGCACTCGTGCGACGCGAATAAATGGCCTACCTATCCCTTTACGATCAGTCCAGTGCGGGACTAACTTGACATCAGAAATCGTGGTATTGAAAAACTAATTGAATTCATAAATAGTTCGAAAATCAAGCTAAAATCTGAATTCGCGATCGCAACGAACTATAGGTGGCGTTGTTGTATGTGCCGAATCCCTGCGATTTCCATATGAACAGTCATTCAGTTACACTGGAGACGTCTTTAATGTAGCATTGTAACGTTCCATCTTTATTATGGCTGATTAAATTTAAAAAAGAAAAATGCTTGTTTTCTTTCTTATGCAAACGAAAACAAAATGGTATCTCCTTTTTTTTTAGAGAAGGAACATCCAGAACACATCGGAAAAATATTTGTAAATAAAGAGAAAAAAATAGGTATTTTCTTATAAAAGTTCAAACCTAATGCCTGAGAAATAGTTTTACTAAATTTAATGGTTTAACATGAAAGGCCCATTTAAATTTTAATGTAAAATAAAGAATGCACACGAAACAAAAAAAGAACTATTCTTTTTTTGTCGCCATTTTTAGTGTTACGAAAATGCGTCTTTGGGACTTGCCAAAAACAAAACAAGATGCATTATTTTTTTAAGAGCGAAATATTTTATAGAGTGAAATATAACGAAAATGTACCAATGTCCATAACATGAAACTTTATCTTAGTAAAAGTCCGTTTTGGAAATGTTATTTCATTTTGAATCTTATTTATTAGAGTTCATAATGGCTATAGAATCAGGTGAGAGAAAAGTTTGTTTTGAATCTATGCTAAACTCTATATCGGCCCATTTTCCACCTAAATCCGATTGACTACTTTGATTTTAAACAAAGCGTTTCATTTTAAGATTTTTTCCAAAAATTTTAAGTGTAGATTGGCGGCACTTAAAAATCTGCCAAATCAGTAGCTGTGGTTAATACGTAAGTACCGAATTTTTTTTCCATACTTTTCTGAATCATATTACTTCAAATATTAGAATATGCAAGAAGTATACATAAACACATAATTTAATACCATTTCATTTTTCAAAAAAAGTACTTTGACAACAATTTTATCAAAAAATTATAAACTAAAAAACGTAAAATAAAGAATTCTTAGGATAAAAACGATTTTAAAATTTCCTCATTTTTCAATAAAAACTTTCGTTTTGTTTCTTTTTTTAAATTCTTATAGTATTTAATCAGACGTAAAAAAAACCATTTTGTAGAGAACGATCATCAAGTAAGAAAAAAATTATTTATAAGCAAATTTTTTATTATAAAAATCATAACACTTACCTGATTTATAAGTCCGGAGAATTCCAAAATGATATGTTCTTTGTTTGAAAACTTTATTCTCAAATAATATATACATAGTTTATCCCTTCATTACTTTTAGGTAACATACCACACATCAAAATTTTATAATTGTAAGATCTCGATATGAATTTTAATATGTAGCTTAAAAACAGAATAGCTGTATTCTAGTTGAAATTCTTTCAAAACTAAAAAACACTTACCAAGAAAACGATAAAAAATTTATTTATAATCAGCACATAAGATACTTTTTCAAGTAATTCGGATCATTCTTTATTGTTGTTTTCTGAATTATGTAGATACAGAAATATATACTATTCTATGAAGAAGAAGAATATTCTATAACTATTACAGTTCTGTATGGAATTCATTGGAACACATTTATTCATTGGAATGACGAAAGCAATGTTGATTTCATTTTAACTTGTAATGAATTGAAGACAGAAAAATTATTTTACCGCAATACACACATCTGTAACAGCAAGTGATCATGAAATCATGTTATGTTGTTGGTAATAGAAAGGTAAAAATTATTGAGAAGTTGTTCTTCAAATGCTTGGCGTGTTCTGCTTCAATGTTTGGCATGTTCTGATTAGTTTTTTCAAGAAGTTTTTCCTTTTCTTTAGGGAAATTTTGCTTCTTTTTTTATGCTAAGAAAATGGCGTCCGTCATTGCCAATGGTTATGTGGGAACTAATGCACGATATTTACAGTCTCCCGCTAGATGGCGTATCGAGTGTTGCGATCGCGAATTACAAATTAATTATTTATTTTGATAATGAGCTTTTCAAAGCAAATAACTGAATTTGTGCTTTATATATTTGTTTATTTATTTAATTGTTATTCATAAAATAAACAAAATCTACTTCAACTTCAATCTCCCTACGTTAGAGACGAGCCTCCTGATCTGACCACTCACAGCATGTAATCTGGCTGTCATGGATGAAATAGGTGGGACTTAAATGAGTTGTTTGCATTTTGCAGACCCGGCTGTCTGCTACGTCAAACATCTTCATCCTTTTTCTTTTCAAATCTGGTTTATTCAGAAGTAGTTGAGTTATGAACAAATTCTTTTAAGAAGTCATTTAACCGGTACAACTCACATATACTTCTTCCAGTAGTCTTTCATTAGTGCTCTCGCGTATCAACTAAAAATGTGCGGTGAGTATTGTACTGTCTATTGTGATTTAGCTAAACTTTTAAAATTCATTACGCTAATTAGTTCAAACTCTGCTTGTAGTCAAAAAAAGAAATACCTATCTTGGACTTAAACAATATCAATTCGTAATAAACATGAAATTTGTCCTACTTATTTTATTAGGAGTCTTAAATTTCGGTCGTTATTTACATGCTTAAAATTACTCGAATCCTTTTTAAATATCGGCTTTCTTTAATATATATTTGAAAAGTTTACTATAAGCATGTAAAGCTTTTAAAGGTGTTTTCATCATGTTTATTCTTTCATAATTTTAATTTTGGTAATACTACACTCCCTATTTAAAAAAATTTTAGTGCTAATACTTAGTTGTTAATTCAAGTATTTAGTAACTGGAGCATTTAGAATCTATTTATTTTTTAAAACAGTTTTCAATATATTTTGTAAAGCTGTGCAGTATTTAGAATAAAGTTTATACTACCGTTGGTACGTAATTTAATTAAATAGCGATAAAATTGGGGATTAGTAGACTTCTATAAAATGAGAAACTTTCTGTAAGCACATTGTATGCATATACAATGTGTAATTATGTGTGTTTACTTTTTGAACATACTCTACAATTCACTATATTGTAATAATCAGAACTTGCATTGTACACTGATGAGTAGGTATTATTAATGAAGTTTCTAAGAATGGTGACAAATTTTCTGCGAACCAGTCTTGTGTATTATGAGTTTCTAGTGATTAGTTAGTTTAATGTCAATACTGAACTGTACTGTAATTTTTATTAAAAAAAAAAATTTAAATTCTTGTTTATATATATTTAAATGTATTCTTATGACCTATTTAATGATTACTTACTGTCAGTTTAAACTATTGAATGTTTTGTATTACGGAGTCCTTACATTACTGGTGGTGTAGAACTTTTTACATACACCACCTGGCTAAATAGCTGAGCATTTGAGGGCCACAATTATGTCAACAAAGGGAAATTTAATTATTTCTATGAGCTAATTTAATGAAAATGACTGGAGATATTATTCTACTATTATTAAAATATTTGTTAAATATTTATAAAACCTTCTAGTGTAAAAATATTTAAACGTATACACATTTTTACTATATTTTTTAAATACTTAATTTTAGCTACGTATAAAATTCTTTCTAAACTACTAAACTTCTTTAAACTATTTTAGCTACTCTTTTGTTTTTGAAGTAAACTCTTAACCCACTGGCGGTTTAGAAGATGGGTAGAATTGGGAGAATGTTTCTCCCCAATACGCTATTCCCTATCTATTAACATGGAAAAGCCGGCTTTGCTATGCAGAGAACACTGCTACATAAAATTAGACTTTTTACATGCAGAACTGTCAGTGGGTTAAACTACATTTATTTTATCATATAAAGAAAACTTCTTAAAAAAATTTTAATTTGAATGTTTTGTTAATTAAAAAGAAATTGTCTTGAGTAATATTCACAATTTTGGGCTAAAAAGCAAATGGGCACATTTAAAATATTAAAAGGTCATATGTAGTCTTAGAGCTGAAGGTTGTACTCCACTAGGGTATATACTTTATGAAAGTATATTTTTCAATTTAAATTTTTTGAAAGTTGAATAACGTTATAATTACTAACCAGTAGAAGTGTTATTCTTTATACTATATCTTTCATTTTAATAAACTATAGAATATTTTTTTATTTCAGGAATCTTTGCATACTTGAATTATTTGGAACCTCGGACTCGAAAAGAAATTTTGGAGTTTTTAATTAGAGGTTTGCAACGTCTAGAATACAGAGGCTATGACTCTGCAGGTATAATTCAAAATCAATTTAATTTTCAAACTGTCAAGCTTATTGTGCCAAAGAGCAACTCCATGTTGTTGGATGTTTAATTTTGATAAGTTTTCTTTGTAAAATGTTTTGTTGTTTTTTTCGTTGATAAATATAAAATATTTTTTTTAGAAATTATATTTGACATTTTGCAATTACCTAACATTTTATGCATGTAAGAAAAAATGATAAATTATAAATGTTTTATTTAGAATTAAAATATAAAATGTGACTCATACTATTATAGGAATGACATGGAATAAAATATATTTTTAGTTTGAAATACTTTTTCTATGAGCAATGTATTTAAAATTTTAAAAAATAAACTGGAGGCATTTTAAGTACACATGAAATGACATAAAGAATGGCAAATAGAGAAAGCTCTTGTGACTTATGTTAAATACCTACTGTATTAAAATTTTAATAATCTTTATTATGAAATACTTAATACAAAATTAATTAGAAAATACTTAAACTACAATCTAAAATTTTTGATAAAAAGAACTAAAATTTCTTAATGGAAGAATGCCATTAAATGTTTATTTTTCTGTCTTTTGTATTGTGGAACTGGAATCGCCTGAAAATGTACAAGTATTTTGGTGTTTATAGTTTATCAACATTAACATTTTTTTAAGTAAGATTTGTACTGAGAAACTAGTTACAAGTTATAATCTAGATTAAGATCGTGATAGACTGTCAAAGGGTTGAGTTTCTGGTTATATTTTCTTTTGGAAAAAGTTCATTTTCAAAAAATAAATTAAGCATTTTTTTAACGTTTAACATATACTTTATTATAGCATAAGAGATGTATTTACAGACATGTGCAAAAGTCTCCACGGACTCAATTATTTTCAACCATTTTTTGTTGCTATTGCGTGTAAATTTAATTCTAGATTTTAAAAAAAAGTTTCATTGAAAAGCTGTGCTGCATTGAAAATATAGGACAGGTTTTAAAATAAATAATTTTATTTATTATTATAATTAATTTACAATATATCATCAATTGTATTATTTTTAATCTGTCCTACAATTGAAAAATTAACGTGAGGAACAAAAAATTTAAAATTTAGATTTTTATGTTTGACATCTTTATATGGTAAGCTACATATTGCAAAATAACTTTTGTTTTATCAGTTTTTGAAATTCTATTTTAGCGTTCATAGCATTAGCAATAGGAGAAAAGTTGTCAAGCTCCTATTGCTAATTTATTTGAAATCCATTTAATAGTTTCTTTTTTACTAAAATTTTATTTTTAATTCAAAATATAATAACAAATGATTTTTTTTTCTACAAAAAAACAAAACTAGGAGTTGCTATTGATGGTGATGCTGTTGGAACATCTATTCAAATAATCAGAAGAAGTGGAAAAGTGAAAATGCTTGAGAATGAAATTTGGGGTAAATTATTATTGTCAAAATATTAAAGCTTAATTTATCAAACATGTTTAAATTATTCAAACTTTTATGTTTGAAAAGTCTAATGTAATTTCCATATGTTATGCATCAGATTATTTTTTATAATTTAATAGATTTTTAATTGAAAACATTAATAAAATGATTTTTTTTTTCTATTTGATTATTTACCACAATAGGTTTTATATTCGAGTAAATTTATTTTTAATAATTTATAAATTACATAAACAAAAATTGCTAATCTATGCTTTTTCTGCATAATTCCAGTTTAAAAATTGTATAAATTACACAAAATTTTTATTTATTATGTGATATCAAAAGATATTGCTAAATACTTATAACCCAGCATAGATAAATTTTAGTCACTCTTTAGGTTATATTTTCAGATACTGATTAGAGGGGAAAACTGAGAGTGCTTTCTGGTAGTAAATCAAAAAACATAAAGGCACCAACAATTCTCTCAATTGCATGCTTTTACAATATCTTGTTTTGAAAACAAATTTTTTTTAGAAGTCCAGTCTTTTACACTTAACATAATTTAAAAAAAATGTGATTTAATTTTCTAATCTAATCTTTTATTTTTTTGCATTGAGCTTCCAAGTACTTAGATTTTTATTTTTAGATCACTGCTCATATTTAATAAGTGGGTATTTAATATAGTTTAAAATTTCTTTCAGATGCTACTGATATTGATTTTAGTCAAGAGTATGATACCCACGTTGGAATAGCTCATACTCGTTGGGCTACTCACGGTGCTCCCAGTGCATGTAATAGTCATCCACAAAGATCTGATCCTTCAAATGGTAAGCATTTAAAGTAGACATGTATTATATTTTATTTTATAAAATTTTGCATGCATTTTAATCTGAACATTGACTTTTCTAAAGATTTTCTTTTTGTTTCATTTAAATTCAGTACATAAGCTGTTCTATGTAAAAATGCTTTTGAAAAAAATGTAATTTTGAATTGAATTTACGCTTGCATGAATTTTATTTATTTTTTGTTTGTATATTTGCTAGGATACATTGGCCTGATAGGAAGGAGTACAATATTTAGTTATAATTTGAAAGGATTTCTATTAAAAAAAATTTAAATAAATTGTACATTAAAAAAAAAAATTAAAAAAAACTTCAACTAATGTTTTTACTTATTAATCAGTCTTGTGTTTTAATTTTTAAAATGCCTAGTGATTTATTGTTTTATTTTGCAGATCTGAATTTTTTTTTGTGTTTTGCAAAAAGAAAAATGTGAATTTGATAAAATCTTGCTTAATATAATGGCAATTATAATTGATTTGCACTGATCTGTGCTCTTTTTGTTTCAGAATTTGTTTGTGTTCACAATGGCATTATTACTAACTACAAAGATGTCAAGAAATTCCTGGTATTTATTGTTTAAGTATTGGAATTAATATTATAGAAATTTGTCCAAATTTTGTCTCGCTCATACTTGTTTATTTTTCATTAATTATTTTAATTGTAATTTCTATAAACTTTAGAACTAAATAAGTAATGAAACCTATTGAGAGTGTTTCGAACTTAGTTTTGGGAATCCTTTGACGACCACATTGAAATATTTGGAGTGAGAAATGCATAAAATTGAACAATTTTAGATTGAAACATTTTTATGAAATAAATTATATTTAAAAATTAACTTTATCTTGTTTTTAGAACCATTTTATAAATGTAAATTATTAATTTTTGATATATAGAAAAAACAACTAGAGAAACTCGCTTAGAAAAAGCATTTTATTGTATCAAATTAAAATCTGTATTTGTATTTTTACTGTTTCTTATAGCTGAAATTTTGTTTTCAAAATTTTACTCTACTTTTTTCCCAGTCAATTTTAACAGCTTTTTTAATTAGATTTCATTATCAAAACAATATAGGCTTTCATTACTTAAATTTTCTTCTAATTGACTGCATAGTGATTAATTTTAAAGATTTTAACATTTATATATATTAAATTATCAATAAAATTAATTGTTCCCACAGAGATCAATAGCCCGTATCTACAGGAAACTATTTTTCTCAATATTTGACACCCCCTTTTTTCCAGTAGCAGTTCATAGTACTGGTAACTATTAATGTTCGTGGATAAATAGTAGAGCAGTGAAAAATTTTACTAGGTGCTTAACAATGGGTGGATGGTGCAAGTACAATTGGAATTGTTACTAATGTAATGCTTATGTTTTATAAACTCAACCCCATTTTAGGAAAAGTTTCATTTATGATAATTTATTTCTACTTTATCTAAGCATTCTACATAATATTTAGAGATTTATAGATTAACAAATGTACATAGGAAATCAATAAGCTATCTAAATAAGCATTTCTCAAAATGCAAATGTTTTGAATAAAAATTTTGTTTCAACGAGGAAGCTTTTTGTTACCAGCAATGGATGAAATTCTTGTGTTCTATAAAATACTTACTTTATATGGAATGTAACTATGGCAATCTGTAGTCCAGTTTTTATACCATAAGTTCCTCGGTATTTCATAAGTCTAATTTTACAGAAATTCCACACTTTGCAAATATTTGTTTTTTAAAAAAAATTCCAATTGCTTCAATTTAATGTTATATGTTTAAGATGCAAATGTAATCCATTTTTGTAGTTTTTGTCAAGTAAATTACATAAATTGAAGCCTGCAATTGCATTTTCTGCGGTTTGTATTCAATTTAAAAAAACGCTACCTTTCAGGGAATCTTCATAATAAATAAATAAATAAAAATTGTCATACACCTTTACTGAAAATTATCTTCCTTGAGTTCCTTATTAAATTGTTAGCTTTTTATTTTAAATATTTGTTTTAAATTTACTGTAAGTTAGATAAATTCATTTAATTATAAATATTTCCTTGCAGCTGAATCATGGACACAAATTTGAATCTGAAACAGACACTGAAATTATATCAAAATTGATTCTACACCTTCATAGAAATAATCCTCATTTGTCTTTTAGAGAACTTGTTGAACAAGTTATCCTGCAGCTGGTAAGTATTGTTTTTGCTATTATTTTGTTTAAAATATTCTATTATTGACTTATAATTTTTGTATTTTTATTAGGAAGGTGCATTTGCTCTAGTATTTAAAAGTAGAAAATATCCAAATGAATGTGTTGCAACTAGGTTAGTCCACTTTCTAATTTTTTTTTGTAAATATGCCTGTAAATTTTGTAAAATAGTGACCAATAAATTTTTTCCTTTCAATTTTGGATAACTAATTTTTATTGTCAAAAATTAATTTTGTCTAATTTCCTAGTATACTTTTTAATTTAAAAATGTATACCATTAAATTTTAAAATGAATATTAGGACACAACTATACCTTTTCTATAAATATATCAAGCTTTTTAGTTAGCATTCAAGAAATTGTAAAATTTCTGTGCATTAATATTTTTGTACAATGGCAATACAAGTATTTTTGTAATTGGCAATATTATTTTTTTCCTGTATTTAGATTTTATTTTCTACTATAACTTAAATTCTTTGCAACAGCCTATGTGTATACTAATATTTTCTCCTATAATTTGAGTATTTTGAGAGTTAATTTTTGTAAAAAAATTTTTAGGCGTGGAAGTCCTTTGCTTGTGGGCATTAAAAGCAAGACTACTCTAGCTACAGATTATATTCCTGTATTATACAGCAAGGGTAAGAATGTTGCAGAAAATCTAAATCATTGTAATTTACATCCAAAAATATTAGTATTTAATTTATGTTTAGGAAAATCAATTTTTTACTGTAAAAATTGAATTCATAACTGTATTATTCTTAAGTGCACTTCTTAAAATATTATATTCAGCACATTTAAAATAAAACTACTCTTTGCATTTATATTCTTTGAAGTGTAATCTTTTTATTCAACAGTTTTGTGTATTCTATATTCAATCTGTATTTCTAATTGTGAATGTGATCTTTATTTCCATGCATGCTTCTTTTCTTCACATGCACGCAACTTCAGATCTGGAAAAACAGAGCATTCAAGGTACAAAATTTTTTCAATCCATCCTTCAAGCTTTGAAAGTATATTAGAATAATTGATCTTTTTTCATATTTTTAATTATTCTGAAATAATGAATATTTTTATGTAAAACTTAATTATTTTACTGTAATTAAAATATTCATTATAAACATCTCAAAAAATGTCTTTACATTAATTTATAATGTAAACATAAATCTGAATGTGTATTTCTAAATTTTCTTTTTGATGAAGGGTTTTAATTTTAAGTTTTTAATTTTCAATTCTAAACTTACTAATGGTTATGAATATCTAATTTATTCTTAGATTTCTCAATAAATTTTACTAATTTTTCTGAAAAGTTTTGTCTGTTAAACTCTTGTAATGTATAGGAATGTTAACTCTTATAACCTTATGTCTCATACTAAACTATGTATTGTTTCTATTTTCTGTTTTTGTGCTTTGTTCTAATCTTATTTTGATATACCTTCCTTTCTCACCCTTCCTGCATGTTGACATCCTATGTTGCACCTTTGTCTCTAGATGACAATCAAAACTCAGGTACTTTATTTTTTTTATTCTGTATGATGAAATATTGCTGCTTTTTATTATATAATAATTCATCTTTATAAAAGAAATCAAGGCTAACTTTGAAATAGAGTATTATAACATAAAAAATTTATAAAACAGAAAAGAAAAGCAATTTCAATATTGTAAACAAATATCCTCAGTTGCATGCTACAGAAAATTGCACAACAAAGTTGCATCTAATCATTGACCACCGAGACTAGGTAAAAAGTAAAAAAACAAGCAATGCAATGTAAATCCATCCTTCTGGAAATAGAAAGGAAAGGATTTCCTACATTAACTTGCTGCAACTTGATTGAGTTTAATTTTTTCCTTTATACTTTTTATCCTCATTGATATTTGTTTATATACTGAAACTGCTTTATTTGTGTTTTATATTTTTTGTGTTATTCATTTTATTATCCTGAAATTACTTAACTTTAAATCTGAGCCAGATATAAATTAAGTTAGGATGTTGCAGAAAAATCACCATAGAAAGTTTAGACAGGTCTGACATGAAATAGCTTTTTCATGCTATGCTATGAATATACTATCAGATAAAAGATATTAGTTTTATGTAGATAGTTGATATTGAATTTCAAAAGTTTAAGAAAAAAGTAGATTACTTGAACATGATTTTTTTCTGATTCTGATTATGTCAGTTTAACTTTTTAATTTGTTTGTAAATTTTTATTAAATATGCAGCCACAAAATTGTAAGAAAATTCCTGTATGAAGTATTTAATTAAAGCTTATCACTTATCTCATTTAATTCCATTTAAATTCAGGTTCTTTTAATTTTATTTTTTATACCATTCTTGTATTTCCTTGTAATATAAGAATGTGGCCCCTTTAGTTACTTATGAAGCACGTTTCAGTTAAATAAAAAGCAATATTTCATTTTTCTATTTAAAATATTTAAGTTTTTTTCTTCTCTTCGATGTTTACCTTTTAATTTTTTGTTTGTTCTATGTTTTTTGTTAGTTTGCTTACTGTTTTTGTTATGATTATGGAATATTATCTAGTATTATTAGTTCCTGTTATAAAATTAAAAATTTGTTAGGTTAAAATATATTTTTATAGTGAACTTTATTTTATGTTTTTGTTAGCTTTTAGTCACAAAAATGTAATGTTAAAATCCTAAAGGAGTTAAAGTAATTGTTTTTGGAAACTGAAGAAAAATTTCTTAAAATTAATATGCATTGTGCATACATGTTGTTGAGACAAAAAAAATGGCTCAGTTAAAGAATAACATGCAAGATTTAACAGTCTGATTTTATTATTCTTGTTTTGAGTTGACCAGACTCTTTTCATATTACAGTTTAAAGATTTATTGAACACGGTAACTCTCTATAAAATATTTATTCATTTAATCGATGGTAAACAGATCTAAAAATATTTTTCGAAAAATAGGTTAATAATTTTATTAATTTTCTGCTTTTAGCTTGTGTCTTGACAATTAACTGTACGGAACAAGTTTTTTTAAATATGTGTGTTATTAGATTTGAATTCACTTTTCTGGGAAAAAATTTAATGAATTTTAGTCTGATCTGTGTTTTAAGTTGATGATTTAAATTCAATAAAGTCAAATTGTAAAGTTAACATTAGGTTCAATTATTTTTTTGTAAGCTATTTGAGTTATTTGAATGAAGAGCTAAATAATGTTTTAAAATTGATAGTAAAATTAAACCTTAATGTACTTTTACTAATTTATTTCTATTGTGCAAAACTCTTATCTTGTGTTAAGTTTTTTTCTTCCAATTCTTCAGCTTTGTCTAAACTGTTCCATTTTTTTAAAGTTTAAAATATGTTGAGCATTGTAAAAGTGTCTTTCTCCAACAAAAAAATATTATATTAATTTTTGTTTCAGCAATTTAGTGTTGTACACTTTTTTAATTTAATCAACGCTTGGTCAAGAATTAAGAATGATTGTACAAATATAAAGCTCTATACTTAAAAATTTTTTTGTTATTGAAAATTAGCGTATGTATAAGTAAACTTCATTCTGTATTTATGAGACTACAATTTTCTTAAGTTTTTATAACTTGTTATAAAAACCAACCATTAAAGTGTTTTTGTCAATGTATGCCATTAAGTATTTTAATATTTTTATTTTCTTAATAATCATTCAATACTTTCTATAGTGTTTGTGGATATTACTAAATTAAGCAGTCATCTAGTCCATTTGAATCAAATGTATCAAAGTTATGTGTGTTAATTTATATATAACAAAATGGCTAATATATTAGTTACTACAACAAAAAAAACTAATATTTTTATTTTCGTTATGAATGTGCTGATTAGATATGCGCTCTCATCAAACATCCCCATTACCTGCTGGTACAGTGCAAGCTCAAGGTATTCCTCGATCTGATTCAACTACAGAGTTTCATCCAACTGGTGATGATAAAGAAGTGGAATATTTCTTTGCATCAGATGCTAGGTAATTATTCATTATTAGAGCATCTCCGCTGTATTTTTAAATTTCTGTTCTGGAATATGCAATATCGTTTATAATTTGTAAAAAAAAAATATTCCTGAAGTACAGTTGTCAAAAGGCAGAACACTATGATGCAAGCTTGTATAATATAAATTTTTTATTAGTTTCAAATGAAATAACTATCACATGGGTGCAATTAGGTAGGTATTTTTTATAAAGTTATATATCTGAAAAGTATTTAGTATTTTTAGCCTAATAAATACTAAACACTTTAAATTAGAATTCCAAGTTAACTTTAGAAGGCGTGGATGGTTAGAGATATTTTTGATTTAATGTTATTTTAGTGTTTTACTTTGTCCTTTCGCTAAAAGCAAAAAAGCTGCATCATTCTTTCTAATTAAGCTAAACAATATTCTAATTGCATTTTTACGTCTATTTACTGCATCATAATTTGTGGGGGAAATATTACTTTAAAGAAATGATAAAAATATGCTTTGAAATAACTAAAATATTACTCCTGAACTAGTATGATTCTTATTTTAAACTTTGCTTTATCGTAATAAATTTCTCAAGAATTATAAGTTGATCTATAAATTAAAAATCTTAACTTTTATTTAATAGTGCAGTAGCTTCTAGAAGTTAAAAGATCAAATTTTAGATATTTTTTTTTGTTGTATTTAAATATGTCAAATTCACATCAAGCAATTTCTAAAATAATACTTTCTATTCATGTCAATCTTGTACATTCTAGTTTTGACTATTGTACAAAAATGTGTTCTTAAAATTTGTACTTTTTATAAATCAGTATTTCACAAATAATTTAAATTCTAAGAAGGTTATAACTTAATAAATAAATGAACTAATATTGTATTTATTTTGGATTTTATGCATCAATATTTTTATGACTGTCGTTGAACAGCCGACCCAATTTTTGGGTTTACGACTACTAATGTTCAACGCCGTAGCCTTGTAATTTTGAACCAATACAGAAGACAAGGAAACTGCTGGATCGGTACTCCCAGAGGTATTGATTTGTTATGGGAACATGGAGGACTTTGAGACTAGACATATTTAACGTGCATCAGTCCCCATTTACTACACGGGGGAGTCTTCGGCCGGAGGTTGAACACATTGTAAAGTACAGTCTAGTGACATTTTCTCACGGAGAACATTTATTGCCATGTAAAACATAATACAAATTTATCTCATGACTAAGAAGCCAGTTTTATACATCTTGTGTGCGAATATATTTAAGTTTTTATTTTCATTAGACTTGCATTCTAATGAACTAATCTTTTAATGAATAAAAACTAATCTTTTTTAATCTTTAAAATTTTAAGGTATTTTCAACAATAGTCATAAATTACTCATTTACTTCGGAATGACATTAATTTCTTACAAGATTCAAATTGACACCCAACGTCAGTCTTGTGTAAATCTAAAGTTCTGCTTTTTATGAAGCTAATAAATGGAAGTTTATCGTTAAATGATAAATAATTAAATAATTTATAATGTAGTTTATAATAAAATTAAATTGTAAACTTCATCAAAAATTTCAACATTTAACTACTAATGGAAGACTTGTGCCATGGCACTAAAAATTTAATTTAAAATGGCAATTAAACTTATGATTTTCAATTTTAGTCTCCATTGAAGCTATAACCAAGGAGCAATTATTCACTTCACTGAGTCAAGAGTAACTTTAAATTAAGAGTAGTAAGAGTACCTTAAAATAAACTGCACATTAATGCCATAGAATAAGGAATAAATATTCTCTAATCTTATTACTTAATAAAATCTTATTAACTACTTATATTAGGTTATAATTTCAATTAGAGGAGCTTATTAGAAAAGAACTCCTGAATTATATTGTTAAATATATAAAATTATTTAGGATAAGAAAACAGTCATCACGATAACTCATCAAAGTCATTAAGATAAAACAAATCAGTGTTTAGAGAATAACCAGAATGAATGTTCTGTATTTCCCCCCCTGGTGTCATGCCATCTCCACCCACTCGTGAGCCTTTAGATCATGCTTGGGGTTATATATATCATTATTAGAATTAAATATATCAGTTTGGCATAAACATTACCAGTTATAACTGAGCTGATGAATTTATTGGAATCCCAGCCAATTTTTATGGCAACTTAACAGCTTAAATAAGATCAATAAAACATTTTTATTATTTGCTATCTATGTAACACAATATTCTTTTTTTTTTTTTAGTGCTGTGATTGAACATACTAATAGAGTAATATTCTTAGAAGATGATGACGTAGCAGCTGTTAAAGATGGAAGTAAGAATTCAGCTTATGTAAAAGTAAAAAATTTTGTTTCCTTAAAATAGATTTTTAAAATGTTTGCTTTTTACTTTAGATCTGACTATACACAGAATGAAGCGTACACTTGATGAGTCAACTGCAAGAGAAATTATTACTCTTAAGATGGCAATTCAAGAAATAATGAAAGGTTTGTTAGTCTTTCACAGGTTTTCTTACAAAGTTGTTCAAGTATTGAAAAATGTGTAAAAAAATATCCTTGAAGGCCATTAAAAAAGCCTTTAAATTTTTTATTTTTTTAAAATTTAGTGGGAACTCTGTGAAAACAATTTTTTTTTCCTAGCTTTTCCAGATATAATTTTGTCTTCAAACACCAAAACTAGCTTAATGGTCTATTGGCACATATCTAGTATTTAGTGTGAAAAAATGAACTAAATGTTTGTTTCATTTTCACAGCCAGAGTTACATTATTAAACTTTTTTTTAAGAAAAAAAAATAGAATTACTAGAAAAGATGTAATAAAAGGTGATATAAGCTTTATATACTGACTAAATGATTTCTTAATTGTGCATAAATCTTATTTTCATAAGCTGGATAAAATAAGTTTTTATTACTTTAATACTAACTGCTTAATATAAATAACTTTTTAAAAAAAAGAACAGATGCTTTTTAACAATGGAGTTAGAATGATAAAAATTAGGTAAAGAATTTAAGTTTCTCCCAACCCTAATACATTTTTTTGTGATTTAGCTACATCTAATAAAATTTTTTATGCATAATCATAACTTGATTAGATTACGCAATTATCTGTGGCCAAATCATTTTTTTACGATTCTATTGATGTATCATATTTGTGAAAAAAATGCTTCATATTGTATTTTGTGCAAATTCTGACAGATAAAACCTATTACAGATAACAAACAAAATATTTAATAAAGTTATATTAAGAATTGTCTCCAGTTTTTTGTTATATAGTGTTTTACCTGATTATCCTTTAAAGTTTTCCTTCTGAGACTTTTTTTTTTTTTAATTTCTTGTGCAGGCCTACCCAGTTTCCAAAACTTGAGTAATAATTTTGGCTCAGGATCTTATATAGAAATCTCACAATCTATATATTTTCAGGAAACATTAGAAATTCAGCTAAAATGTAATTTCTCATTATTAATTTATTGCTTTAATTTTAAAAATTGCACTGTTGCAAAATTACCGCTCTGAAAAAATTGCCCTTCAGGTGATAACTTTTATGAAATATTCTTAGACTGTCAATCTGTACATTTTATTTAAGTTTATCAGACATTTCAAAGTTAAAACATTTTACTTCAAACAAGCATTTTTTAAATGATTTATAGCGATTTTAATAAATTAAAATTAGGCAAGCTTTTAATATTCTTCTTAATTATTTTAAATATTGCGTTTCTTTTAGGCAACTATAGCTCCTTCATGCAAAAAGAAATATTTGAGCAACCAGAATCTGTCATTAACACAATGAGAGGTCGTGTCAACCTAGAAGCTGAAACAGTTGTGCTCGGAGGCATAAAGGATTACATACCCGAAATCAAACGATGCAGGAGGCTTCTTCTGATTGGTTGCGGTACCAGCTATCATAGTGCTGTTGCTGTAAGTACTGTTTGCAGAAATATACTGCTTGGCAAAAAAACTCTCAACACATTTCAAGTCTCGTTTTAAGTGTTATGCAAGTCGGGTTTAGTTTAGTAGTTATAAAATGTATGTGTTTAGACCCTATTTAATTACTTTTCCCTATGGGTACTATTTTATTTACTCAAGTGATAAGTATTTAATGCTAATAAATGTAAACAAATATGCATACAAAATTACAAATATTTGTTTTTCATTATAATAGATATAGAGAAGAATCTAGTAAATTTCATTTGTCCCAAAAATTAGCTTCTATAATGCAGAAAACAAATATTTCTAATGCACAATATCTGATAAATGTGATATTTAAAACTAATTTTCGAAATTATACTTTTTTTTCAATGTTAGAATTTTTCACAATTTTTGTGTGAAATTGCATTTTATTGTAGACATTAAATACATGACTAAAAAAAAAAACTTACACAACAAAATAGTGTTATTTAAGTTTAAGCCTGAACCCAGAAAACAATCTGAATGATCTGTAAAATAATTTGGCAAGGTAACTGTTTTTTTTTCTTTTTTTTTTCTTTCTAATTTTGAATTCATAGCTTGTGAACCACAGGTTGTGCATCTTTTTGCAAAGCATTTTAATAAAATTCTTAAATTAAGTTAAATTAAGAAAACATTTTAAATACCCCTTTCTTTTGTCCTTCCAAGAACTAATAGAAGATGTTTATTTTTAGACCCGTCAAATTCTGGAGGAATTGACAGAATTGCCAGTGATGATTGAACTTGCAAGTGATTTCCTTGACAGAAATACACCTATTTTTAGGGATGATGTATGCTTCTTCATATCTCAATCCGGTGGGTAATCATTATAGGTTTTTAGATAGAAAGAAATTTTTGTAATACTCAGTGAGATTAGTAATCAAATGTACAAGATGTGATCCAGTCATTCTCTGTAATTTTTTAAGTTCTCTCACTTGGTACTTTTGTCATTTATTTTAACTTCACTTTTCTATAATTTGTTACACCAACCTTTTTACTTTCTATTTGGCAATTTGTCTGTAAAATATAAGAATTTTGTTTGACTATGAAGGTGAATTTTTTTATTGCAAACTCACCTGTTTAACTTAAGTTTTGGAATTTAGAAAACACAAACTTTAGTTTATTTTTTCATCACAGAAACTCAAAAGATTGAATTCCATAGGATTTTGTTCAAAAACTTGATTGAATTCTATACTCTTTTATAAATTGTGGCATGATCTTAAATGTGAAAAAATTGATCACTTATTAATATCACTTGACTTGTTTGTTCTAACATGACCAAATGCATGTTGCTAAAACTTGTTCTACTAATCACTTAAATTTTGCATATACTAGAGAGTAGCAACTAATTGCTAATCCAAAGGATCAGTAAGCAAAATTTTACTAGTCTGCTCAGGTCTCTATTTTTTATTACAATAATTTATAGTTTATTTATTTTGTCAGTTATTCACTACAGATGTTTCATCACTTTTTAATTCACATTACTGTTTAAAAAAACTATCAAAAGATTCTGGCTGAGAGAACTGATTACACAAATGGAAACTGTATAGTAACAGATTCTTCAATGCTCGATTTACATTGCAAACCCAGTATTTTTTAACTTCTGCTGAGAAACTGGCATTTCATCTTGAAAGTCCAAATTTCTGTTTATCCCATGGTGTGTAGCGTTTTTAAAAAGTGCTTAAAGGTGCTTTTTTCATTGGGTGTTTTTTAAAAGTGCGTAATTTTCCCTTTTCTAAAATGAGATTTTTTTATTTACCATGTCTATTTCCGCCACGTATCCAAAAGCGTGGTTTTCACATTGTTCTATTCAATGTTTTCACAATTCAATCAAACACAATGCAAACCCTCAGTCTGTAGCATATGATGGCGACAATCATTTTACATGTTTGAAATACTTGCGGGTCAGCATTTGCGTATACTGAGCTGGGTTCGGTGAGATTCTTGCACTCTTGTGTACAACTCTGCTGCAATTGGCAAGAGATTCCCAATTGCAGGCTTCATTTTCCACCCTCTGAAATCGAACCGAAAAATCTCCATCTTTTTATGGAAGTTTATATAATCAAGAAAAGTTTTTTTTCTTTTCAGAAACTTAGTTATTTTATCATGATCATGTAAAATCTTTGAAAACTATCTTGCATTTTGTTAATGTATATAGTGCTTAAAAATATACTTTTAGTGCTTAAAACGTACTTTAAAGGTGCTTACTTTTTGTTGAAAGATTTGGCTACTCACCCTGTTATCCGACATATGCACAAAGCAGAAACTGAAATGTCTTGTTCAAAATTTCCACGGGAAACCTAATCATCATACCATTCCCTTTATGGTGGTCCGATTTAGTGCTCTCTTATCACCATTAGTCTCTAGCCTTGATGTATAGTGAGCTTTTTCTTTTATTGCAAGTTACTGTATTACACTAACCCTTTCGCGGCTAGTTTTGTTTTTATTACAACAGAACAATTTTGGTAGCATAAACTATGAGTAGGGCGGCATTATGTACAGTAGTGCCATCTATGTTCTGTGAATGAAAATGCCTTCAAAAATATTGGCAGGGCTGGTGGGAAAGTCTCCCATTAGACAGAGAAGCGTTTCTGTCCCAAAAGATTTTTTTGAAATTTGCTTGGGATGTATGTGTCCCATTAGGCACGAAAGGGTTAAAACCCTAATGCATTTTATTTGATTAGTATTACCAGAAGATATGGCTAATTGCGTTACTGATTATGTTTCTAGCTATTTATATTTGTGAGAATTGAAATTCAAACGCTTAAGATAACTTCAAATGAGTTTTTCTTTCCCACCTGGAAAATAGGGATAAGTCATGGAATTTGGAAATTGTTAGTCAGAGTTTGATTTGGCAAATGCTAAGTATGCCATCATCTATCTTCACTACAACTTTTTTCACCAAACAAATTACCTACTCAAAATTTTGTTACTCATTTGGCATGGTGCTGAGTTTCACAAAGCTATAGCATATCATAGTATTGTGACTTAAACCCTTTCAACTGAAAGATTATTTGCTAGAATTCAGAACAAATAGAAGGTAAACAAACTTTCCAGACTTCAGATTGTATATTCTTATTTTTGATTTAAAACTTTTTTTGATGTTTTATAATCTCCTATAAATTTTATTAATTTTCTTAATCCTCTATCACATGGGCTTGATAAATGAATTTTATTTAACTTATTATGAATCAACAGTCTAAGAACAATATTTTTCAATATTTTAAACTTTTTGAAAATTACTGATTGTTTAAAAAAAAACTGAGTTAATTATATATTTTTTATATTATAGGAGAAACTGCTGATACATTAAATGCTCTTCGTTATTGTAAGCAGCGTGGTGCTTTAATTGTTGGAGTCACCAATACTGTTGGCAGTAGTATTTGCAGAGAAAGTCATTGTGGAATCCATATCAATGCAGGCCCAGAAATTGGTGTAGCCAGTACCAAAGTAATTCTCTTTTATAATAACTCTTAAAATATCTTTAGACTCTATTGCTATTTTAGTAAAAGCAGTTGTTTTATTTTAGATTTTCTTTTTTTTTGTGTGTGTGCGTGTATTTTAGGCTAAAGTTTTTGAATATCAAAATTTTTTCTGATCATTTTTTTTAAATTCCTTTAAATTAACAATACAAAATATACTCTTAACTGTTGTAAAAAAAAAAAACTTTAAATTTTTGACATATTATTCTTGTATAATCCTTAAACATAATCTTTTCTAAGAATTTCTTTATTAGAACTACTAAATTTTTTCATTTGTTTACTTTTTCTCAAACATTTTAAATTCATTTCATTATGCTAGAACAAATGTAATTTCTTTATACTAAAACTGCAATGAGTAAAATCTTACAAATGTTTTGTTTGAGGGGGAAAAAATATTTAAAATCTATATAATAGAAAACACATTGAAATAATTTTTTTTTAAAGTAGTTTATTGTGCGATTTCTAATTTTTAAATAATATTTTTTTAGGCTTACACAAGTCAGTTTTTATCTTTAGTGATGTTTGCTTTGGTTATGTCCGAAGATCGTATTTCTATGCTTTCCAGGCGAAGTGAAATTATACGAGGTCTTAAGAGTCTCCCAGGTAATTCAAACTTCATTTTATTTAAGTTTTGTTGAGCTTTTATATTTAATTTTATAACCGTCGAAACTGCCGACCCAATTTTGAGTTTCAACTCTATAGCCTTCTAATTTTGAACCCAATCTAGAAGACAAGGGAACTTTGCCTTCGTGGAGAACTTTTTGATGGAACTAACCAACATTTGCGTTACATTGAGAAGAAAATCACAAACCTGCCACGGTTAGGTTGACGACAAGGGGACTCTAACCCATGATCTGTCTACCACTGAGGATATTTTTACAGCAGCACTGTGGTCAGTGTGAGCTGAGTGTAGAATTAGTTTCAATCGGCCATCGCTGGGATTCGAGCCCGTTCTCCTGAGCCACTACGGCTCCAAACTTTTGTATTCTAAAAACTTAGTATCCACTTAGTTGTCCACAATTGTGTGCTTTTACAGAGATGCCATCATCTGGAATTTTTTAATATTTTCTCTGCCTTTCCTGCTGAAGCGTGTTAAGAAATTCTTGCTGGTAGTTGTGTCAATAAAACTGATCAAATGGTAGCAAGATGTATGTTATTATCACTTTTTTTTTACATAAAATATTAATTTTCTCTAGATAAAATATTGTTACTGGAATAAACTTATTGTGAATTTTAAGGCAAAATGGTTGCTAAAGAAATAAAATTAAACTGATTTCATTTTTATTGATAACCAATTTTCAATTAGATGCAGAATAACGACCTGATTTTTGGTAGCGGTTAGCGAGTTAAGTGATAGAAAAACTGATGTGAAAAGCTTTTTAAGCGTTTAAAAAAAATACTTCAATTGAAATTTATACGGGTATAATTGCTTGGAATGTTTGTGTATTGAATTAAGTGGAGCTCAATTTAAACGCTTTTCTTTTTGCTGTTTATCTTTGAGGAAACTTTAACTTTTTTTTTTCCCTTGTTAAGGCAACTTTGTTTCAATGATTTAGTGTAACAAAAGTGTACAGTGCTCAAAAACCCACCTTTTATAACTTTTGATCCAATGATCAGATCTTTACATTTTAGGACTATGTTGATCATTTGAGGGGATATGCTATTTAGTATTTAGTGCAGGTGATATTTTAAGTTACAAAATCAGACTGAAAAACGTGCTTTCTCTAAATAAATATACCTTTTTGTTAAACTGATTCGGATTTATTATATAGGGGGTAGGATAATAAAAATATATGGTAGCCATAATCTGAGAAATATGATACTAATAGTTTGGTTAAGATAGCAAGCTAAAGTTTGGCCCCCTAAGTTTTGCGTATTTCACAGTATCTCAGACTTTTTAAGCGAAATGAAACATTTTTGCATACATGCAAACAATTATATAATTAGTTTATCCAAAGGTAATTCCAAGCAAAATATAACTTTACTAAATATTTTATTTAATATTCTAAAAAAATTTGAATTGTAAAGTATAAAATTTTTTAAATAATGCTAAAGTATCTAATTTTACATGGCAGAATACAAAATTTGAGCAAAATCAGTCAAATAATTCCTGAGAAACCGTATTTCAACAGATTTTGTTCAAAATTTGTATTTTGCCATTTAAAATTATATACTTTAAAATGATGTAAAAATTCTAAACCTTACAATTTAAAAATATTTTTAAATTTGCTTTATAAATTCTTGAGACATGGCAAAATACACAAATAAAATTTACATTAAGAGATCCAAACTTTGGATCACTCTCCTGACCAAACTATTAAAACCATATTTCCCAGTTTACAGCTACCGCCATATTTTGGGGATCTGTAATCCCTATTTATTGGAAAAAAGGTATGTTTATTCAAAGAAAGTACATTTTTGTGTGATTTCTTAATTTAAAATATTGTCTGCGCTAATTAACATGTTTGAGATCACCCCTTCAAACTATTCAGGTTGAGTCCTAGACTGTGAAGATCTGATCATTATATCAAAAATTATTCGGGGAGTGATCTGTTTTTCTTTTTTTCCCCCGCACTGTATATAAACAAGATAAAAGACTTAAATTTGATATTTATTCGAAATAATGTAATTGCTTGTAATATAGAGTTTAAAACTTGGAAATATTTTAAATAAATCTTAAATCTAAAGATAATGTTGTCTTGTATAATTTGATTCTTAAATTATCTCTTAACATTTTAGATCATATTAAAGAAGTTTTGAAATTGGATGAAGATATCAAAAGAATATCTGAAGAGTTGTTCCATCAAAAATCTGTATTAGTTATGGGTAGAGGCTATAACCATGCCACTTGTCTCGAAGGAGCATTGGTGTGTACAAGATTTTAATCTCTTATTAAAACATTGAAAACATTATATTTTCCAATTTTACATTTGTATGCAGAAACAACTGATAAATTGAATTCTGTCAGCAATTTTTGTATGTCAAGGAGGAAGTCTTGTGATAAGTATGCATGCAGACATTCTTTAAAAAAATAGATTTGTTAAAGCTTAAAACTTATCTAATAAAGTTTAAATAGGTTTTTTTTTTTATTTTGCTATCTTAAAATTTACTGAACTTTTTGTGTTCTCTAAAATAAATAGAAAATATAAAAATAATTTCCAGCTTCCTGAGAATTCGAAAAGTCTAATTTGTCTGAACTATAATGCTAGAGCATATAAAAACTTCTATTGGTGCCCACCAAAATAGCAACAGTCTGGCCCAAGCAGTTTCAACTCCACACTGTGGCAAAAAGCTTAAAATTTTAAATTGAGTTTATTGGTCTCTTATATTATTCTCAATTGAATTTATTAACTTTCTAATAATTTAGTCATTTGTTTTCTCAAGAATGTTGTAAAAATTTGGTTTTAAAAATTATTTTATAGAAAATATAAATTTTGCTGTAATTGTTCAGAATTTTCTTTTGCTTTGGAAATGCATTGTCTGAAATTTGTAAGTTTGATACCTTTTGAATTTAACTGTGTGTTAACACTCAAATGAATCCTTTGTTATTTCAGAAAATAAAAGAATTAACGTACATGCACTCTGAAGGTATTTTAGCTGGTGAATTGAAACATGGACCTTTAGCCTTAATTGATGATGCCATGCCAGTTATTATGGTTGTAACAAAAGATCCAGTGTATTCAAAATGCATGAATGCATTGCAACAAGTGAGTCATCCATTTTTACAATATTCATACTTGAAGTTTTTTTATAAATGAAATTTAACATGAATGCTTTTACAGGTGATAGCTCGTGGAGGAAGACCTGTGATAATTTGTGAGAGGGGCGATACTGAAACTCAATCGCACGCTTTCAAATTTTTAGAAGTGCCTCATGCGGTTGACTGTCTTCAAGGAATTTTGACTGTTATACCTATGCAATTGCTTTCTTATCATATTGCTGTTTTGCGAGGATGCAATGTAAGTATTTTTAAAATAAAATGCTTTGAGAGAATTCTTAATAGAACAATTTTCTCGATAGAACTCCTCTTTTAAGTTAAATAAGAGTTCTATATTGTCAGTTTTGTACCTGTGGTATAAGTAGATCTTAATTGTACTTTGTTTTTCCCCCTTTTTCTAGTTTTGCTTCAAGAATGTTTAATTCCAAAATATTTCTCCTTTTATTTTTAAAATTTGTTCAAAACTTAAAACTACATTATAGACTTATTGTATATATATATTTTTTTTACTATATAGTGTAAGTTTGTTATAAGAATGGAAAAAGTCTGAGTAACAGGTTAACCTTACTGTAATGTATTTTGTATATATGGTTTTGAGTGCTAAGATGGCTTAAAAGAAAGTGCTAGAGGCAATGCAGGTGTTTGCTCTTGTGATGAAGGATCAATTCATATGCTGTTTTAAGCTCTTATAGATTCCAAGCTCTTATCGATCTCAAGGGTGATGGGTTTCTATGAAATTAATTGTGAGAAATTTTTCCCTTAATGTAATGCAAATAAGTTTAGTTCAGTCAGTAAGACTCTATGACTGAAGGATTAACTGAATGCTTGATTCAGGAGTTTTTTTCCCCTTCTGGTTTGTGTTTAAAATTACAAAGTTATAGTAATATAAAATAACATATTAAAATCTTAAAAATAATTAAAAATAAAATGTAAATTGTAATTGTGTGTCCACAGAACAGCACTTCATCAGGGGACACACTGTCTGTAAACACACAGGAGCCTTTCTGTTGTTAGTGGCTGAAGCCAAAACTAACAGTGCCCCGAGGCCCCCAATGATAAAACAAGCAAAATTAAGAATAAAAATAATTACCATATTTGGTTACCATACATAAAGTTATAGTAATTAATATTGATAGCTCAGTGACTGTAATGAAATTAAAAATTATGGTTTTAAAATTGTACGTTCTTATTTCAAATTCTCCTCCAAGCATTTAAAGAAAAGTTTAAACTTTTATTTTTAAAAAAAATTTTAAATGTATGTATTTCCAAAAATTTTTTTTAATCAAAGTTTGCATGAAATTATTTATCACATGCAAATATTAGCTTTACAAAATGTGTTTTAATATATAAAGAAATTCAGCTTCATTCAAAATGGACTCAATTCCTTAGTAAAAGGAACAACCTTAGTTTAAAACAAGTTGTAACTATCAGAAGTTAAAATTATGAGGTGCCAAAAATAAAGCATAAATTTCCAAAATGTCAATCTATGTACTGATTTGTTGAACAAAATATTCTGAAAATATACTGATTTGCTTAAGATACTCTAAATTGCTATGTATTTAAAAGTAAAACTGTATATTTCTATCTAATATTTATTTTTATTTAAAGAACAAAGTTATGAAAATCATCCTGCATATATTTTAAAATGAGGAGTTTAATAAGTTTTTTGAACTGTATATTTATATCTATTTTATAACTTCTGCATCTTTTTGTATTAAATATGAAGACTTCACACTTGCAGTTGAGTTAGATAAATAGTTTGTATCTAAAACTACACTTGGCCTTTACTTTGTATAAAGGAGTATAAGTAGTAGTAAATTATGTAGATGGTATTCGTTGTTTATTTTCTAATTACAACAAAGTGAGAGAAACAATTGAGATACAATGAATCACTACTGAGAAAGATAAGCTTCAAAACCTGTTAGATTGACCGAGGAAAATGAGAAGTTGAAAAGTGATGAAAGTACCTACAAAATCCATCTGGAAATCAAATGTGTTACGCTTTCATTCTGCCTTTCTTAACCAGTGATTCGAAACCAGTTATTGTATCTTAGTTAGTATCTCAAATGGGACGAGTTTAGCGTGAAGCTCTTGTTGCTTCAAAATCAAGGAAACAACTTACTAAAAATACTGAATGTTTCTAACTTTTCATAATTTGTCTGAATTTAACTGCTTACATAATCATTCATGTTTTAACTTTATAGGAACTTATATAGAAAACTTTATACCTATACTGATGGGAGGGTCCAGAGTAGTCCCTCCCCTAAGGTGTTAGGGACCCCAGGGACGGATTAAGTGTACGCGGGCCCTAGGCCATTCAAATTTTTGGGGCCCTTAGATTAAATTTCTTTCTCGTATATTTTTTATTTATTCAAATATAAAAGTATTAATATATCTCTTCATTTAAGAAAGCATATTTAAAATAAAAATAAATAATATCCTGGACCTCTTAAACAGTGACTATCTCAATATATAAAATTTGATTGAAAGTGACCAGTTGTATGAATTTTTTCTAGAGTAAATAAAACAATAAACAAACACTTAACCTTGGAGTAAAATATTTCGTAATTATTTTTTGATCAAATAGAATTACTGACACTAAATAATTATAAAACACTAAAAAAATTATGAGGTACTAAATAACTTTTTTCATTTAAAACATCTCAATAATGCCAACAACATTTAATTATTTGCTTCTTGTTTAAACAAGTCTCAGCTCGCTAGAGTACTGCTTTCAATTTTTTTGCGCACAAATCAAAAGGACAAATTTGAACTTAAAAAACATGGATAAATATTACGATACATAAACTATAATAATACTTATAAATAATAACTTAAATATGTAAAAAATTATGTAATAATTATGTAAAAAAATTATCGTATTTTATTATATATTTGAAATTGATTTGTTTTTTTTATATCATTAATTTTTTTAATTTATTTTCCAAAAAAATTTTTTAAGGGGGCCCCAGGCCATGGCCCAGTCTGGCCCAATGGGTAATCCGGCACTGAGGTACCCCATAACGTCAGGAAGTGTTGGGTATAAGGCAAACTTTGGTGGGTACAATATACTCTAGTTTCATTAAAAAGAGTATTTCATCATATCTATAACTATTTATAGAGAGCTAAATTATCTAAGAAACCATTGTATAAGTATAAGAGTCAGTGTTCCATTAAATCAAGTATTTATGTTAACCAAATCTAATAAAATACCATAGAATTTTAAGGATAGTCTTTAATATATTTTTATTAAATTATGATTTAATTTTTGATGTATAATTTTTCGACACACAAAAATCTGGGATGGGCAAAACTGATCCCTTTAGACTTTCTAGGCATAGAGCATTGTTCAGTCTTTCTAGTGTTAAATATTGATTATGGTTTTAAAGAATCCTATGGTGCACAATTTTTGGCATAAATTCGAAAAATGTATATTAAATGAGTGATTAAAAAAACAATTTTTATGTGGGTAAGCACTATTATATAGTTTACTGGAGGCTAAATAATAAATTCCACTGTAATTGTTTTTAAAATAAATGTTACTTTCTCTATTCCAGGTTGATTGTCCTCGTAATTTAGCCAAATCTGTTACTGTTGAATAGGAAAATAATCATTTTCCATCAAGCATCCATCTAACAACTGGAAGATATTTTAAAATATTAAATTTAAAGCTGATTTGTTTTCAGTTTATAATTTATATACCTTTTTAAAGAAATTGTAATTTTTATCGTTGTAAATATAGTTTCACATGTTGGAAAGCATTCATTTGACACTGAATTGCACTTATGCACAATTATTGGAACAAAGCTACGGGGAATGTAAAAAAGCATTTAATGCATTTTGTTTGTAAAGTTAAAAATTTTATTCTATTTTTTCTTTTTAACTTTGTCTAGCAGGGTTGTGAGTTTTTTAAAATTTGATTAAATTCACTGAAAAATGTTTAGAATTTTTACAATCAATAAAAAATTTATCTTTTATGCCTTGTATCTGTTTTTATAGTGTGGTTTTAGCTTTCTGAAAATTAATTTTTTGCCATCTTTAAAACCATAAGGATTTTTTTTATTGAGAAGTAATTCCTTGATATAATTGGAATTTAAAACAAAGTTAAATATTTATCTGGTAGTGGTAATTTTATTCTTACAAATTAGTCATTTTGTGTTTAGTATTGTATAAAATCAATATATATTTCTCTTACATGGTGACAGTCCTCATTTATTTTTTACGTTGGCAACAAAGAATTTAAATATCAAGCATGTAAGCTGTCATAAGCTCAAAAGTACATGTTTACAAATTTCTGAATTTTTCTCACATGGCCAACAAAAAGTTGAAACAATCTAAGCTTCAAATTTGGATTAAACTAAAGGTTAAAAGTGAATAGCTCATATCAAAGTGATGTATATTATGTCTTAGTTATGCTTATGTCTCAACTTTATTCATTGAAAAATGAGTATTTGATTTTGGTGATTTTTTACACTTTCTAAGTAACTTAAATTTAACTTAGTTGCGAGCATGTTTGCAACGCAAACCAAATAAGATGAAATAACAATCTTTAGGTGTGGTTGGGAAGCGCCAGCAAATGGGCAGATCCCTCTGGTATGGACCAACACTCCTAAATATAGACTAAATTTTTTTTTAAAGAATCAGCTTTCTTAAATTAAATAATTTAAATTACAATTTCCGTATTAAAGTTGAATATTTAAAATGTTTAACTTTCAATTATTTAACTAAAAATACTACTTTCTACTATGATCCATGTAGTTAAGCTAGTTTTAATTATTTACTTTCATTGATAATGGTTGATTTTTAAACCATGTTTTTCGAAGATTTAATTTACTATGCTATTCATTATTTTTATACAAGTGAAGAGAATTTCGAAAGTTTCACAGAAATTAATATTACTCAGTGATAAGCAATTAGGTGAAAGATCGCTATAGTTATCGGTAATTGCTTTTATGGAGCTGAATTGAAGAGTCAATATTTTTATAACTTAGTTTACTTAGTCAGTTATTAGTTAGTCAGTTATTAGTTAGTTAGTTTATTTAGTCAATTATAAAAGTGCCAATTTTTTCATTCAAGAAAATTGTGTAAAGCTATAAGAGTACGTATAATATATATATTTTTAATTTGAGTTAATTTTACATTACATGTTTGAGTGCTGACACCCAAAGTAAGTTATCTCTAAGCACATTACAAATAATATGGCATTTCCATCTGGCTTATAGAGATTGATAAAATAAACATTGTTCCAGGGAAAAGGGATTTTACTTATTTCTGGCGGGTTACTTTTGAACACTGTCCTGGAAATATCACGGGCACGGGAAATAAAGGATATATGAAGGCTTAAACAAGTGAGCAAAAAATAAATAATATAATCAATATGCCAGTGAAAAAACTTGAAAAATTATGTAATTAGCTACTTGCAAGTAATCACATAGTTATGTCAAACCACGTGAGTATCCGACTAATTTAAAATTAATGAAACATGATGAGGGTTCGCAAAGATGAAGTTGGTGCACTGATCAAACAAGACTCATATTATTTACTAGTTTAATTTTGGTGTAATATAACTGCATCTGGCTTTCGTGTTATTTAAACTGTACTTTCAATAATACTCATTAATATTTCTATCATTTGTAGGAGATCACTTCAACTAAAAAGTTGTAGAAAGTTTTTCGATTATTAAACGCATTGCTCGCGGAGGGGAACTTATTTCATTGTGCTACCGTCCATCATTAGTTTTATCAAAATCGGAGAATTTTTTAGCTTTTAGCACATAGACCCCATAAAGTAGGCAATAACCGCTTCCCCCTCCATTAGCGGTGAAGACTTTTACGAGGGCGCTTTCAAATGTCTAGGTATTTGAGAGTTATTAAAAATTATGGATTAAACTAGATTTGAGTACACATTAAAAATCATTGGTATTGAAAAGTTAATTACATTTTTCAATCAAAGCATATTTATCTGTTATGTTATTTGTTAAAATGTTTGTCTTAAAAAATGCTTAATTAATATTCACTTTAGAATTTTAATGTGCGTCACGATCTTCGGATTAATTAAAAAATTTTATGTATCTAAGGTTTCTCTAAATTTTGCCTAGTAAAATTATATATTCCTTAACTTCTCTAAACATGCGTTTCTTGGGTATTTTTCGGTTAGCCGGGTGCAAGGAAAATTCAACTATTTTTCTTTTTTTTTCCTCCTTTTTATGTTGTTTAATATTTTACGACCGTCCATTTTGTTCAGTGTTTTAAGAAATTAAATCTAATAAAAAATAGCAAAAATTGAAAAGAAAAAAAAAAAAAAAAAAGCGCTGATCTACATTTTTTGGCAACTTTTCGCTTGCGCTTGACTTAAGGAATCTTAGCACTTTTCGTTCATCTTTTCTCACTTTTAACTCATTTTATGAAGAATTTTTAATTTATTTGTATGATTTATGAGTTTTTACCTTTGTTGAATAATTTAAAGGTATATTATCAAAATCTGATTAGCTTTGGATTTTCTATATTAACTTATAAAATATAATTTACTGATTTATTTCTGAACTTAGTTTCTCTCTCTTTATTTGTTTGACTAAAATTGCAGCTAATAGATTCCTAATCAATTTCATTACATTTCTAAGCCATTTTTTTTAATATATAATATCAACGAAAAAATATATTTACTTCAAAGTGATCTGTTCGATTTACTTAGCCGTGGTGGCTCAGGGGATAGAGCGTTCACCTTCCAATTAGGTGAACCGGATTCGAATCCCAGCGATATATATAAATATGAATTCCGCACCCGGCTAGCACCGACTATAGTGATAACGTAAAATATCCTTATCGTTCGACGGATCATGGGGTAGAGTCCCCTTGACGTCAGACTAACCGTCGGAGGTTCTCGTGGTTTTCCTCTCCATTGTAACGCAAATGCGGGTTAGTTTCTTCAAAAAGTCCTCCAGGAAGGCAACAATTGTACCAAACCAATACTGGAGTTCACTTATCTTCTGGATTGGGTTCAAAATTACAAGGCTGCGGCTTTGAACATTAGTAGCCGTAAACTCAAAATTGGATCGGCTGTTCAACGACGGTTATAAAATATAAATTTTTCCGAATACTTTAAATTTTTAAATGTAAGTTATTTTATCAAAATTTGTGCTTTTTTTTTATATAAATACATTGATTATTTTCGTCATATTTTCAATAATTTAAAGGCCGGATTTTAAAAGTGTTTCTTACCAAAAGATTATAAAACCTATCTTGGGATAACACTGTCTTATTATTTATTTATTTATGTATTTATTTGCATGGGGGCGTTGAGAATTTTTTAACTTGCGAAATGGGCGAACAAGAAAAGGTTGGAACTTGGCGTAATGTTCGAATTATGCAAACTATTGGGTCATCCAAACTAGAATAATTAAGTCCAGCTTCCCTTAACACACCTTGAGGCTATAATTAACTGAAAAGTGTGTGCTCATTATTTTGCATGACCATTTGAGAAATGAAATCACGCACTCGGCAAATATCGAAAAAAGATGTTTACTTGCGTGCCGTTGAACACAACACTCACAAACTCTGGCATACCATCACACTTCAAGAATGCTAGTTCTATTTTAGATTGTAATTATACTCAAGGTTAAAGTATTTCCGCTATTCTGGCTTTAATTTGAGATGCTTTTTGCCAACAATAGAAATAAAAAACAAATTATCTCTAGCGAAATTATAATTTTTTCGTAGAGATTTATATTTATTTTTAAAACACAAAATGGCGCGCTCGAATTTGCTTACAGTAGTTATTTCTTGCTCCTTATTAACAATCCAACGGAATTTTAGTGGCTCCTACTTTTAGAGATTTTCCTCTTGGCTGTAGTTCGTTCCAATTATAATTAAGAATTTAATTATTTTAAAATTTGTTACCTGAATTTTAAAAAAAAGCACACAAAAATTATGTTTTACTTTATTTAAAAAAAAAAAAAAAATGCCAAGCAGAAGAGCAGGTCGTTAAAAGCCAGAGCTAGAGACGCTCTGAGTATACTTTTCTCCATAAAACGCGTCGATAGTTGTTTTTTGAACTATACAAGAAAATAAGAAATAAATTTTAGTTAGAAATGATGCTTAAAATATTATATTTCAAAAATATATATTAAAATATATAAACTCTTATAATAAAAAACAAATATTTAAATTTTACAACAGAATCGTCTGTAAACAAAATTTATTATTTAGAATAAGTGAACACGTAAAATTCAATTACTGCAAAATAAGTTATAGAATAAAAATATTTCCTTTTTAAAATAATATAATAAGCCTTAAAAATAGCATTGTTAGCGAGCACCCGGGGCTTTTAATTCCAGAGTATATATACATATAAAGACTAAAAACGAAAAACCATGGAGTAAATTAAACTTTCAATGAAACTTCAACCCATATCTTTTGAAAAGGATAGTTTGTAATGCGCTCTTAATTTTAGTCTGGCTAAAAAAAAATATTTTTCCTTTTTATTCAACGCGAAAAACGAAGTTTTTAGAATTTTATAACTTCTTGTTTTATAATTTGTTGCTTCGTAAGTTAAGTTTTTAAATATAATTTATCCTAATTTCTTATTCAAAATTTATTGTTTGTAGGAATATTCATGTAATTCGAGTGTTCCCCTTTTTTTCCAGGTAAAGTATTGAGGCGTTTCATTTCCGCCATTTGTTGCATGGATAACATACATGCAACAGATGCCACTCCAGGTGTCACTATGGAAATAATTGAATCCAGGGGTTAGTGAAACTCCAGAAAAAAAGGGGCCTATTCAGGGGACAATTATAGAGTTGAAACATTATACTGGTGACAACAATCAATAAAACTAGACATATTCAGTATTTCTCTTCTTTTTTTTTTGCATAGAATTAGCAGTTATCAATACTGTTTAAAGATAACCAGACTACTTGGTACGTTCGAAATGTGAACCAGCAATCGGATTAAAATTACTCGGCCTCGAAATTATCTAAAAACGAGCCCTTTGAAGCAGATGGGACACGTGTCTCTATTATTCGGAATAATATTTCTACTAAGATATAGAATACAAGAAGAGTACTTTGAATAAAAAATTGTTTTATTCATTCATATTTAAAAATTTCTCAACAGCTGATTTTGTAAATCAAAGAAATTTCAATGATGAATAGCTGTTTCTCTTAAATCTAAATAACTACAAATAAGTGTAAATTTGAAAAATTAATCTTAGAATTATTGATTAAAATTATTAAATTGGAGGTGAAGTGAATTTGGAAGATTTTACCTTTAACGCAATAAAAGACACCAGTATTTAATGTTGTATTGCATAACCATCATTATTTAAATGCTAAATATAATATTTCCCCCTTATTTTGACATAAATATATACAAAATAATGAAAAAAAAGTATGAAAAATGTGTTTAATAAAGTTCTGTGTCAATATTTATGTTCTAAAGAAAAAATTCGAACATTTTGAAAAACAGTAGGCAATTTTTATTGAAAATGAATTTAAAAAAAAATAAAAAATTTATTCTATTCTTATTACTTTTTTAGAAAGTTTTAACAATTCCCAGTATCATTTTCTCGATGGAACACTGAACAACTCGTAATAATTTGAGTTCAATATATAGAAAATTTTAAACAACTGTTGAAATTAAAAAATGACCATTATTAATTAGTTAATATTCCCTCAAACCTAACTAAAATTTGTAATTGAATTAAAAACTTTGATAATAAAATAATTTTTAAATAGGGTTTTGATAATCTTTAAACATAAAACTCAATAAATATGCCGCTTAACATTTTGTTCAAAAGTGATAACGTGCATGATCTCTCAATTCAGCATTTAAAAATTTATTTTGTGATTACTATATTATTAAAAAAAAAATTTCATTTTTAAAATCAAATCCAATAGACTAGTTAATATTTGCGAAACTACAACTCCCCTAAGAAGATTTGTTAATACATTTGATGAAATAATAAGCTTATGAAACCATAATTATTCACCATAAAAACTTGCAAATTTAGTATTGTTCCATGAGTTTTTCATGAAATAATTGAATCCCCAAAAAAGTTGAGAAAATGAATCCTGCAAGTAAAGGCTATATGCCTGAACCATATGTACAATAAGTAGATGGTCCCTAAATTTGAATTGTCAAATTTTGGCGATTTTAAGGGGCATTATTAATCAAAATATAATTAAAAGGTGTTGGATCGTAAATCAAACTCTTCCAATTCTTCTAAAATTTGTATTTGTAGAAAATAGGATGTTCTGAACACACAAAAATTAGGAGCATTAGAGCGAAATATTTTTTTTATCAGAACAATAAAAGTTATTGAATGCTATAGGAGAAAAAAATTTATAAATGTAACTCATTTTAAGAATATTTTGTTTGGTAAAGCTATATTTGCGAGCAATAAATTTCATCGTTTTGAGGGGAGCATTTACTAAATAAGTCTTGAGCAAAACTAATTTCATTTTGTAGAAATGTTGAGGAAATATGGAGAGGTTAATTTTCAATGAGCGGATGTTACTTTTTTTTCACATGACTTGTAAAGCGTATTTCCGGATGTCTGTGTGGGGCTTCACCTTTCAGGGTGCACCCAACAACTGCAAGTGGTTGAAGGGAAAGCTATAGAAAAGGGATCTCTAACAAGGAGGGGGGAGGAATTTTATAAAAGGGGGATATCCTATAGAAGAAGAAAAAAAAAAAAAAAAAAACATACACAACAGTTGAGTGCATTAGGGACCAAGAGTCTATGAAAGCGAGTTTGTAAAGGTTTAAGTTGGTTGATGTTGTTTAGAAAGAAAATCATACATGTTTTATTAAATTTCCAAAAATATTTATAAAGTTGCTAATAATTATTTTCTAGAACTATTTTGACTGTGATAATCTTAACTCTCACGAATTAGCACTGTGAAAAAAACCTATTTAAATCCATGCACTAATTGCCAGTTTTCGGGAAAATATACAACGTTGATCAGAACAGCCTACTGTGTAGCCTTGTTGACCAAAAATGATAATAAAATAGTAATAACAAATTATTTATGGGAATTACAAACTTATTATACGGATCGTTTAATATTTGATACAGATAAAAAAAAACATTTTCTCCAGAACAGCGACAGATAAAAAGCTGTAAACCAGACATAAGTTAAAAATTATTGTTCAATTTTACTGAAATAATGAAATGTAAAACCATTTCAAATTTTCCCGTCAAACTTGAATTTTAATTTATGAAATAAACCCTTTTAAATAAATTAATATCTATGGTATAATCTATATGTGATTCAGGGTTCATTGAGAAATGTAAATAAAATTTAACACCAACATACATAAACACTTTTTTTTATTATCAAATATATTTACAATGCAATATTATTTCTGAAATAGAAACTACTACATGTCCAGCTGCTTTTTCACAAATTTATATTGTTGATTTTTCCAAAATGTTTTGAAAGTTCTTTTTTCACTTCTAAACAGTCTGGCATTAAATATCTGATCCTTTTCAAATATATATGAGGATTTAAAATATATCACATTCCTCATCAAAACATCAGACGTCATTGCACAAGAGTTTTGAATTTAGCACCATAATCAATTCGTGATCATTTCTTATCATGACTATCATACTTTTTTACGTGATCAGGCCATAAAAATATGAAGCAATAATGTCTTTATTAAATTGATTACATCATCTAATATGGCGTAGATTAATGGAAATCCATCTTGAAAAATGAATTGTCATACAGAACAAGTTTGAGAAAATACCAAATTTTAAATGCCTTTTTTTTTATGGATAAAAATTACGCTGAATAAAAATAAGAAAGAAAAAGAAAAATGTGCTATTACTTTTCATTAACAAGACGCAGATAGTTGAAAAGCTCAATGTGACATTTAAAATGTCAATCTCAATGTGACAACACATAAAGTGACATTTTGATAGCATTTACCTTTTTAGATTCAGAACATGTAAGCGTATATTCGTAGAACTTTAATTTTTTTATACAATGCCACAAAAGGACGGTTTTTAATTTTTTAAAAAAAGGAAATTTTGTTAAATTTCCTGATGTTTCTATACATTTTAAAATCGAATTTCTCAGAATTATTATAGTTAAATTATTCTAAGAGATTTCTTTCATCACTGCGAAAGATAGTTCAATAATACATTAGTGACATTGTGATAACATTTATCATTTTTGCTTCGATTAACATCTTAAAAAAATGCGCTAACATAAAATTTTAATATTTTTTAATATAATAATTCATAATATAAAATATAATAATTTTATATATTTTTTAACACAATTGAATTTTATATATTTTTTTTAAACAATTGTTGGAACAGCCGACCCAATTATGAGTTTACGACTACCAATGTTTAACTCCGTAGTCAGCCGTGTAATTTTGAACCAAATCCAGAAGATAACTCCTGAATCCATCACGGGAGAAAATTTGCTTTCATGGATGACTTTTTGATGGAAATATCGACTTAAAAACAACAAACAATGATGAATGAGAAGCAATCAAGGAGGTTGGTGAGTGGCGCGAGCGGGGGACAAAGCATTCTAATTTTATTGAAGATCATGGAATGATAAATTTAAAAAGCATAATTCAAAAAGTAACAACACAAAAAAAAAAAATCAGACGTTTTCGCTAATTGTATTTACTTATCAAATTATTGTAAGTCCGAGACAAATTGAAATGTGAATAAGTAATTTGTAAACATACATTTCCTTCCACGTTCTAAATAATTATTTCTACTTACTCCCGTCATTCATTATTTAAGCTTTCATAAAACTATCAATCCAGGACAGGGATTAAAAGTATATATCCTACAATTTCGAGCTTTGAACATCAATTGTGATATATTATCTGATAGATTGATGAATGTCAGTGTTATTTCCCGTTCAATAAAATAAAAATAATGGGCAACAATGATAAACGTCTTCCCTATCTGCCACATATTCTGAAATCATCGCTAACGTCACTACCCGACCCATTTAGAAATGACTATAATAAATTTTATGCTAACAGAGTGAACAGGAATTTATTATTTTTGTAAAGATCTCATTATAGATAAGAAAGGAAGAGGAAGTTAGAAAATTTACAAATTTACATATGAGTAAGGAAAATTTCAATTTATCATGGGATAATGATTTTGTTTTGTTGTTTACAGTACATTTATGATGTCTGACGCTTTCTTTTGAGTCTGAGTTTATTTAAAATGCAAGTTAAATTTCAAATGAGAATTTGCTTTTATTTCTAGCACAAGAGTCATGTTAGGCTAGATATCGCACATCACATATAATAAAAGGAATATAAAAAAAATGACAGTGGTCTTTTATAGTATTCTGATTGCATCCCTTATAATGTCTTCATTAAATGTACGATTTTCTTAATATTGTACATTAAAATTATGAATGTACTTAATATTGTACATACGTAAAATATTGTACATTAACATATTTAACTGGAAAAACAGGCAACAGGCGCACAGCAAAAAAGTAAATCATTATGAACTATGTTTTAAGTTTATGCTTTCATATAATAAGGAAATGGAATATGGATACTAATTAACACTTATTCTTAAAATCTATTTTGTTTTACAGGTTAAACGTATAATATCTATGTAACTAAATAAAAATATTCGACTCTCATTTTGTTTTGTATTGTTTGTATGAAAATAAATTCAAAAAATAGCATGGAACAAATACATTTGTTAAAGAAAGGCATTTCAAATTTATGTAATTGGTATTTCTCAATCATTCATAAATTCCCCAATAATGGGTGGATTAACGATTCATTTCTATCTGGCATAAATGTAACAGCTCATCACTAGATGTTCTTTTGAGATTTTATTTTAATAAAATACTGCTCCCATTATTTACTGATCAGTTGTCACTTTTTATAAAGACAACACCCAGTGTTCGGCCATTGATTTAGGAACTGATTTCTTCGCCGGTTGGTACAAGTGTTGCCATTGAATATAACTTTTTCTTGTCATCCAGAGACACATTAGTCACGTGTTCAAAGAGGAAGGGAGAGGATATTTCCTTGGTACTCAGTTGTTTTGGCTGGAAAAGAAAAATAAGCCTCAATTAATCAAATAAAAATTGTCAGAATTTTTTTAAATTTAGATATATATAAATATCTTTAAAATAAATTAAACTATAGCGTATGCAAACCTAATTATTTTGTTTCGTATAAAACAAGGATGTGTTGTGGGAGTGAGGAGCTTAGGGGCCAACATTACAACTGATGGTCCTAGACGCGGGTAAAAATGTTAAAAACTACGTGTAAGATATGAACTGCGAGAGCACGCGTAAATCTCATCGTGCTTTCGCATATGAAAATCGCGTGCACTGAGAATACTTTATGTAGTTAAGTTGAACTCCGACCAACGCTTTCTAGAAGTACTCAGTACTGGTTACCATAAGCAAGAAATCTGATCCATTAGTAGTCCAAACCTAATGACATCTTTCGTATTTCCCCCACTGCGCAGCTTAGTAATCTGAACATAGTGACATCTTTCTTATTCACCTCCACTGCAGTTACCCGAAGTAAAGATCGTAAAGACATGGTTCCCAGTAGACCTAAATCAAGCATCAATGGCTGCTGTCAGTGAGCAGTTGGGTGACCATTTTGATCAGTCTACGTAGGGACCGAGAATACGCGGTATCGGTCAGCCTGAAACTGATCTACCGTAAAGTGCTGGATTTAGTTCGCAGTTAATCGGACTAGCGGAGGAGCCATTCCCTCTGCAGAGGATCAAAATTGTGATGGCATGTCTTCGGATCCTCTTCGAGGATGTTTCCCCGATCGTCGCCAATAGCCCATTTTGCAGCTTTAGTGCGACGTAAATACATACCAACCTACCTTTAACGTTTTCCACTGCGTAGTTTATATTCATATACGTTGGACAACTAAATGTATTCGTACTGAGATCTTCTCTCTTCTAGGAGGTGCTGCTCCTACTCAATGATGTTTAATGATGGCCGGAAGAAATATGAATTGAATGAAAATTATTAAAAACGTCTCCCGGTGTTTCCTGACTACCCAACCGATTTTGATGTTTTCAGTGCCAGCTTTTTCTCTCTGGATATAATATAGAATTGTAAATATTTTCGCATAAACAACGGGAAATCATCAATTTCGATGGCAATTAGCGTTATTTTTCCCCTTTTTCTTCTTTTTTGTGTGTGATTTATTGACGATTCTAAATAAGTGAGCTTTCTTTACTTCTTTTTTGACAAGGATTCCAACACTTTATATTAAAAGCCTTAACTACAGAACACTTTAAATATACCTACATGTCTGTCAATTTATAAAACAATAATACTACTGAAGAAAAAAAAAACCTAGAGCAGAAAATTGTTTTAATTTTAAAATATTGAATTCATAAGTTACATGTTTAAATTCAATCATATTCGTATATAAAATATACACAAAAAAAAGTATTAGTTTCTGGTGCACAAGAGCTTTGATGAAAACGACGATCGTTTATGAGTTTTGATGAAAACGATGCCCAAAAGAGAAAAAATAATAGGTGAATAACTTTCGATGTAATGACAGGATTTTCCCGTACTGCTGTCAATAATTTCAATGATTCTATAACCTTAAACATACAACTTAATTAAAATAAACAATTTTTCAAGTTTCAAAATCAGTCAAAAAATACACTTTATTTGAATAAATATATCTGATTTATTTAGATTCTTGACCCTCAAAACATGGTTATTCATTAAAAGGGTCAAAAAATTTGACCACCATAACATTAATTTTATTCTTTACACATCTCATTAAATCTATGGAACTGTTTAAGTAAAGAAAATCAAAAAATTTCCGATTACTATTACAAAAACTGTTTTCATAACAGGGGTCTGTTTAGAAGAAATTTGGGTCCGTTAAAGGACCCTTCACAAAATATCTTTTCATAAAAACGGACCCTTCACAAAATATTTTAACTTAAAAACGGACCCTTCACAAAATAATTTATCCTTTAATCGGACCCTTCACAAATTTGTTTATCTTCATTATTGTTTTGTTAATCGAATAAACCCTTCCCAGGGGTGGGGGAAAGAAAGACAAATGCAAACGAACTAAGTTTTGTCTTCCGCAGAAGCTTCTTCCTTTATTCGTCCGAAATGAATATTCCGCGTTCAGCAGTATAGGCTAAATACCAAATAATTGTATGTTGCATCGCTAATTTAGTAGTTGCATTTGCTGTTTATTTTTTTAAATTTAATTTTTTTAATTATGATTTTACAGTGTTGAGGATGATCTTGTATGCCTTTTACAATTTAAAAACTACTTAAAAAAGTTTTTCTTTGCAATAACGGACCCTATTTTCACAAATTCACAAAAGCGGACCCTGGTTAAAACAATGTAACTTAACGTTTATTTTATATTCACAAATTACAAGTAATTTTTTCACAATTTCACAAATGCGGACCTTTCACGATGTAAAAATGTATTTGCGAGCAATAATTTGAAGTAACAAAAATCAAAAATTTGAACGAGATCGGCCGTAAATTTAAAAATAAAAATTGTAAAATAAGTTGAATAATTCGACCGAATTATATAAGTGCGCGAAAATCCAACCATTAGATCAAAAGTGAATACGATATTTCGTTTCTTATTTAGCGCATGGTACATCCTGCTAAAACTTCAGAGAAATCCACTACGTTTACTTTATATAATCTTATTGCATTAAATTTAGAGTAGATTAATACAAAGAACGCATATAGCTGTATTTAGCACTTTAAAACCTACAAAAAATACATTTTTAAAAAAACAGTTATAAAATTTATTTTTGTTGACTCACTGTAATTTAACAAAAGCATTCTAATATCATTACTTACTCAGTGAACACGGTAAAAGAATGGTAATAATTAGAATGAAAGAAAAATCGGTTCATTTTTTAAACATAACCGGGTGCAAATTTAAATCGAACTTTGTTTTTGTATAAATTGAACCATCGTGTAAAAATATTAGATAATATGGTTCAAAGATTATATGGCAGCTTCATATTAAGGTTACAGCAAATCTTAACAATTTATAAATCAAAACAATCTAAAATTTCTATTTTAGCATTATTGCTCAATTAATATTACAGAAAATTTGAAAATTAAAACTATAATTTACCTTTTCTTTCTTTTTTGGTATCCTTAATTTCTTTTTCTTCTGCTTGGGAACAGAAAGACTGATGTTTAGAGGATCTTCCATCAATTGCTTCACTTCGTCAAGAAACTTCTCAGAAGCTTCTTCCGAATCAAAACTAAGTCCAGCCATTTTCCGGTGATCTTTTGACCAATACATAGTATGAAACGTCTCCTGTGACTTATAATTCGATCGATAGTCAATAGAATCTTTCCACAGAACAAAACCAGATCCTTTCTCGGCTAGAACAATCTGAAGCCTTCGTTCGTTTCTAGCACGAGTTTCCCCTTTGTCCAACAAGAGAACTGGTATACCAGTCCTTTCTGGTTCTCCCCAATCATCGTTGCCAACTGTTGAAAAATATAAATTAGCTAAACACCGACACACATACACATAAGTCTTATGACTGCCGAAAAAAACTTCGATTTGTGCAATGTCTTGTTCGGAAAGTAAACCATTTTCAACTTGGTTTGTTTCACTATCTTGGTTATCTTCTGTTTGGTAATTGCCGTCTTCCAAGGAATCTCTGGAAACCGAATTATCTGGATTCACAGATATTTGGAGATTATCCAACTGGCCATTCAGACATTTTAGAGAGTCATATTTCTCCATGATAAATTTAACGGCATATTTTTCATTGTTTGAGTTTTTTGTGACTATTTCGGGATCACAATATATTTGTTCTGGTTTGTCTTCGTAATACTTAACGTTACCGTTGTGGCACGTTTGATAAGGACTTGTGATAATGTACTGTTGTTCCATTATAGTTTTTTTTTATTTTTTATATATAGAGTTGAGAACTCAAAACACAATGGAACGTCTAATAAAGGTAATCATTTTGTTTAAGAGTGGACCACTAGGTGCACGCTGTTTATTCTATACCTAAAAAAGAAAGAAATACGGTTTTATTAATTTTACAATAATGATAAACAAAATGTTGATTTAATTTTGCAGCGAGGAAAAAAATGTTAAATTTCAAGCTTTTCGTTTGAATTTTGTACTGCCCAGTCGCACCTGCGTTTTCGCCATTAAACCCATATTAATTAACAAACTATTCAATATTATTGTATGCAGTGTTTATTGAAGGGGGGGGGGGCAATCTACTATTTTTATTGCAGTTAGACTTAAAACTACTTAAAATTATAATTCTTCTAGAGTTATCATAGTTTATAGAATAATATTAATTATTATTAATTATTATTATTGCTATTTTAATTATCATCATTTTTATAAATTATTAATCATAATTTATAAAAATATTCTTACATATTATCCAATCAAAAATTTTTAAGCATTAAATATAAGGGAACGCTTTTATGAAATGATCATATTAGGGGCACAGTATGTGAAACTTGACAGATAAATGGTAATTTTAAATTTTCAAATAATAAATTCAAGTTATAATTTATTTTAATAAATTATTTTAGCATAACTTAATTTCTAAAATAAAAAAAAAAATATTGGAATCTTCTCGATGAAATTAGGCTTAATTTATGAATTATGCATGCTTACGAATAAAAATAACTACCAAAAAGAAAAAGAAAGCTTACGGATTATTAAATGGCAAGTAACTGTGGTTTATTGTTGTTAAGAAAATCGTGGAAGTCTGTTTTCTTTCCCTTTCACGAAACCGTCATGGGGGGGGGGAGGAACAAACATAATATAATAATAAAAAAAAATAATCCAGAAAACACCCTCAAATTCAAATGAAGTAAAGACCAGACACCAGACGAAAAGCATTGTTATGCTCAAGGATGAATCTCCAAGAACTAGTCAGCACCACGCCTGATGAGATATTAACAGCTTCACCTGGAGAGGTGTGGTTACTGGTTAGTTTCTAACAAGTTTATGAACTATAATCGAATAATTCTATCTAAGTGTGGTTTTCAAGAGGCGTGGGAACCTGTATACTTGCTGCATTATTATAAAAAGACATTAAAAAAGGATGTTCTTATAATCCCGTGTTTTTCCATAAACAAAAGCACGTTTATTCTCATAATTATGCTTTTAGAAATTTTTTTTTTGAAAGTGGACCAATCCAGATTTTTTTGGGAAAGGTCCCGTTTTTATAAAATGGCAAAGGATTTACTAATAATTTTGTGAATCTAAAACGCTTTAAATCAGGTTTTTTTTTTTTTTTTTTTCAGCCAGGGTCTTGTTATGGCGAATTTGGAAAAATTGGGTCTTGTTTTTGATTTTGCAAAAAATCATCGAATGATAATCAGTTCAGTAAAAATAAATGAAAAATGATACTCAATAAATACAGTATAAATAAATAGAAAATTTTAATCAAACAGTAAAAATAAATACAAAATCATACTCAACACAATAAAATTTTGATAAAAACACACAAAAAGAAACATATCATCCAGTATTTTTAAAATATTCCTGATTCTCTCTTTTTTTTTTTTTTTTTTTAATGAAATATGTGAAGATACATACTTAGTGGATGGATTGTTTAAACGATTAAACTATTTTGTGAAGGGTCTGTTTTAGCGATAAAAAATGTTGTGATGGGTCTGTTTTAGCGATAAAAATGTTGTGAAGGGTCTGTTTTAGCAATAAAAAAATGTTGTGAAGGGTCCGTAAACGGATCCAAATCTCTTTTAAAATGACCTCTATACTAATTTAAATTAAATAATGTTGATAGGCCTCACAATAAATAGGAAGCGCCATCAAGTTAATCTGACAGTTAAAATATTAATTTTTTTCGCCCTTGTTGTCAAATCCACACGTTTTTCTTTTTTAGTAACGCTATAGTGGCTTCTAACAAAAGGTGTAAAATGAACAAACGGTCAGCTCATTTTGAAATGTTTTATGAAATTTAGGACAGTTTATAAAAATGAAACAAATGAATTTTTTTCTTTTAACGAGATCAAATTTTTAAAAGTGTCAAATTTATGACACTAGTCAGACAAGATGTTACACTATGATGCCGAGTGTCACTATGATGCGAAACAAGTGTCACAATGCGTGTTATAGTCAATTACATTTTTATTACACCAGGTATTAAGTCAAATTTTTTGTAAAAGGACTGTTTTCATAAAATTGTAAACAATTTCCTATAATTTTGTGAAAATAGGCTTTACGCACACGAAATCTATTTGTTAGTCTTCTAGTCATACCCGAGAGTTAGATAAATGCCTAATTTAAATTTCACACACGAAGCTATTTATTGATTGCGGTAAATTAATACTGTGCTGACTTACGCTGAGAAAGAAAAGTAGGCTCAAATCTACCAGAATATGGTAAAATTTACCGTGTTTCTGGCACTATGGGTACACCAAAAAGCACGGTAATTTTTACCGACGAGCTTTGGTGATGATTTTGGTAAAACTAACTATAAAATGTAGTTTTATTATGTGATAAAAATTTTATAATGTGGTAAAATTGGGTAATTTTATTATGATACCTTAGAGCATGGCATGAAAACCATTCAGTTGGTTGAATTAACATTTCAGTTTTGTAATGTGTAATAATAAGAATTATAATTCTGAAAACCAGGATTTCCGGTTCATCGTTATCATAGGAACGAAAAAATTACAGAATGAATGGTTAAAATACCGTATACTTAGGGTTTCATTACCAGAATTATGTTCTTTTTTTTTCCTTAATCAGATGTCATACAGTACGGTAATTTTACCAGAATTTTTTTCTTTGTGTAGTACCATTTCATTTCATCACATTCAATAACATGTTCGAACATTCATCGATTCCGGCTCTTTTGATATCGAAGATATTTTACTTCTTAAGGAAAAAACGTATTCCTCGGCGTTCTTATAATTTTTTCTCCATTTAATATTTTGTTATTTTTTAAGTTTATGATATCGCTCAATTTTTTCAACGACCCCTTTATATTATTAATTTATTTATTTTTACGTTAGGCCTAGCATACAGCATTTTCCGATCAATTTACTTGTTATGCAATATTATCTACGTTTTAGGAGGCAGTGTAGCCGTTATTGCCTCTTATTTCAAAAAGCTGTTTTTTCAGCTCGTTTAATTTCATTATATTGCCTACGCAGTAACTCTTGTGTCTGGCGTGGTAAAATTGCTTCTAGCCCTTGTACCATTAAGCTCAAGATTCTATACAAGGGATTTCCAACTGGCGGCCCGGGGGCTACTCCCGGCCCGCAAAGCCTTTTTTTTGTGGCCCACGAACTAACATATATTAGTTGTCCTTTTTTGCAAATAATTTTCGTAAAAAACTATAAGGTAAAAACTCTACTTTTCTGGTTAATAAAACCCTTAATTTCTTCGTTTCTGTGAAATTTAACATACCAACGGTGCAAAAAAATTTATTTCTCAGGTTTCGCATCCAAGAAAATATTTACTCAAATACAAAAATAATCGTGTATGTTGCTCTCTTTTATTTTATTTTTTTGCATTTTCTGAATATAATTTAGCATGTGCGTATCAGAAATTTTCTCGAAGAAATTCTCCGATTTAACTTTTTGAAACCACTAATTTTAGACGAAAATATTTACACACACATTTGTAAATTTTTAATTTAAAATGTAAATATCTATTCTCGGTGGTTACAGCAGACAAACCTCAATTTTCTCATTGAATATTTTGTGTGCTACTATGTAAGTTTTAATGCCAACCTTTGTAAAGTTTTATATCTTAACAATTAGACATCTGTTGCACATTAATTGTTTAATACATAGGTGCACATTAAAGTTATTGTAGCCCGAATTTTTATTATTCATTTAATATTTTAAAAAATATTATTAATAACAATTAAATATTTTTCAAAAATCTACTTCTTATTTTAATTTGTAATTCAATACTTTTGTTTTGTACGACTTGGTAAAAATCTGACAGTAATATTTAATGTTCCTTCAAACATAAAAGAGTCCTACATAAAATTTTGATAAAGTTGCGGCCCGCCATTTGACTTGCTTTTTTAATTGTGGCCTCCGGACTCATGTAAGTTGGAAACCCCTGTTCTATACAATCCCAGAAGAACATTTTCAAACACAGGCTGACATGATATCTATCTAATGTACCAGAGGACCAGTTTGCTTGAAATTTTGTCTGCACACGTCATTTATCTCGAGAAACTTATTTCAGAAATGCCTTTTAGACATTTTTAATTTTTTTATAATTCCAATTATAACTACATAGCTTATCAGTCAGAAGTTATTGTGCCAACTTTAAGATACGGCATACTTTTTAAATTTATCGACATGATGCCATTGATTGAAAATACAGACCTAATAAGATTAAAAAATAAAAATGAATAAATAAATGTTTTGAAAAAATAATTGCAATAATCCTTAAAAATATTCAACCAAATACGACGCATAACATTTTATGATTGTTTAGAGCTCCATGGAGACATTTTGATATCATCCTACACAAATGAAAGATGTGGAGTTTCTGCAGGAATAAGTTTCATTTGAAAAAGTATTGTTAAATGCTACCAAATAGAACTTCAAAAAGCTACAACAAAGATTGTTGTATGATGTAATTGAAATTTTCCACATATAAGTATTAATCGAATAATTAACAGCAGAAATTAAGCCCATTTTTATTAAGAAAATATAGAACTTGTTATGTAATTTTTTTAAACAATAAACAATTCAAAAGCTAATTAAAAAATCTGACGATCCAAAAAATATCGCTGGGATATTTTTTGGCGCCAGGATAATACGCCAATACGCCAGGATAAGTTGAAGAATTTTCAATATTTTGTAATCAGTGTGATATTTTTTAAGCTGCTGTGTTCCTTATGGCAAATCAGAGAAAGGGCGAAGAATTAATTATTCAAACTGAAATAGCTTAGACTTAAAACTTATCATAAAACTTTAATAAGTCTATTTACAATATACTGCTTTAGGCTTTTACAATGTACTGCTCTAGGCTTTTCGAAAACTACCTGCAGTAAATAAAGCTAATTGAGCAATGTATGTTTTCTAAGAAGTCTAAAGGTTTGTCGGAATCGTGGTGGCTCAGGGGATAGAGCGCTCTCCTCCCAATGAGGTGATCCGGGCTCGAATCCCAGCGATGCCTGGTCGACACAAACTCTGCACCGGGCTCACACAGACCTAAAAGTGGGAGGGTGGGCTAAACGTGGGAGGTTTTCGTGGTTTTCCTGTCCGTGTTACGCAAATGCGGGTTAGTTTCATCGAAAAGTCCTAACCAAAGGCGAATTTCTCTTACTACTTGATCCAAGAGTTTCCTTGTTTTCTGAATTAAGTTTAAAATTAGAAGACTATGGAGTTGAACATTGATGGTCGTAAACTTAAAAAATGAATCGACTGTTCAAGGACGGTTATAAAATATAAAATTAAAGTAAGTAGTCTCACAGCAACAAGCCTAAATATTATTATACGTTTTTTAAGGAATCATATTACCCAAAAAAGGCTGCATAGAAATAAGGCTGAAAAGATTTTTCGTTTAGTTTGGCGTATTGCAAAAAACTTGAGACGGTTTGAAAAGATCTAAATAATTTTTATAGATTACGACAATCACATCAATAACATCGCCAGTTTTCATAAAGAGAATTCTAAGCCAAATTCTTTTGTTCAGTTAAAAACAAACATAACATTATTCTAGTGTTAGACCTTATAATAACAAATCTATAACCTTAAAATATATATATACATATATATATTCTTTTTAAGCAGTTATGATTTTGATGCTAAAATTGGAAGTCCAAACCACATGTTTGTTTTTATACTGACGGATAGAACACTGGCCATGTGCTCTGTGAAAACTCATTGTTTTTTTCGTCTTTGAAAAATAATCAGCAAGAGCTATTTTTTTCTAAAAATAAGCATAACAAACTTAGGTATTATAAGGCCCGTAGTTAATTGGAAAGTCACCTTTTCAAGATAATTTATTATGTCTTTGAGGAAAGATATAATAGATTAAAATAACATTCAATTTTCAGATAAATTATATGTAAGGGAAATTTCGAAAATATTTATTATTATTTTACAAAGAATTATTATTATTTTATAAATGTATGCGAATTTAGTGGACAAAATGATGGAAACACTTCAACAATACATTTTTCATATTTCTCAAGAAATACTTAAATAATCATTTTATTACAATTTCTTAGATCATGCGATTACTCACGCTTATCAATAAAATTTAAAGCTTTTAGAGGTTTGAGGGTCCGACAGTAAATTACAAACGAAAAATATTGTTTTTGAACACCCTATGCCAAAAAATGTAGCAATAAATTTGTAACTTGTAACGATTATTTGATATGCAATAATTACACAAAATTTCGCAAGCCTAGCTTAAATATTTATAAAAGTATGGCCATTGTATAAAAAAAAAATTTGTCTTATATTTGTTTGCTATAACTTTAATAAGATTCAATAAAATTAAACAAAATTTTTGGAGCAATTTAAAATTAATAACAAAATTATTGTTTTAAAATTTGATAAAAATTTGTCTAAAACAGCGAAAGATATGAGTATGAAATTTATAAAATAATTCTCTAAGTATTTTTTGAGAAAGATAAAAAAATGTGTCAGTATAAGTTTGTGCAACCCCTGTGCTATTTGGTAACATTATACAAAATTACGTTACACTCACATATAAATCAAATTCTTGAGTTTAAATAATTCCTAACATTTTACAGAATTTCAAACGAAAGATTGTTTATCATTAATCACTTACAATTACACAATGCCGTCAATTTTAAATGAACCATAACAGAAAGATACAAAAAACAGATTTTAAAAGATCTGTTATCAATCATTCTATTTAGTAAAAGATGGAGTCATCGAAGTCTTAATACTAATTAAATGGTAAAATGAATGATACGTTCTGAAGTCTGGTAATTTTAGCGAAAATCGTTTCTTATTTCTTTTTTTTTTAAATTTACTTTTTAGCGTAGTAATTTCTTTTCATGATTTGAATTCCTGATTAATCATTATCAGAGCAGTTAAAGTTAACTGAAAAATTATTGAATAAATTACTCAAATACCATTAATTTTTAGTATTTCTTATCAAAATTCTTGAATTGTTTTTATCAGAAATATCTTTTCATCTTAATAGGGTTTTTTTTTCTCGTAGAAGTTGTTATTCAGTAGAGATTAAATAAAGTAAAACATTCACAGGGGCGTAGCGAGCGGGAGGGGTCAGTCAGCCTCTTTAAAGTTATAGAGGAATACCCTAGTCGGCCTATAAACCTATTAATTTTTTTTTTCAGTTGGCTTTTTTTTTCTAATAATTTTTTTTCTAAATTAGCAAGGAGACCGACGGAATAAATATTTTGCCTACGGACGAATTTCATTTTTGCTTTTTCCCATTCAAAGCTGCATAAAAATCAGACTTAGTTCATGATGAGTTTTTTTTCCCCCAAATAGCTGGCTGCTAGACTGCAGATATATTTTACCATTTTTTCTGCCACCTAGGTCAATATTGTAATAAGCTTTTATATTTTTTTTTTATTATTATTATTTATTTATTTATTTTTTTTTTTACCATGGAAAATTATGCGTCATAATTTTTTTTTCCTTCTGTACTTGATTGGATTAATGCGCCATAACTTCTGCATAAATTTGATTTCTAGTTTTTGCAGATTTGTATTTTGTGAAGGAATCGGTTTTCGTCGTCATAACCTAACAACGCCATAACTAAAAACAAATAAAGTTAACATTTTATATTAATTCAGTATACTAAGATTATTAAATATTACTGTTTCAAAAATGAATTAGTGTTCAGCATTTCTTTTTCCCCCCATTTATCTTTGACTCTTGAAATCCCATTGATTTTTGATTTATTGAGAATACAAAGTATTTATTTATTTTTACCAAAAATACAATATTTTTTTTTACATTGTTTATTTACCAATGCATTAATTTAACGCATGTTCGAAATTTTTAAATTATTACAAGAGAATAACTCTGAAATTTCAAACCAGATATTTTTTTATTATCAAGAGTAATATTTTTATCATTTAAATTGAATTAGAAAAAAATATATAAAAATTAAATGTAAAATAGGAAAAAAAGTAAAAACCTGAGACGTTGTAAGCTGAATTTAAAGCGAATTTGAGTCGGGAAATTTTGCATTTTGCCCCCATCAAAAAAATCTATCGTTCGCCACGGACCCCTGCTTATTCATCACAGAGGAATTAAAGCCAAATTCTAATTGAAGCAATTATATACATATTTATCATCACAGAAAAAATCACGTATTTGTTAATCTTTTTTTTTTTAATTTTAAATTTGTTATTTTTTTATTTAAAAATTTTTATATAGCAAACAGACTACAAATTTATTTAAGTTCTTGGCATAAAATCATAGCAATAAATTAAAACATAAAATTATTGCCGAGCATTGCGTTGTGTTATTTTTAGTGTTCAGATGCGTAATAAAAAAAGGGTAAGAAACGTTATATATTTCAATGACTTTTATTACTTTCAATTACTTTTATTTTTTACAAATTGCGATGTGAACTCCTCACTTGTTTCGGGAAACTTTAACAGTCTAACATAAGCGATTGTCAACGAAATGAGAGTCACACGGATCCAAAGAAGAAAAAACTTTGAAGTCGACAACACAGGTAAAACATAAAAGCAACCATATTTCAAAAAAAAAAAAAAAAAAAAAAAAAACCAATGACAAAAACTGTGTTGTTCATTTTAATGACCTTTACATTCCCTTTCGAAACTATCGTTCTGTTCGCATAATTAAGTTCCATTGTTTATGGTATCAAGTCACGTTCGAAAACCCGAGAAACAAGAAATGTTGACACGACCGGCATGGATAATTTTTTTTAGATTTAATAGTTACCATCAATTAAAAATGTAAAGAAGAATGAAAGTAAATATTTCTTTATAAAAAGTAGTCTAACAATTCTTCGAAATGGCTTTGATTTTGAAAAAACATGATAGGTCAATTTGTTTTTTTGTAGCAGTGACTCGACAAAGCGTTCTATTTTTTAAACCTTTGATGCAAATGGGACACCGGTGTCCCTCTTGCATATATAGAGAGATATATTTTTAAATTCTTTTTAGATAGTATAATAGTTACGGGAAAAAAATAATCTGTTAGATTATCGGAATTATATTTGTAATACAAAAAAAGTAATTAAAAATTTTTTTTTCCATTCATATTCCAAAATTTATCAATAACTGATTTTGTAAATTAAAGAAATCTCAATAATAAATAAATGTTTCTAATAAATCTAAATATCTGCAAATAAGAGCAAATTTTTAAAATTATTGTTTAAAAGTGAGCCGTGTTAGGGATATTTTACCTTTAACGTAGAAAAATACACTGGTGCTTCATAGTCTATTTCATAACCACAAATAATTAAAATGTTAAATATAGTATTTTTTATTTATTTTGGCCTAAATTAATACATAATGATGAAAAAAAATATTAAAAATGCTCAAAACAATTCTGCGTCAAAGGGATAAAACGATTCAAAGTTACACTTTCCTCTCTATATTTTTGGAACACTAATATTTGATAATCGTAGTATAATAATTAATATAAAATATTAGTATTATTTGTTATTTATTATACTAATGTTAATAATATTATACTAAATTAATATTTACATGTTAAGCAGGATAATTCTGAATTAATCATCAATATTTTGTGGGAAGATAGGGCACATAAGGATTGAGTATAGAATTGAACATCTTAAGGATTGAGAATTGCACTTCGAATTGGTAACAAATACGAATTTTAATATAATGTGAATGCATATAATACTCAAAAAGAAAGTGATTATAAAATGCGGTAATAGAGTAATATAAAAAAACAGAAAAAATTCCATACTTTTACATGATTATTTTCTAGGTATTTTAGAGAGAAAAAAAAGTAATAGTGGTTCAATGAGGGCCCTAGTAATTTTGCTGCTTAGGATAATATTGAGATATTGGAATTTTGTTCGTTATATAATATAAATGAGCGCTATTGATATGCATATAGAACTAAACGCCTTGAAACGTTCCAAAGAAAATTAAGACCAACGCTGTGAGAAAGACTCGCTAAAATTAATTTGAAAGTAAATATAAAAAAATATTGATAAAAAAATCAATTACTTTTTTACCTACCATAGTTTAAATTTCAATTTACATAACTACAGAACTGATCTTAAAAAATGGCTGCACTTAATTTAAATACCTCGCTCATCAAAAGGATTAAATGCCTCAAAGCATATGGGAATGGAATTTGCAGAATTGAAGAAAAAAAAGTCAGATTCGAAAAATTGTTGAGTAGGGCTGATTTGACACCCTTTCCCGACTGATTTAATAATCAATATGAGAGCGTCTGGTCAGTTGTTGAGACAGGAGACGCGATAAATAAATATTTTTTTAACGTACATTTTAAAAATCATAAAATTCGCGTATTATTTCTTGCAAAGCACCTAACTTAAAATTAGTTTGTTTAAATAGTTGGTCGACATTAAAATATTACTATTTGCTGTTGATTTAAACTAGTATAAGCTGGGGTCTGTTTAGAAGAAATTTGGGTCCGTTAACGGACCCTTCACAAAATATCTTATCATAAAAACGGACTCTTCACAAAATATTTTAATTTAAAAACGGACCCTTCAAAAAATAATTTATCTTTTAATCGGACCCTTCACAAATTTGTTTATCTTCATTATTGTTTTGTTAATCGAATAAAACCTTCCCAGGAAGGGGGGGGGGAAAGACAGATGTAAACGAACTAAATTTTGTCTTCGGTAGATGCTTCTTCCTTTATTCGTCCGAAATAAATATTCTGCGTTCAGCAGCAGTATAGGCTAAATACCAAATATTTGTATGTTGCATCGCTAATTTAGTAGCTGCAATTGCTGTTTATTTTTTAAAATTTAATTTTTTAATTATAATTTTACAGTGTTGAGCATAATCTTGTATGTCTTTACAATTTAAAACTCTTTGAAAAAGTTTTTTTGCAATAACGGACCCTATTTGCACAAATTCACAAAAGCGGACCCTGGTTGAAAGAATGTGACATAGCGTTTATTTTATATTCACAAATTACGAGTAATTTTTTCACAATTTTACAAAAACGGACCCCTGATATGGTAATAATGACATTATTAGATGATGTGGTGAAAAATAATCAAAATTTGACTCTCATTCAAAGGGACAAATTAAGGTACAAAAATTTTATTATTGGTATAAAAATTATGAATTTATGTACAAAAAATGACAGATTAAAAATCGAAATGATTATTCTTCCAACCAAATTATAACGATAATTTTGAAAACGATAATTTTAACTTTTATTATAAAATTAAAGCCTTACCTACGAACATTTAAAAGCCTTAATTACGAACATTACAAAGAAGAAAAATTAATTTTTAAATTATGAAATGATATTTTGATGTCACTAAGTTTACACTATTGAATGTAATTTTTTATCCGTCTGTTAACTTCATTAATATAGACAAGGTTTGAAACAAATATATATCTGAGTATTTAGACAATTTTATAGCAAAAAAATATGCAAAACAATAGTAATTTTTAAATAGAAATGAAGTCTTAAACGTAACTTTCTTTACTCCTTAGGAGTACGTTTAGAAGAAATTTGGGTTCGTTAACGGATCCTAGATAAACTATTTTTAAGCAAAAACAGACTAAATCATCACAAATTATTTCGTCGTAAATACGGATTTATCAAAAAAAAATTCTATTAGTCTATATTTTTTATTTTTAACTCAAAGATTCAATTTAAAAAAATATATATAAAAAAATTTTATTGGCCAACATATTTTTATTTTTAACTCAAATATTTATTGTACAAAAATATTTATAAGCAAAATTCTATTAGTCTAAATACTTTTATTTCTAACTCAAATATTTATTATAAAAATATTCATAAATAAACAAAAAATTCTATTAGTCTACATATTTTTATTTTTACCTCAAATATTTATTATAGCACGATTGCAATTGCCACGATGATATATATTTTTTTTCGCAAAATCACTGAAACAGGACCCTGACCTAAAGAACTCGATTTAACGCTAATTTTAGATTCCCAAAATTGTGAGAACATTTTTTCCAAAGTTAGAGGACTAATTAGGGAAAAATTGGACAGACCTCTGCTTATTATCGTAACCTTGATGAAATAGTATTCAATTTCTGAATATAAATCAACCGCATATTTAAATTACTGATTTCAGTGTTAAATACTAAACTTTCATAGGAATACAAAGAAACTTTGCAAAAGAATTTGGGTCATTTTCTATTATATAGGTTAAGAAACTAAACACAAGAACGAATAAATAAATGAAAAAAGCAATTTGAAAGATGAAAAAAAAATAATAATAATAAATTCAAGCCTTTAGTTAAAGCTGCAAAACTAGCGTCAGTTCATGAGACAATATCATCGAGTCTTTCAACTGACAGCTTTTAGCTGCCAACAACCACCAGAGGGGAAATATTTTGGATACGGGGTCATGGTTTTTTGAACCCAATTTTCTCTCCCCTCTTAAGTTGATTACTTAATGTTGACGGGAATTAGCTGGTTGAACAATACATTTTTACGATTTAGTCACAATAGGTCCTCAACCGGAAATTCAAAGAAAATAGTATTAAAAGAAATGTACAAGTGTTGTGACGTCTTGGATACTTTCTAGGAACAATACTGAATTCGACTCGGCTTTTGAATTGATCTATCACGCTTTTCAATATAAACTTTCTAAGGAATTATTGAACCAATAAATAATTAACCATAATTCATAATAGTTGCTTTAAGTTCGAAAGATTAAATCGATTCGTACTTAAAGAAATAATAAACAATACTCAATAACTACACAGGGAAAAAAAGTTTTGTCATAACTACCAGAATATGGTAGAATTTACCGTGTTTCTATGTCTATGGGAACACCAAAAAACTCGGAAATTTTTACCAAAGAGCTTTGGTAAAGATTTCGATAAAATTTGGTAAATGTGGTAAAATCTGTTCATCTTATCATGATACCTTTGATATGATAGAACAGGACAAAAAACCATTTATTTGGCAAAATGCACTTTTCAATGTTGTATTTTTCTTTTACTACATGTGTGGTAATTAGAACAATAATTTTGAAAAACTAGAATTTCCGGTATTCCGCTACTATATGAACGAAATTTGAGTATATATCTAACTTTTATAATTGAAGGGCTTATTTAAAAAAAAAAAAAATACTGATAAACCACATTTAGTTCAAAAGCATTTCTTCACGTCAGAAAAAGTTCAAGTAAAATTACCGTTCTGGATGGTAATGACATTTGAAATAAAAATCAGGTAATAAAAATCAAGGTTGTGTAACCATTCATTCATTCATTTTTTTCCGTTCACATGGTAACGGTTTAGCGGAAATTTTCACTCAGCGAGAAACACGGTACATTTTACTATATTCTGGTCATTTTGACTATACTTTTGTTCCTAGTGTTTCAAGAGAGTTCTTAATTGAGACATAAAAAAATAAAAAAAACTAAGATTTCCATATTTACATATGTTTGCAATTTTAAAATGTACAAATGCAAAAAAAAAATTTTTTCCCAATAGTTATTATAGATAGATACATTTATTTTGAACACAATTTACTTTTGAAAAGTAACAATACTTAGAAATCTTCTTCTTATTATTTATTTATTTATTGCATTTTTGTTCTAAAATCTTAAGAAATATTTGCAAGAAAATTGTAGTCTATTTGTTTTATTTAAATAAAAAAATAATTAAAAAAAAAAACAAAACAATCAGAATTGCCAACTAACAACAATATATAAAAGAAAGTTTAAAACCAATCGATCAATGTCTAATATTTGAATTTCTAAAAAATATCTAAATAAAATATCCTTGAATAATCATGTAGGGCAATCTAGGAAATTATTTATCCAAAAAAGTTCTTATAAACTAATACATTTACCATATTGTATAACAATGTCTGGATTATTTTTATAGCCAGTCACCAATAACTAATTAAACGTAAAATAATGAAATGGATAATGTCCCCAATACAGTCATGCATAACTAACAAACACAACTACTTATTCACGCCATTTAAGCAAAACTAATAATTCAGCCACTAATGAGCCACAGTGAATCAATAAAACGTTTCGTCAAAATCCTCTGCCTTCGATCACTAAAAACATGTAAAGAAAAAAAAATCAATAAACCAAAAATAAGTTTCATCTTTTTCTGACAAGTTGTCAAAATTATTGGAGCTTATCTGTTTTTTTTTTAAGACGCATGTGTAGATAAAAAAAAAGGTGGAAAAAAAGTAAGAAAACAGTCTGTTACTTTTCACTTTTTCTACGTTTAAGTTTAGTTTGGATTCTCGTTAATTTTTGTTTATTTTTACAAGGTTGTGGAGTCAGAGTCCAGGAGTCGAACAAAATTCGCTCGCTCCGACTCCAATAAGTACACTATAAAAAAATTCCAGAGCAAATTACGGTATTAAAAAAAAAACTACTACCCTGAGTAGCAGCATCCGTAAAATTCATTTTTACCGTAACATTTTACACTGTAGTTTTTACAATATTTACTTCAGTTATTCAGTGTACAGTAAATGCTAGTGCTCAAGTGACTTAAAATTTTACAGAAATAGTAAATGTTACTGCAAAAATTACGGTATATCAAACTTTTTTTGTTCTGTAAAATTTTACGGTTAGAAGTACTGGCACCCTGTACAACAGAGATAAAAGTACCTACAGATAAAAGTACCAACAGAGATAAATACAAGAATAATGTAAACCTTGTTCCTAGTTAGGAACACCAAAAAGCTTTATAATTTTTACCGAAGCACTTTAGCAATGATTATGGTAAAATAAAAAATAAAATATGGTTTTCTTTCATGTGATAAAACTTGTTAATTGGGGAAAAAATTTGAAAATTTTATCATACCATGGCATAAAAACCATTTATTCGATTAAATTTACTTTTAATTTTTTTGCTGTATGGTAATAAGAACTATAATTTTGAAAACAAGAATTTCCGGTAAACCGTAACGAACGTATACGAACGTATACGAACAGGAAAATAAATAAATGAATGGTTTAAATATCGTATATTTTGATTTTATAAACCAGAATTATAATTTTTTTTTTTTTACCAGCAATGTCATTACCATACAGTAAGATAATTTTACCAAAATTCTTTTCTCCGCATATGTGCGGGTACTTTTACCGTAATTTGATCTGGAATCTTTTACAGTGTAGATTAAAGAAAAGATTTTGATTTTATGAAAACTATTTAGACAAATATTTGTAATTATGTAAACAAAAATATTATTCGAATGAATATTATATTACAAACTTAATTAATTACATTTGAACGTGTTTACCTACCTACCTATCCTCTTTGCGCAAGGTTAAACTGAGCTATGGAAAAAGAATATAAAAAATCATTGAAAATATTGAAAAATCAAGATTAATAAATGAATTGTTTATTAGTTATCTTATAGTTTATAATTTCCAAAACCAGTTACTAAGTCATTGTGCAATTTGTTTTAGCTCAGTTCATGAATATTCACTAAATACTTTTTTGTCATTAAGAAATTAATATATATGTACGATATTAATATATATGTATAATATATATGCATAATATATATGTATAATATATACGTATAATATATATGTAATATTACGAATTAATATGTATGATATAACCGAAGGATTAATAAATGAATTGTTTAAAAGTTATCTTATAATTTATAAATTCCAAAACCAGTTACTAAGTTATTGTGCCATTTGTTTTAGTTCAATTCATGAATATTCACTAAATACTTTTTTGACATTACGAAATTAATATAAATGTATATGGGTGAGAATGAAATCAGTATGGTTAGCGTTGGTTGCATAATGGCTTATCAAATGGTATAATTTTAATAATTCTTTTTTCGAAATTTATTTCTTCAACTTTTTATGTTATAATTTAAAATGTTATTTCAAATCAAGTGTCTCATTCTTTGAGGGTACCTAAAAAAATAATTAGAATTAAAAATTACTTAATAATAGTACTAAAACTCCGGCTGTGTATAGGTCACGGTTAGAGTGGAGCTTTCAGGAAAGTTGGAAATTGATCATTTCAACTGTCTCCACAAATTTTTATGAAACAGCTTACAACTAACTTTGAATCGGATCATCTATACTATATCAGAGGTTTCCAACTTACATGTGCCAGGGGGCCGCAATTAAAAACACCTGTCAAATGGCGGGCCGCAACTTAATCAAAATTTTATATAGGACTCTTTTATGTTTGAAAGAACATTAAATATTACTGTCAGATTTTTATCAAAGTTTTTTTAATATTTAGAAGCAAAATAAAAAGTGTTACAAATAAGGATTTTTATGTATTATTTTGAATCTTCTCTTAATTAGAAACTTAGTGACAAGATTTTTTTTTCTTTTAAATTTAATTCTGGGATAAATTGAGATTTATTTCGACTTATTAGGAATTATAGCAAAAAAAAAAAACAAAAAAAAAATTCTTCAGCATCTGAAATGAATTTTTTTTTCTTTTCAGCTTATGCGAGATTTAATTCAGGGAATTTAAATAAAACATGGTATTCCTTCTCTCTTTTATGCGTTTTAAAATTTACAAATGTAAATAATTTCGTCCAAAATGAATAGTTTCAAAAAGTTAAATCGGAGAATTACTTCGAGAAAATTTCTGATACGCACATGCTAAATTATATTCACAAAATACAAGGGGGGAAAGAAAAAAAAACGAAATAAAAAAGAACGACATACACGATTATTTTTGTATTTGAATAAATATTTTCTTGGATGCGAAACCTTAGAAATAAATTTTTTTACACTGTTGGTATGTTAAATTTCATAGAAACGAAGAAATAAGGTTTTTTTTAACAAAAGAAAAGTATTTTAAACCCACATAGATTTTTTATGAAAATTGTTCCCAGAAAAATAACAACTAATATATCTTAGTTCGCGAGCCACAAAAAAAGCCTTCGCGGGCCGGATGTGGCCCGCAGGCCGCCAGTTGGTAACCACTGGTCTATATCATATCGTTGAAAAAACGCTTTGGAATTTGTTTATTATTATTATTATTATTTTCTTTTCGATAATCCCGTCGACCATTTTCGCCAACATCGCGCCAGAGTCATTTTGCTATCTTTCATATTTAGTTCAATACATTAATTGCTAATAAAAAATTAACAAAATACAAATACAACTTATAGAAAAAAATGAGATAATATTTAAATTTGAACCATTTCTAATTTTATGCTCAGGTGTAGCGAAAATGGTCATCGGAATCATATGTAAGTACCGTTTTTTCTAAAAAAATATTTTTACGCGTTTTCTAAAAAATATTTTTGAATAACCAATTAATAGCTTTCAGTAGTCTACAGAGGTCTGGATGATTACTTTTTGTTCTTGAAATAATGAATACATATTTTATATCAATAAGCATCGATAATGAATAGAACATTTTTAACAATAATACGTTTTTAGTCAAAAAATAATTATTTTTGTTCTACAAATAAAAAAATAAGAATAATAATTCATTTAAATGAGAAATTAACGCGTTTTCGTACTATCAACGCTTTAATCAGTGATTCGTAAAAGTGTATTTTCAAATTAATATATAATTCATCTTAAAAAGTTGCCAATGAATTATTAATTAGCTATCACCAAAGTTTGAACGTGGGATTTTACATAGTAAAACCTGCACCCTTAAATTTGAATTTAAAAAAAAAGAAGCAGTATACTAATTTAATATAACGTTATGACAAACTAACCACCCGCAATTTATAATTAGATTCAGCCAAATTTAATAAACAATGGAACGCAACGTTATCAATCAAGGTCCCATATTTTCCGGGAACAAATCATTTACAAAATATAATTTAAGGGAAAATTGAAATAAGTTCCTAAAATAGCAAGTACTTCATTCAGTAAACAATTGATAAAAGGACGTAAGATATTTCTTTCCTTTTAAAAGATACGTCCGATTTTGATCTCGTGCAAATGACGTCACCACAATTTATCTTATCAAATAAATTGCGGAACACTAGAAAATCTTAAAATTTTCACGAAGCATAATTTAAGAATTTATGCCGAATGACAATTAAATATACGTGATAGGGATATTACAGAGCTAATGGTCAACTTTATCTCAAGGATATAATTAAAAATGAATAAGATTTAAAATGTATTTAATGGTACGTAACTACAGAATGTTTCGAAATACCGCTGAAATTTGAAAGATGTTTAACATTTAAACGATGTTTAATTATACGTTAATTAAAATGATAAGACAAAGGTATGTTTTTAATTGTTAATGAATTCAGAACAATGAATTCTGAAGTAGAAAAAAATAATTTCAAGTACTGCGATACTGAAACAATAAGACAGTAAAAAAAACAGAAAACACAGGGAAAAAAATTCTGGTAAAATTACCATATCGTATGGTAATTGCATTTCTGATAAAATAAAAAATTCTGGTAATAAAGACAAAAATGTGCGATATTTATACCATTCGTCTGGTATTTTTTTCGTTCAAATGGTAATGGTTTTCCAAAAATTATGGTTTTCAAAATTATGGTTCTTATCACCACATATTTAATTAAAATACAAAACTGAAAAGTAAATTTTTCTGAAAAAATTATTTTTATGCCATGCTTTAAGATATCACGAAAAACTACCACATTTTTCTATTCAAAAGCATGATTACAAAATCATATTTTATTGTTTACTTTACTAAAATAATTACAAAAGTGCTTCGGTAAAACTTACCGAGCGTTTTGGTGTTCCCATAGAGCCAAAAACTAGGTAAATTATTCCAGATTCTGATAATTTTCACCTTACTTTTTTTTTTTCAGTATCGATAAAGGTTGCAGCAAAATTTCCAAAAGCGTAACCTTTTAAAAATTATTTTATATTAATAACGCACTTTTCAGAAAATTTTTCATTCTGAAAATGGAAGCTTTAAAAAATTCTTATTCTAAAATATGCGGTCTAAAATATTTCATAATTTCAAAACTACCACTTTTTAAAGACATGTTTTTTGTAAGTTTTTTTTTTTTTCCGTTCAGAAAAACAGGACCTTATTTTCAGATATTCCCTGAAACAGGATCCGGGCAGAAATAAATCGATTTGACGGTAAGTTTAGATTCCGAAAAGTATGATTACATTTTTTTACAAATTAACAAAAACAATATCTTTCACAAAAAACCTAAATAAACCAACGGTTTTCGTAACTTTTCAAAAATACTTGTATGTAACTTTTCATTCATATACATTCTTTATAAAAAAAAATTTTTTTTGTTAAAAAATTATTAATCTTTTTAATAGTCTCATACTTTTCTTAAAACATAAATACGTATTAATATAGATATTTTTACATTGCACGCATGAATTTACGCATTTACTCTGAAAGGCTATTATGACGAGATTTTTAAGTCGGTACCTGCAATTATTGATTTCACTGCACAGAACAATGGTTTAGAACTAGGTTTGCAACACTGAGAGAAATAAAAATTAAATTAAAAGTATATAAAACAAAGAATTATAAGGGACATAGCAAATTTTAATACCCCTCCCTTTTAAATAAATTCATTTAACAAAAATATTCAAGAAATTCTTTAAATTGGTTTTAAGAATAATCCCCCACTAGAAAAATTAACAAAAATTAAACATTCTCTTCCATCAATTCAATAGAAAAGCTTATGTTCCCATTTAACAATAAGTTAAAATTCACATAAATTATAGCAACGTTCCTTTGGAAATTTTCCGAAGAACACTTTAAAAAGATAACATTCGCAATTTATTTGCGCATATAACACACACTTGCCTTTAATTCGAAGGGAAAACTTAATTCATTCAATACTTAATCATTTCATAATGGCAATCATTTAAAAATTCTGTATTTATTTAATGAAACTATTTTTTGAAATTTGCACAAGACATTTAATCCAAAGAACACTTTTAGAACAGAGAGATAACATTCCCTGCAATTTAGTGCAGATAACACACAAGTCAATAAAAAAAAAAAATTTAAAAAAAGAAACTAACAATTAAACAATAATTTTATAGTAAATAACTAAACAAACTTAAAATACCCTACATTTAATTCATTAGAAAAGCTTATATCCATAAAGGACAATAATTAAATATCCCATATGTTTTTTAACAACATTCTTTTTTAGGATTTTTCACGCAACATTTAATCAGTAAAACACTTAGAAAAAATAACATTCCCAGCTGCATTTTATCACAGATAACACACTACTCAATAAAAAAAAAATCGCGGGAAAGTGAAATTAACATTTTAAATAATAATCTTACGTTAAATAAATAAACAAATTAATAATACCCTACCTTCAATTCAATGAAAAAGCTTATATCCAAAAAGAACGATAATTTAAAAATCCCAGATTTCTTTTAGCAAATTTCCTTTTTGAGATTTTCACATAACATTTAATCCAAAGAACACATTTAAAAAAAACAACATAAGCATTTTAGCGCAAGTAACGCACAAGTCAATATTAAAAATTGCGCAAAAATGAAACAACCACCATTCACCTTGGCGTCAAATGTGCGTTTGAATAAGTAACTAGGGTTGCTGGGAAGCATGGGAGAGATTTGGCGATAGGTTTGCAGAATGTAGAACGGAAGTCGTCAGATCCGTGAATTGCGCGTTCGAAAGAAGGAAAATTACCTGTGAATCATGGAACACCTGTCGAATTGAAACAATCATTTATCGAACTATTTACTCATTGTATACATTGCTAAACTCGGCATAAAATTCGCAGTAAATCCGCCAGTCAAAATACGTTTTATTCGTTGACATGAGTATTAAATATAAATTTATACTTTTAACATGTGAATCACATTGCTTATAACTACAATTTTCGAAAGAAAAAAAAATTAGATGATTTTATGAATAATATATGTTTTTAATTCGATTGATAATTAATACATGAAAATGAAATTAAGAGCGACATTTAATAGAGGTTTTTATTTTTATTTAATGGCATTTTAAAATAATGCAATTTAAAAGTTGAGCTCTTTTCATTGCCGCCCTTTTAAGAAATGCTAAAAGTTTTAAAATAAAGATACCTATTAAATATTAAAATATATGGTATAATGTTGAAATAAACCACAAGTTTAAATGCAAAAGATTTTTTATTTAAAAAAAAAAAAAAAGATTATTTCATGTGATTTTATATCTAAAATAAAATTAGTAGATTTTTAGAATAAATTATTTCTTCCAACTTTTAATACTTCAAATTTTACATGCAGTTAATTGCAAGTATGTTAGAAACGAACTACATGCTCCTAAATAACAACAAATTACCACGTTCATTACTTAGTTTTACACAAGTAACATTTTTTCAAAGTCGCTTAATTTTAACACACTTACTTACTTTGAGCACAAAACTTGATCAATAAGTTGTAATGCAATGATTCAATTCTTTCCAACTATAACAAAATTAACAACCAACCCAGTGTCTAGAATTTTTATTTATATTTTTACTAAAGAGTTTGAAAAATGCTTCGAACAAAACTTAGTCTTAACATCGCTTAGATTCAATAACTAACGACGAAACTCATTTTGAGAACAAAACTTATTGACGAATATGTATGTTGTGATACAATAATTCAGTTATTTCCAATTATAACAAAATTAACAACCAACCCAGTGTTTATGATTTTTACTGAAGAGTTAAATGCGAAATAATTAAAATTTATTTTCATTTATGTATTGGATTAAAAGTGTAAATCTTCGTATAAGAAACAAGAAGCAATAGAATATTTTTTTGTAAATACTGTTATGAATTAGAACATAAAAGTCATATATTATAACTTCTGTTTATTTGATAATTACATTGTTTAGTTAGTTCAAAAATTACTCATCACATATAACAGCTTTAAATGTTTTAATCTCCGTTATTTAAATTGTTCATTAACTAAAAAATCAAGAATTATTCATTAATGTTCGTGGCAATTACATATAACTAGGCATTTCCATTGTAGCAGACTAACAACAATCTGTGGAGAAAAAAAAAATACTTGTAATGTAATAAAATACATTATGAAAATAATTCAAGCATTTGGTATATTTAGTTTGTGAGTTTAAAAATAATACATGTATAAACATGGCAAACAAATTTCTGGTAAAATTACCGCTCTGTATAATAATGAAACTATAAGATGAAACCATATGGTAAAGAAAAAACATATTTCTGATTAATTAAATCGAAATATACGGTAGTTAAACCATTCATGTGGTAATTTTTCCGTTCATATGGTAACGGTTTCCGAATAGAACATGAAATTATGCAATTTTTTTTTATAAAATATAAAATAATTTTATTATTTTGTACAGCTTATAAAATCAGAAACAGCTTTAAAGTTACATTTAAATGTCTTTTACAATATATTTAAAATTACGTTAAAAAATTAATACTTTTAAGTGAATGCCTCGAACCAAAAATTTATAATGTTAAACTATTCAGAAGAAAGAAAAAAAATATATAGAAGACTGGCAATAATGTTTAAGTTCGTTATTCTTTAAATTGAAACAGTTATTTTAGTTGTTTCAATTCATTTTTAAAAACTTGTTCATAATGGTAACGGTCTTCAAAATAGTTCTTAGTATCACGCAGTTTGTGAAAAATACATAACTGAGAAGTAAATTTAACCGAAAAAATTGTTTTTACAATATACTCGAAGGTATTATGCTAAAATTACCAAGTTTCACTCTATTTGCTACATTTTATCACATTATAAAAATATATTTTATGGTTATCACTACCGAAATCACTACCAAATCGCTTTGGTAAAAATTACCAAGCTTTTTGGTGATCCCATAGAGCCAGGAACTCGATAAATTTTTACTCTGATAGTTTTAACCATATTTTTTCTCAGTATACGAGGGTAGCTATTTATATTTCTGGCCTTGGCAACAGTAAGTGTTGCTAGGCGACCGCAGACGATTTTAATCGAAAGTTTGATATTTTTAAACATAAATTCAGCAGACGATTTACCATTATAGCTTCATTTGTGTTGTTGACAGTAAATTGATAAGTTCTTCTCTTTCAAAAAATGGAATTGAATCGTGAACATTTTCGTGCCATTATTTTTCATAACTTTCGACGTGGATTGTCAAGACAAGAGTGCTTTGATGAACTTAATTCTTTATTCAGCGATAAAGCGCCATCCTACAGCACTGTAAAAAATTGGTATAACGAATTTAATCGTGGTCGATGTTCGATCCAGGACGAATCCCGTGCATGTCGTCCAAAATCCGTTGTTGTGCCAGAAAAGATCGATGCTGTGCGTGAACTGATAAAGCAAGATCGTCATGTGACATACCGTGAGATAGAGGCTTCTTTGGATATTAGTATGACTAGCATCAATAAAATATTGCATGAACATTTGAGCGTAAAAAAAATTTGTTCGCGTTGGATCCCGCATAATCTGACAAACGCTCAAAAAAAGGATCGTGTCGATTGGTGCAAGGAAATGTTGGAAAAATACGTTCAAGGTACATCAAAGGCTAAGTATAACATCTACACAGGTGACGAATCATGGATCTATGCATATGAGCCGGAAACAAAACAGCAATCAACTGTATGGGTCTTCCAAGACGAGGCAAAACCAACAAAAGTTGTTCGAGGAAGAAGAGAATTCCTTCTGTAGGATAAAAATCTAGGCAATTTTGTTAGTAAATATTATTGCAGATGTAGTTTCCTTTTGCCCTTTATTTGTTACTTTATTTATTGAGTGTCCATTCTCTTTTTTGGCTAAATCCTTCGCCTCTTGTTCAAATAAATTCTAATTCAATTAATGAACAAAAAGCGTTTAGTCAATAAGAGAATGGCACACACAAATAGACAATAAAATAATATATTAAAATAAATAATGCTTTTACAGTTGAAGAACAATGAGGAAGATTTTTTTTATGTCCATCTTAGAAAAAATGACTGAAGCGCGGACAGAAACTGGATGGCACCATTGTAATTTTATATTGTTTCATCTCAATATCATATCATTTGTCAATTTACTACGAAACTCAATAAAGATATTTAGTAAACATTTAAATAGAATAGAATAAAGATAAAAGATATTAAAGCAAATCATAAAGTTTTAGTAGATATGCCCAAAAAAAAGTAGTATTGTGTTTTGTTGAGTTACTTACGAAATCTACTGTAAATTTAATAATAATATAAATAACGAAAAATTTAAATGTTTAACATTGAACCAGTAAAAGTATGAAATGCTTCAAATGTATTCGAAATTGGAATATTTTGATGAGTTAAGAAAAAAAAAATTTAAAAAAAAAAAAAAAGAGTGCTTTAAGCAACACAAAGGATATGAGAATAATTTTCAAAATTTGGTGTCATTTAAAAGCTGAAAATAGAAAAAAAATTATTATATGAGATTGTGTAATTTTTGAAAATTAATAAACTCATGTGCTTTTTATATGTTTCTATGCTATTTAAATGTTTTTCAAATATGTTTTTAGCCGATACATTTTGGGCCTGATAGGATAAAAATTGACATGTCTCTTATCTCGATTCTTATTATTTTCACATATTCTAAATTAACATACTTCCTGTATAAATATGATACTGTTAATAATATATCAATTTCAGGTTTTAAGAGACAATATTTTAAATAATTTGCTTTTTTCGCGTCTGTAACGGAAATAACATTTTAAAGAACAAAATTTTAAAATGCTAAATTATTCTAAAAAAGAAAATAATAAAACTTTATTTGTTAAAGGCAAAAATTCTAATAAGATAAATTATTCATCAAAGTGAATTAATTTATTTATATAAATAATTATTTTAACCGATATGGATGGCATAGTAAGAATGCACTTATAACGAAAAAGTCCTTACTGTTTCTTCATCAACCTAATATAGATCATTCAAAATTGCTACATATATATTTTTTTCTAAATTGATATTAAAAACAAACAAATCTTTTAGTACATAATTTAAAAAATGTAAACAAATTTATCGTAACAAACATAGCATCAACTAGTGGATAGCTACACTTAACTTTTTAGTTTTAAAATGCCATTTCTTAAATAATGTCTTATAATATTATTGTTTTTCCCCCTTTTTTAGTAACTCGAAATTTTTTACTAATACTCATACTAGAGCCGTAGTGACTCAGTGCTTTCACTTTCCAATAAGGTGAGCCAGGTTCAAATCCCATCGATGGCTGGTCGATACGAATTCATTTCCGCAGTGTTAGACGGATCATGTGTTATATCCCCTTGCAGTAAGGCTAACCTTGGGAAGTTTTCGTGGCTTTCCTCTTCACATAACGCAAACGCGGGTTAGTTCCATCAAAAACTCAATAATTAGGTCGGCTCTTCGACGACGGTTATAAAACATTAAATAAAATATTCCTATTATAAAAATATCATATTTCTAACATGTTCGGGAAAATTATTTTTCAGATGAAGTCAAAAATCATACATTATTGTTTAAATTTAAGTAGGGAAGTATAAAAGGCCTAAAATCACAAATTAAATAATACTGATATCTGGCAACAATTGTTACCGGTGGTTCTCTCTGCAACAAAATATAAAAAAATAGAAAAATAATACTCGAATTGTTATGAATCCGAAAAAAACATTACTGGTTAAATAAAAGATTTCTAGTTGTTCATTTATTGAAAATGAAATTTGAACAAGGAATAAAGTGAAAGTGAACAAAATTGAAAGTGTATAGCTTCAATTTTGTGCATTTTTATTTAAATCCATGATTAATTTTTTTTTTTTTTTTTTTTTTAAGTGTTTAGAATTCAAGAAGTGTGCTTATAATCGCAGATAAGAGGTCTAAAATTACAAAGAAAATGATAGCGATATTTGATCAAAACCACATTAATTGATTTTAACGTTTCTATGCAACAAACCGTATTTAAAAAAATTAGAAATTTAATTCTTTCAATTGAAATTATTATTTCTTTCATTTCAACTCATTTTTAAAAAAAGAGTTTATTATTCAAGCTAGAAAGCGTTTATAGTTGTAGATAAAATATCTGAAATTACAAAGAAAATGATAACGATATTTGATCAAATTCTCAATAATTGTTTTACGGTTCTCTCAATAATAATCTGCATAACCCAAAAAAAAAAAAAATATTGAAATTGTATACTGAAGGAATAAATCTCAGTCAAATAAAATTCTATTTGTTTTTTTATTGAAACGGAAATTAAAACTAGGAATAAATTAAAAACGTTTTGTACCATAGTTTGTGTGAATAAACTTGAATCATCAAAAAGTGTTTATAATTCAAGCTAGAAAATGCTTAGAATTGCAGATAAAAGGTCTGAAATTACAAAGAAAATTTCAACGATATTTGATCAAAGTTTCAATAATTGATTTAGACAGTCCTCTCAGAAACAATCTGTTGACAAAAAGTTGAAATAGTTATTTGTTATTGCATACCAAAGATATAAAACTTAATTAAATAACAATTTTATTTGTCTATTTATTGAAAACTAAACTGAAACTATGAATAAATTGAAAGTGTATAAAAAAATATTTTGTATCTTTACGAGCCAGTCTGGATAGAGTGTGGTGTGTTATATTCTTCTATTCAGCCTATTAAATTAAAACAATTTAGTATTTAAATTAAATAAATAACAAAAATAAAAATAATTGTACAATAAAAAAAAGCGCGATAAAGCGCCAAATATGCATTCCCTTCTCCCGCTAAAATTGAAAAGAAATATGAAAGAGCGAGAGAGAGAGAAGGCAATCAAGAAAGAGATCTTTTCAATGCTACCTAGGGAGGAAAAAAATATTCTCTCTCTCAGGGGTGTTATGATTCACCACTATTGCTCGCCCGGTGACGTCATCGTCCTACTAAGACCTAATGCTATGCCGTCAAGGAACGTAGATTTATTGATAACAAGAAATAATTCAATGAAATTTCTACAGAGCTTGTTAAGCAAACTTCCGGAATTTGATTAGAAACGTCACATAATCAAACTGTGACAGATAGTGATAAAAAAATAATTATTATCTTGAAAAGTTAGTAAACAACTGTATTTGGTTTGATTTGGGGAAAATCGTGCAGTGATTGATGAGAAAAAGAATAAAATAGAAGGAATTTTTTTTTCATACTGATTTCTAATATAATTCCTTTAATATTAGTGTTCAGTAAACAGCAGAAATGATTATTTGATTAAAAAACTGCATTTGCTTTTAAAGTATACGGGTTGGAAAGTTAGTAAACATCTGTATTTGGTTAGATTTTGGGGAAATCGCGCAGTGATTGATGAGAAAAAGAATAAAATAGAGGGAATTTTTTTTCATACTGATTTCTAATATAATTCCTTTAATATTAGTGTTCAGTAAACAGCAGAAATGATTATTTGATTAAAAAACTGCATTTGCTTTTAAAGTATACGGGTTGGAAAGTTAGTAAACATCTGTATTTGGTTAGATTTTGGGGAAATCGTGCAGTGATTGATGAGAAAAAGAATAAAATAGAGGGAATTTTTTTTTCTATACAGATTTCTAAAATAATTCCTTTAATATTAGTGTTCAGTAAACAGCAGAAATGATTATTTGATTAAAAAACTGCATTTGCTTTTAAAGTATACGGGTTGGAAAGTTAGTAAACATCTGTATTTGGTTAGATTTTGGGGAAATCGCGCAGTGATTGATGAGAAAAAGAATAAAATAGAGGGAATTTTTTTTTCTATACAGATTTCTAAAATAATTCCTTTAATATTAGTGTTCAGTAAACAGCAGAAATGATTATTTGATTAAAAAACTGCATTTGCTTTTAAAGTATACGGGTTGGAAAGTTAGTAAACATCTGTATTTGGTTAGATTTTGGGGAAATCGCGCAGTGATTGATGAGAAAAAGAATAAAATAGAGGGAATTTTTTTTTCTATACAGATTTCTAAAATAATTCCTTTAATATTAGTGTTCAGTAAACAGCAGAAATGATTATTTGATTAAAAAACTGCATTTGCTTTTAAAGTATACGGGTTGGAAAGTTAGTAAACATCTGTATTTGGTTAGATTTTGGGGAAATCGCGCAGTGATTGATGAGAAAAAGAATAAAATAGAGGGAATTTTTTTTTCTATACAGATTTCTAAAATAATTCCTTTAATATTAGTGTTCAGTAAACAGCAGAAATGATTATTTGATTAAAAAACTGCATTTGCTTTTAAAGTATACGGGTTGGAAAGTTAGTAAACATCTGTATTTGGTTAGATTTTGGGGAAATCGCGCAGTGATTGATGAGAAAAAGAATAAAATAGAGGGAATTTTTTTTTCTATACAGATTTCTAAAATAATTCCTTTAATATTAGTGTTCAGTAAACAGCAGAAATGATTATTTGATTAAAAAACTGCATTTGCTTTTAAAGTATACGGGTTGGAAAGTTAGTAAACATCTGTATTTGGTTAGATTTTGGGGAAATCGCGCAGTGATTGATGAGAAAAAGAATAAAATAGAGGGAATTTTTTTTTCTATACAGATTTCTAAAATAATTCCTTTAATATTAGTGTTCAGTAAACAGCAGAAATGATTATTTGATTAAAAAACTGCATTTGCTTTTAAAGTATACGGGTTGGAAAGTTAGTAAACATCTGTATTTGGTTAGATTTTGGGGAAATCGCGCAGTGATTGATGAGAAAAAGAATAAAATAGAGGGAATTTTTTTTTCTATACAGATTTCTAAAATAATTCCTTTAATATTAGTGTTCAGTAAACAGCAGAAATGATTATTTGATTAAAAAACTGCATTTGCTTTTAAAGTATACGGGTTGGAAAGTTAGTAAACATCTGTATTTGGTTAGATTTTGGGGAAATCGCGCAGTGATTGATGAGAAAAAGAATAAAATAGAGGGAATTTTTTTTTCTATACAGATTTCTAAAATAATTCCTTTAATATTAGTGTTCAGTAAACAGCAGAAATGATTATTTGATTAAAAAACTGCATTTGCTTTTAAAGTATACGGGTTGGAAAGTTAGTAAACATCTGTATTTGGTTAGATTTTGGGGAAATCGCGCAGTGATTGATGAGAAAAAGAATAAAATAGAGGGAATTTTTTTTTCCATACAGATTTCTAAAATAATTCCTTTAATATTAGTGTTCAGTAAACAGCAGAAATGATTATTTGATTAAGAAACTGCGTTTGTTTCTAAAGTATACGGGTTGGAAATAAAACATTAGGCGTGTATTAAGCGCTGCAAAATAGGCTTCGATTACGATTATTTTTGAGAGCTTGAAATATGTCGACTGTCATTTCAAAATTCTATATGTTTGAAACGAAGGAAGTTTATCAATTAAGTAATGTCTCACCATTTCAGTTTCTTGGAATTATTTATTTAGCAAAATGTTAGTTTAAAAAAATTATTTAACGTATTTACGAACGTATATATTTTTCGATTTTTCTTTTATGTTTACTCAGTCTTTTGTCTGTCCTTGTCGCGGAACGCTATTTTGAATCTTTTATAACTCCAGATCCGTTGACGATTTTATCGCACGTTCTTTAATAACGCAAACAAAAAAGTGAATATAAAAAAGAACCTTCCTTAGTTCTAAACGCACAGAAGAAGGTTCTTGTTTATAGAACTGAAACTATAGTATGTCCATTTATGTACTTTCATTTGTGCTTTTTTCAAGTTGTTTTTTGCTTGAATCTAGACCTCACCTATCCTTTCTTGGACGTTCTTTAATATTTAATTAACTCGTCTTCAGAATAAAATACAGTTACTTGCGCAGTATGGGTACGTCTTTGGGTGACGGATCTCAGTTTTAAGTTTATCTCAAATTAAGTTTTATCTCAGCTCCCAGTAAACCTCTCGTCCATAGAAAGTCACACAAATCCCAGAGAAATACACCGAAGTAAATAAAATAGAAATAATTTAATGTTTTTTGAGCTGCCCGGGAGTCGGGGACCACTGCCTTAGAGCATGGCATTAAAACTATTTCTTCGCGATTAAATTTATTTTTCAGTTTCGTATTTTTTACTAAATGTTTGGTAATAAATACAAAATTGAAACTGGTTCGGTAAATCATTACCACGTGAACGGAAAAATTACCAAATGAATTGCTTAAATACCTTAAATTTTTGTTTTATTAATTAGTCGTGATTTTCTTTCTTTTTTATTACAAATTTTATTACCGTACAGTACTGATCAGAATTTGTTTCTCCTTATTGCTTAGAAATTAGTAACGAATAAGAATAAATTCGCATGTTGCTAAAATAGTTTAGTTAAGTTTATTTAAACAAAAAAAAATAATAAAAATAAAAATAAAAATAGTAGGGAAAAAACGTGTTTTATACTTACACTGTATCTAATCAAATATTTCTTTTAAATTAAAACGTTATATTGCTTGATACCAGATATCTTTGCCGGAAAGATATCTTCGCGGAACTTAACCAAACTATCATTAGTAAAGAATTTGAAATATCTAATAATAAATGTAGCACTATCTAGTAATTCGTTTATCATTATTGAAGAACATATACATTCAATAAGATGATTGATAAGATTTTACATGTTTCAAGAATTATTGAGAGAAAATAATTGATCAAAACTTTTAGAAGGGTATAAGTTCTGTCTAATTAGAGACATTTGACTTAAATAAAAGTCTTTCTTTTCATAAAAGAAAGTTTTGAATAGATGTATGTAAAAAACATTTTGAATGAAAAAGTATCATTTCATAAAATAACCTATTATGCTGATAAATTTAATAACGTAATATAATTTTTCCCAAGATAATTTGCGATCTTATCCAAAAGGGGAAATAGAACATGAAATTATGCAAATTTTTTTTATAAAAAATAAAATAATTTTATTATTTTGCACAGCTTATAAAATCAGAAACAGCTTTAAAGTTACATTTAAATGTCTTTTACAATATATTTAAAATTACGTTAAAAAAATTAATAATTTACTTTTAAGTGAATGCCTCGAACCAAAAATTTATAATGTTAAACTATTCAGAAGAAAGAAAAAAAAATATAGAAGATTGGCAATAATGTTTAAGTTCGTTATTCTTTAAATTGAAACAGTTATTTTAGTTGTTTCAATTCATTTTTAAAAACTTGTTCATAAAAGATATAAAATTTGAGGAAAAAAAAATTAAACAATATTTGATCTAAACCACAATAACTAATTTTGAGAGTACTCTGCAAAAATATGTATTTAAAAAAAATTCAAATTAGTATTTTTCAATTGAAATTGTTATTATTTTTTTTTGGCTTCAATTCTTTTTTAAAATCTTGTTTATAATTCAAGCTAGAAACTGTTCATAATTACATATGAAAGGTCTGAAATTACGACGAAAATGATAACGATATTTGATCAAATTCTCAATAATTGATTTAGACGGTTTTCTCAGCAACAATCTGTATTGCAAAAAATGCTTAGAATAGTTATTTATAATGGAGATAACACAATAATGGAAACCACAATAATAGATGGTCGTTTTAACAACGCCTCACCGCGCCATATTGCTTCTGTTTTTCAAACTGAAAAGAGTTATTAAGCCATTCTTTCAATTTACAAAGAAATATGTACGTAAATAAATAAGTAAATCCCACTACCTCAGAAAAATGGATAAAACAGTCACCATAGTAGGATATATCTCAGTTAAGAATCTTTAAAACATTTTAATTAAACATTGGAAGACATCATTTCTGTCCCTTTAACCCTAGTTATTATTGGGAAATTATATTAAAATAAGGAACAGTCATCTAACTCCTATCAACCCTATAGATTAACTGCAGCGTAATAATCGTAGAAGTGTAAACAGATTATTACCATTCGATTTGGAAAGAGGCAAATACATCAAAAAATTAAAATTATCAAATAAATTGTAAATTGATTGATTGTTCTGAAAATCATTTTGGTAACTTTATCGTTATACTTTAGATCATGACATTAAAACTATTTATTTGGTTACACTTACTTTTCAGATTTGCATTTGTTACTAAATCTATTGTAATAAGAACTATAATTTTGAAAAACAGCACTTTCGGTAAACCATAACAACAGCGAACGGTAAAATTACCATATGTATAGTTTAAATACCGTATATTTTGGTTTAATTCTTAGAATCATGGTTTCTTTCACCAGAAATGTCATATACCATACAAGTATGGTGATTTTGCAAGATTTTTTTTCCATGCAAAGATCTAAATAACTGCAAATATATGTAAATTTGAATAATTATTCTTCGGAAGTAAAAAAAAAAGTTTTTTTTTTTTCTCATTTATATTCAAAAAATTTATCAATTATTGATATGTAAATTAAAGACATTTCAATGATAAATAACTGTTTTTAGATCAAGTAGCTGCAAATAAGTGCACATTTCAAAAATTATTGTCTGGTAGGGAGCCTTGTTGCGGAAAGTTTACCTTTAATGCAGAAAAAGACGCCGGTTTTTTATGACATATTTCATAGCCATAAATTATTAAAATGCAATATTTTTCAAATTTTTTTTACCTAAATTAATACAAAATTATGAAAAATATGTTTCATAAAAATTTTGTGTCAAAAGAATTAACGATCTCAAATGTGCTGCAGATATTTTTCTTTCGTTTTTGTACCATTTCATAAAATAATGATTCAGAATAAATATCAATAAAAATTTCTATACTAAATAAAATACTAATTAAAAATAAAAGAAAAGAAGGAAAAAACCATCTTTTATTTATTTAACCAAAATAACTTTCTCACGAACGCAAGTAATTATGCAATGTTTTTTCTTCTACTTTCCATGTCTTTATTTATTTTTTAATTTTTTAGTTATTTTGGAAGGAGAACAAAAACATCTTATTTTGAAGAGAACACTGGTTTAACAATTATTCGTAAGACTAATGGTCGAATGGATAAATACTTGGACTTTTTTTAAGACGAGACTTCGGGCTTATGATGTTGGTGTTTAAAAAAAAAGTGCACTTTTAGTGTCTCAAGAAGGGCACTTCACTTTTTGAGTATTTCTTCTCAGAACGGGAAGCATAAACGGATATATTTAGGTGAAAATGCTTCAGATTAAAACAAATCTTCGTGGAATTTTTTTAAAAAGGAAACATAGTGCTGTAGTCAGATTACAGAAAATTTTGAATTTATGCTCAAGGGTACACAAATAGAATGTTAATGAAATGCTTGTGATTAAATTAAAGTAATTAGTGTAAATAAAGTAATTAATAAAGTAATTAATATTCTACTAAATTAAAATGTATAAATTGATATATAAAAAAATACCTATTCTTAAAAAAGTAACCAGAGTAAATCAAAGAATATAAAATATATATTTGGCAAATAATAATATAAAAACAAAAATAAGAACTTTTTAAAACTTTTAACAAAATGTTTAAAAGAATTAAACTTTTTTCCCCTTTTATATATTTAGAGCAGGGGTTCTTGTTTTTAAAGCAAATGTTTAGGTACTCAGTGTGATACATATAGTTTGTCTAAAGTAAGAACTCCCCTAGCCATTCGTCTGGACCCGTGGCGGTGACTATTGCAACGAGGTGTAACTATTTCGATTAGGGGTGTGGGGTAATTATTTAGAACAGGTTTCGGCTCGGGTCAGCGAGAGAAAGGGGATCTTTCTTTTTCAGTTTACTGTGTTAGTCCTAGAGTGAAGAGAATAAGCTATACCCTCCCTGAAATGCGATATTCTTGTTTCCATAGCAGCAGACGGCCTCATACTTTATGGCGGAGGGGGGAGTTCTTACCGTAGACAAACTATATTTAGGGTAAATGTGCTATATTTATTATTATTATTATTTTTTTTTTTTTTTTTTTTTGTCTTTCTTTACAAAATCGATTTTGGTGTTTTAAACATATTATTAATATTGTCATCATTATTTTGCTTTTGTTCATTTTAAGATAATTACGTTTTGCAATATAGTTTTAAATCTGAAATTTTTACATCAGTGTGATACAAGCTTATTTTAAACGCAATGTTAACCATTTTATTTAATAACAGTCGTCGAACAGCCGACCCGATTTTGAGTTTACAACTACTAATGTTCAATTTCGTAGCCTTGTAATTTTGAATTCAATGAAAAAGATAAGGGAACTCCTGGATCAAATATTGGGAGAAATTTGACTTCGTGAAGGACTTTTTGATAGAACTAACCCGCATTTGCTTTACATGGAGAGGAAACCCACGAAAATCTCCCACGGGTAGCCCGATGGCAAGGGTACTCTAACTCATGATACGTTTAATGAGGATAACCACTGAGGATATCTTTACGTCAGCATTGGGTCGGTGCCAGCCGGGAGCGGAATTCGTATCTACTAGCCAACACTGGAATTCGAACCCAGTTCACCTCATTGGAAGGTGAACGATCAATCCAATGAGCCACCACAACTCAATTTTAACTATTGTTTTCAACTACTGTAGGTAAGGGCTTTTTTCGAATAATAAATAATTAATTATTAAGGATCCTGTAATAAACTTGCCTTTTTTAAATAATGAAGCTATAAGTTAGCAAACATCAATTATGTTACCTTTAAAATATTTAATAAATAAAATAGAATCGTCGTTAGCTTCATTTAAAACAATGGCTGATACTAAACCAATCAGAAAATTCCATTTTTCACATGTCTCTCCCGAACAATTTTAGGATTGAGGGCTGAAATTGCTTCTTAAAGCTTTTGTTTTTCTTTTCAGGACGATTGAACAAACAGTTCTGGATTTATGAGAGAAACGCATACACACAAACTCTTCATTTTATTGTAATAGATAATCGCATTTTATTTCATTACTTGCTCCTGAAATAAAAGTGATACTGATTATATAACACCCTGACGGGATAATCATAGATAAAATGGTAATAATATACTTAATTTATTTCTCATTTAGAATTATTTTTCTTTCATTTTTATTTATTGATTTTCCATCAGACATAGTTTCGGTCATCGTTTCCCCCTACTAAACTCCTTGTGATTTTAAATTGGCTTCTCAAGGTCATATGTTTTACATTCGTCGCCGTGGTTACGATGTGACAGGCAGAAACACTTCTCTTTTTATTTACACTCCAGTTAAGGAGTATCTGTGACTCATATCTGAATATTATTTTATAATATTATAGATAGATCTGTAGATACCATGGTAACGGGGAGGAGAAAAGTGTGAATTCCCATGACTCTGAAAAGCATATTCTATTTACTAAAACTAATGATTATCGCAATCTGTATTTGTTTTTTCCTTTTCATTTTTTTTTTTTTTTTAACTTTTAATTTAGAGCTTGATGGATGCGTCAGAATTTTTTACCCTTAAAGTGCTCATCCAATCTAATCCTTCATATTTTTTTTTATTTAAGTTTAAAAATGATGTAGTTTATAAATTTAATTATACCAGCAATGTTACAAGCCTACTTCGTATCTTCAAAATAACAATACTGAAATTATTTCTTCACATGTTTGGCTTAGGTAAAAAAAATTTCTAGGAAAACAAGGTAATAAAACCATAAAATTTATCTTTTACTTACAATAAAGTCCAAAATAACCTTTTTTTCTTAAGTGTTTACGGGAGATAAGTTTCTTTGTAAACCAAAACCCTAAAAAGAAAAAAAAAAAGCAATCCGAATTAGCTGTGCGACTACCTGACCTGTTATTGAGGAGATACCTAGCAAAGATACTTTGGACAATGAACATAAGATCGCTCGGAAGATGCACAGTTTTATCTTCTTAAAAGTTATTTAGTAATTCTTATCGTTTGTTCTTATCTTACAACATCCATGGATTATGATAATATATGGTGCACGCACATAATTTATAGAGCAGCATGCGTTCTAGTTCAGGTTGTAAACAGTAACGATTGTTACACAAAGCTTTGTTTACATCAAAAGAAGAAACGGAAGATTTTACAGAATAAAACTAAGCCTCGTCGTTTTCACGTTTCATAGATGATGGACTTTTAAATGATTTTCAAAGCCGGTTTTCTGAAAGTGGCGAATTATAAAAATTTTGTTTGGACATCTACAACAAAATAAATCTTTGAATAAACGAGATTAAGCGCTTTTTAAATATCTCTTACTTTATTCATAGTTTAAATTCTCACCATCGTATACTCGCTTCAACACTTTCAGAAAGCAATTATAACCATTAGGGGTGAATAACAGAAAATTGGATAACCACAATTTTACGAAAAATAAATATATTTCTGACCCTTTAAGAATTAGAGTCTGTACATCATATCAGTAGAATACTTTTTAGAATACTTAATTCTGCACAGAATTTTATGCATATTTAGTAAAGTCGATTACAATTGTACATAATTTTACGAATATTTATTTCTGTTGATCATATTAGTACTGACGTTTATGAATATTTTTTTTCTGTTGATCATATTATTGCAGTCATTTAAGAATATTTATACAGTGCAGACTTTAATGAATAGTTATTTATCTCGATCATAACAATTTTATGATTACTTATTTCCATCGTCCATATTAGTTAAGTCTATTTTGAATATTTATTACTGTTGATCATATTAGTACAGACTTTTATGAATGCTTATTTCTACTATCTATATCACTAGACTATTACAAATATTTATTTCTGTCTATTATATAAGTACAGACTATTTATGAATAGTTATTTCTGTTGATTATATTGGTATACCCTTTTTTGAATATTTATTTATATGGATCATATTAGTATAGACTCTTATCAATTTAAGTAATAAAAAAATATTTTGAAACATCAAAAGTAAACAGCTACTTCATATATATTTTCAGTACAAGCTTTCAATTTCGCTAAAACAATAATTAAAAAAAACCATATCTGATGACTTTTATGAATGAGCAATTAATTTAAGCCTATAACCCAAACATTTTAAATAATTTTTATTCTTACCATTATTATAATTATGTGAATAATCATAAAGTGACATACTATCATAAAGTGACGTACTATCATAAGCATATAAGTGACATACTTATTTTTCAGAATATTTTTGAAAATGATAAATATTTATTACAGTCGATCATAATAGTAAGGAATTTTCATTAATGTTTATTTCTGCTGATTTTATTAGTAGTACTTGATTTGATAAATATTTTTTCTGTCGATCGTATTATTACAGACATTTATGAAGATCTGTTCTGCTCGATTAGTACAGAATTTTATGAATATTCATTTATATCTATCATATTAGTTTATTTTAACTTTATAAAAACGTGCCATTTCTTGCCATTTTCATTGATTTATGAGATTAGTACACGAAAGAAAAAATTCTGATAAAATTACAGTGCTGTATAACAATGACATTTCTGCTAGAATGAAACATAATTCTGTCATTAAAAAATAAAATATATGGTATTTAATCCATTCATTTGATAATTTTTCCGTTCATATATTAACAGTTTATCAGAAATTCTGGTTTTCAAAATTCTAGTGTTTATTACCAAACACTTAATAAACATTAGCAAACATTAAATACAAAACTGAAAAGTAAATTTAACCAAATAAATGATTTTTATGCCATGCTCTAAGATATCATGACAAAACCACCAAATTTTACGAAATTTAATCACAAATAAAAAGAACTATATGTTATCGTTAATTTTACCAAAATCATTGACAAAGTGTTCCCGGCATAAAATACCGAAACCTTTTCGTGTTTCCCTGAAGCTAGAAACACGGTAAATTTTACCATATTCTGCTAGTTTTGACATACTTTTTTTCCTCAGTGCAGTTTAAAACATATTATCACATGAATATATTATAAGTTCATTAAAGTAATTTAAGATATTATACTGAGTTTTTAAATATAATCAGATAAATACAGTTATACAAAAAATTTTGTAAAGGAATGTACCCACATTTTCTCCCACAAATGTTTTACAAGATGAGTTGCCAATTTCACGGTTTACATTTTATAATTTATGTGTGGAATGCTTCTTTTTCTTTAAGAACTCACTTTTATAACAGAGAAACGGATCCTAAGAACCCAAAACACAACCAGTCTATTCCCTTTTTCGCAGCTTTTTCCGTCAGATTTAGTTTCTTTTGCGATTTGATTATAGCTATTGTTACGTTTTGTGTGTTGTTACGTTTACGTTATGTTCCGTTACGTGAGTCTTTATAGTTTTTCTATAGAAAGAACTTCCCTCGCCACGGAGTCCAAGGCCGTGGAGTCTATGAAAATAACAAGAAACGACGCATTTTAAAGAGGGGAGCTTCTCTCTCCCATGATTACCTTTCTTTCTCAGACAAGAGCCAAAACCTACTACCCGTAGTTGAATAGATAAATCTCGTAACCATAATCACCGCCATTGCACCAGACGAATGACGAGGGGAGTTCTTTCCATAGACGACCTCGCTTAGCGGCTATTCTACTTCTGACTTTTGTGTCATGACACAATCGACATAGCAAATACTAATCACGCTAAAAACAAGTATTGGTTTAGAAAAACTGGAAACGTAATTTTAATAGTGATTTTTAACAAGTTAATAATATCGAGCCATGGCATTTTATTTTATAAAACCATTTCAAATTCGAAAACACCATATAAAACAATGTCATTGTCAGAAATTTAATACTATATTAAACATTTCTCTTGAAATTGTTAAATGGAATTGTTTTTCTATCACATTCAAAAAAGTCAAATACTAAAACAAGATAATATTCAAACTGTTAACCGTGAGAAAAGTAGTTTATTAATTGTTTTCACCTTATACGTACTGTTGCCAAGAGAGCTAATCCTTCAATCTCATGACCGGTTGAACGGGGGTTCGAATCCTAACATTTACACCACGAAAATCTTCCATTCCCTAAACACATGTAGAATTTCCAGTGTCAGGCACTCTTCAACTGACTCTGGACTATTGTAATAAGGAACTCTCATTCACACATAGATGGCATCATTGCCCATTACCTAACGAAAAACCCTAACTCCAATGTCTAGTTAAATATCCTTTTTAGGGTTTTGAAACCATGCTAATTATAAATGGTGTACAAACCATGTAGCTTTGTATTCATATTTTTTTTCTGACCATACCAATTGTAAACAGTTTTAAAACCATAAAGGTGAAGAAATGTTCATAATCGTAAACTTTACGGCTAATTGGAAGTGCAGACTTCTGCCGGTTATTTTACTGTAATTTTAGAATCAAAATTCTAACACTGTATTTAATGTCAAATTAACTATTACACTGTTTCGACCAGTTCAAAACAATAAATTAGAAACTTTTAACAATTTTTAGAATGAAAAAAGATCTTAATTTGCCGAATAAGTTGAAAATACGTATAATATTTTTTTCACTATAAGAATTTTCTTTTCTAAAAAATTAGAGATAACTTGTTAACTAAAAACATTTGTCGATAACGAACTAATTTTATACAAATATCATCGTATAACACTCAATATTTTATATTTTTATTTGAGTTCTTGTCCTGTGTAGCCACTTCTGAAACAAGACTACAAAACTCCTTTTAGTGTGTTTATTTATTATTCTATCAACATTTTGTATAATTCAAAACAATCTGTCAACTCTTTAGTTAAGCGATAAAGAACCCATCTCTTCCTTATTTTTATGAGTAAATGCTTTGTGATGTTTTTTTAATGTAATCCTTGTTTGTTGTGTACAGCTCATAACCCGCATGGATTATTGCTATTCGATACCTGGAATTTTATGACCTCGTTCCATTAAACATAAACACACATGAAGGTTAGATATAGAACCCTGACAGCCGGATTGTAAAGTTCAAATTCAGGGACATATTTAAGAAAACTAAAAAGGTGCCGGTTGACTTTATTTTGGTCGCTGGAAAGAGGAAAGAAAACATAATAAGGATATCGACTTACCTGAATTTTCTTATCTGAATTATCTGAGTTGTCTTATGTAATAATTTTTTTTATTTCCAATGGCGGAGGAAACAATCAAATACAACAAAGAAGAAGAATAAACATCAGTCGGAATCACAAAAAGAAAAAGAAAGACTGAAAGTCATTTCCCCAGAAGCTCGCTAGCACGCCATTATTTAGGAGTCTCGGAGTTAAGTCCGTGGAGTGACCGCGGACCTGACTCAGCGGAGTCAAATCCGTGGAGTGACCGCGGACCTGACTCCGCGGAGTCAAATGTGCTGTACATTTGGCTTGGTTATTTAAATTTATACATATATTTATATAAGATACTTTTGAAAGGTGACCAAGCCGCTCGCCAAAGACTGCTAGTATATAAACAAGATAAGAAATTAATGTTGAAACAAGGAGGTAACAATTGCTACTATATGACTTAATTTATCCCTTATTTTTTTTTTTTTTTTATAACCGTCGTTGAACAGCCGACCCAGTTTAATGTTCAACTCCGTAGCGTTGTAATTTTGAACCTAATCCAGAAGACAAGAGATCAAGTCTAAGGAAAAATTTGCCTTCGTGGAATAGTTTTTAAAGGAACTAACCCGTATTTGCGTTACATAGAGAGGAAAATCACGAAAACATCCCATGGTTATCCTGATGGCTAAGAGGACTCTACCCCATGATCCGACTACCACTGAGGATATTTTACGTCAGCACTGTGGTATTCGTATCGACCAGTCATAGCTGGGATTCGAACCCGGGTCACCTCGAAAGGCTCGGGTTATAAAGAGAAGCCATATTTTCAAGTTGTCACGATAGCGTTTTTGTTGAAAAACATTATGTTTTTCATGTTGGAAACAACATGTTTCTATGTGTCACATTCTGATCTACTTTCTTAAAACTGAAGTATTTGTCAGAAATTAATAAGCAACAGCTTGATGAAAAAATTTAACTTTTGGAGAAAGTGTATTTATCATTATACAGCAGTAAGCTCTTTATTTATTCTTTAATTTATGTGTAAAAATTCTTATTTTCTCGTTTTATTAAAAGAAATGTATCCTTGGACAAATATTAATTACTTAAATAATATATTACGTTTATTTTGTTTCTATCTACTATAAAATATGAATGAGAATTTTAAAATATTCATACAACGAGAAAGTAGTTTGTCCAATTTAAAAAACCACTGCCCGTTATAACCTACACTGATATTTCTTAAAAGTAAGTTCCACTACCCGGTATACTGCAGTGTACTATGCTATAGTAGCACTACCTATTGATCTACACAGATCGATCGCATGTTAGAACAATAGCGAAACTTTACTCTCTTTTCTCCTTGGTGTCTTAAAATGTAAAGTTTATGAATTTATAAAATAATATAAACGCACTTCTGGATAACATAATATGGATATTCCAAAAAAAAAAAAAAATGAAAAGGAGAAAAAAAAATAATTTAAATATTTAGAGATGACTTATATAATAATCAAAGAAAGCAAAAATCAGCAAGTACTATATATGCAGCTAATTTTTTATTTATATCCTTATAGCATTGATAAAAACTATAATGAGCTCCAAAAGGCACATAAAACCATCTTAACTGGATCGGAATTTCATATTGAAGATAAACATTATAAACTAACACTAGTGCATTTTATTACACAAACACTAGTACATCTATCTATCAACAATGGGTTTTGTGCACAATAGAAAACGAGTCAAACGTTAATGTGAATCAGATAAAAAAATTAACCAATATTTTTTTTAAAAAGAAATATTAAATTCTTTAATTAGGGAGAATAGCCGTGATGGCTCAGGGGATAGTACGTTCGCCTTCCAATAAGGTGAACCGGGTTCGAATCCCAGCAATGGCAGGTTGATACGAATTTCGCATCCGGCTTGCACAAACCACAGTGCTGACGTGAAATATCCTCTGTGGTAGACGGATCATGGGTTAGAGTCCCTTTGCAGTCAGGCTAACCGTGGGAGTTTTTCCTGGTCTTCCTCTCTATGTAACGCAAATGCGGGTTAGTTCCATCAAAGAAGGTCCCCTTCGAGAGCAAAATTTCGCCCAATACTTGATCCAGGTGTTCCCTTGTCTTCCGGATTGAGTTCAAAATTACAAGGCTACTCAGTTGAACATTAATAGTCGTAAACCCAAAATTGGGTTGGCTGTTCTACGACTGTTGTAATACAAAATAAAATCTAGCAAGAAGTCAACACTAATATAAATGGAGCAATAAGAAAATGAAATCGAAGAACATTTAAAGCATATTCCACCCTTAAATATTTCAATTCATTCAATCTCTAAAATAGAAAAATATACCTTATTTCTTAATTCACTCGACGCATCTGCTGATAAATACATCAGTATTGCAACGAGTGAATCATTCGCCAGGTTGAGGTTGCTTGTGCATCAAATAAAAAAATAGTAAATAAAAAAAAAATCGCCAAGCAGACATCCGGCTTTGTGAAAGTACTTATAGAGAAGCAACAACATTAATAAAAAGAAGTAGGTAAAATCACTCAGGTAAATAGATCATCAAAGATAGAGCAGCGGACAGCCTGAACCCACCCATGGTCGAGCGAGCGCCCTCACGGACAGGTGTGACCAACCTTTTTTATCTGCACTCCCACGCAAACTGCTAAATTCGACGGTCATGGCCGGCCAAATCGGATGGCGACTTTTTTCAAAATCAATGACTTGCATCAGAGAAAGGTTTTTGACAATATTTTGAATTCGTGAAGAAAATTAAAGTAATTACGAGTTGTTATTTCTGGTGAAACAGTCGAAAAGGAGAGTCAAGGGAAGATTCACAAATGTATAAGAAAATATGTGTTACTTTTATATATATATATATATATATATATATATATATATATAATGAAGTAAACGTAAAGAATTGTCTGCCAATCGCCACCCGATGACCATTTTCTCTATTAAAAAAGGTCGTATTTTTAAATTTCGATTTCTGAAGAACTATTCGATTTCACTTAAATTTTGTATTTTGCCATGTAAAGTTATATTCTTTAAATTGGCGAAAAAGAATTTCTCCGCTATTATTAAAAAATAGAATAAAAAAAAAAATATTTACTGAAAGTCATTTTTTGCGTGGTCTTGGATAAACGAATTTCATAAATGTGGAATTTTTTATTTCCTATATTTACATATATACAGAAATCCGAATACGTCGGGAAAAAAAGATAAGTTTATTCAGAAATTTTTTTTGTATGATTTCGTAACTTAAAATATCGTCTGCACTAATTAATTAGCATATTTGAGGTCACTCCCTCGAACTTTTAAGAGCGTGAGGATGTGATCATTAGTTCAAAAGCTATGTAGGGTGGTCTGTTTTTTTTTGTTGTTTTTTCTTCCTTTTTTCTTTCTTTTTTTTTTTTTTTTAAAAAAATTGCTTACTGTTTATTGCATTATATTTTTTTTTAGTTAAATATGAAACCTTGAATATTTTATAACATTGTGAAATTTACTTTATTTCAAGCTTGTTTCTTAAAGTATTTCTCCATTTTAGAAATTGACCTTGTAATGGCGACCATATTTTGAAAATGACTAAAAATGTCTTAAATTATTAATATTAAAACTTTTTAATTGTTTAAAATGCTCAATTTTTGAAAAAATATTTCAAAATTCAAAAAGTGGTGACTTAAGAAAGCTATAGCTGCCCACTGACTAGTATCAGAATGTCCTAATTTTGACCTACACTGCAGTGTAGAGTCTTTCTATAATGAATTTCACGGTCTCCAATTGTAAAATTCGCACTAAAGAAATTTAATTACTGAGAGCTCAAAGATTTTTGTTCCCATTTCTTACTAACGTTGCAATCAATCCCAAAATTCCATTTTTTAATATCAACTTTTCACAAAAATTGATAAAATCATAAAGAATTTCGTATCGATTTTAAAACAACGGAGCAAAAATTAGTTATCAAATTAATTACAAAACTTAAAGAAAAATAATATGCATTAATAACGTTAGAATAAATCAGCAACCGAAAACATACTTAAGTAAAAAAAATCCTTCTTATGAGATGATGATAAAAAATATAACTTACAATGAGATTTAATCTATTTCATTTTCAGGAAATAAAAGAAATTAGTCTCATAATATTTTCATATCATTTTGAAATGAAAGCTTATAAAATCATTTCAATCTACTCTAGGAAGTCTACAAAAAATCATTTAAAACAAAAATTTCTCTTTAACCTAAATTTGTAAATGGTAATTTATAAGCATGGCAAAGAGGTTTTTTTTTTTGTAAAGTAAGAACTAAATGATATATTTAAAATAATTGATTGTAGGGATTCTTGGAAACAATTATCTTATGCTTCACGGTAACTTAAATGAATTTGAAACAGGCTTGATATTAAAGTAAATGTTTAAACCAAATAATTACGATTATGACTTCCGTATACTCAAGCAGTCATAGAATTCCCAAAGTATTATTTAACTTCCATGGTTTGGCAAAGGTGGTAGAAAAGAGAAGTCCGTTTTCCGTTGTTCAGAAGAATAATAGAACTATTAACCCCGTTTAATGTACTTAAGGTTTGCAGACTTTGTGCACTTCTTAATGTTTCCATATCAATTTCCTTTGGTCATTTGTTTTTGTGAAGAAAAAAAATGCCTGGCTTAATGTTTATATTAGAAAGTCGAAGACCTTTTGAAGGAAATTTAGTGCTTGCTTTAGGGAAGTTCATGTAACGCTTTTTATTTAAATCCATTTTGATTCAAATTTCTAAAACTAACTTTTTTTTTTACATTAGGTTCATTGCAAGCTGATGTTACCTTTTATTATTAATTTGTTTTTATGAAAATTTTAATCAGATGCTTTACGATTACTTCGTGAAAATTACACTGGGAAAATTTTTTTTCCGTTACATGAGATTTTTTACATACCTTAGATATTTTGTATCACTTGTTTCAAATCTGCAATCGGTTTTTTTCTCCAAGCTACAATATTTAATGACATTTTTAGTCTATTTTTGGTTGAAATGTACAAGTTTCAAAATGTGAGTGTAAATATAGCGACGAACTTTTAGTACCATTAGGGCACATCAGGATTAAAATCCATGCCAGAAAATGTCGTCATACGCTACTAGACGAACTTCCTTATTATGAACTGTTCCTATGCAATTCGCTTTATGTATTTATGAACAGTTCAGTGTAGAGAAGCGCTCTTAGACGCTTAGGACAAAATTTCGGGGCATGGTTTCCCTTGCAGTTTTAATTCTGATGATGTGCTCGAACTCTCCTAGAAGTTTGTCACACCATTTGCCAGATCTTCTTTATATAAAATTTTTTAACTTATTTCCACAAAAAAAAAAGATTAAAAATGGAATTTTAAAAAAAAAGCCTAGTCAAGATCAAGTACTATTTGTATAAATGCAACAAAAACTTTGATCCCCAGTGTTCTCTCGAAGTGCAAATTCTATTGGACAAGTAAAAAATTTAGCAAATAGCACTGCTTTCGTTGTGCTTTTTGTTAAAAAATGTTCAATATTTATTTGTTTTCCTAGATGTTGGTATGCTACTGGAAAAAAAATTCTCTTTTCTTTTAATTATTTAAATAGTAGCAACAGATAAATTTTATGAAATTACTGTAAAGTATTGTGTTTAAATATAAAACTATCTGCTTAGAGAAAAATGTATGGTCAAAACTAATGATAAAACTTACTATGTTTCGGGTTCTATGGGAAAATTAAAAACTACAATAATTTTCGACGAAATGCCTAGGTAATGATTTTGGTAAAATTAACGATAAAATATGGGTTTACAATATGTGACAAAATTTGGTAAATGTGGCAAAATTTAGTAATTTTATCGTGATACCTTAGAGCATGGACATGAAATTTTGTTCACTCGCCACGCAGCGAGTCAACAAAAATATTTTTTCCTTCTTTTTTTAATCATTTAATGTAAAAACATCAATGTAAAAAGACTCAGAACTAAAAGACAAACGTACATCAATATAAAAAGACTCAGGAAAAAATTTGTCTTTAAAGTCCGATGTCACTATATAAAATTTTGATTCTTCCGTTATTTGTGATGGACAGATTCATGCTAAAGGGCAGTTCTTTAAAAATTCACATATTTCAACTTTATAACGGATACATTAAATGTATTCTGCCACCCCAATAAAGTTCTTTAAAGTCAATATTATTAAATAAATTTTGTCGCATATTTCTATAATTTTTATTGCTGAATTAACTTTTCAAAATTATTTCTAATATGATTTTTTTTTTAAAAATAAAGTTTAATCCAAGCAAAAAAAAAGTTTGCAAAAAGTGGCTACTTAAGAAAAAGGACGAATCAATATCGGTCACCGACTCATTAGGTTTGAGGCTACTAAGTCATTAGAGTCTACCAGCCACTGGCTACTAACTGAAAATTTATATTTTCAGGTCCATTAGAGCATAGTATGCAAACCATTTAATCGGTTAAATTTACTTTTCAGTTTTGAATTTTTTACTAAATGTATGGTAATAAGTTTTTAAATAAAAGAACCTTTTATCTTAACTACTAAATAAATAATATAAATGTAGCACAGAAAAAATATTGTGAAACAAAAAACAAATAAAATTTAATTGCTTAATTTAACTTAAAAATCTAACTCGTCAATCTTTAACAGCAATTTAAATTATGTTCTTTGTTGAGAATAATCGTCTGCTACTATGTCAATCTTCAACAAGTTATATTATACTATACAGTTTCAGCGTTAATAATTATATTATACTATACTAATAGTTATATAGAGTTTTTATTTAGAGTAATTTTGTATTTTTATAGAAATAAAAACTTAATTACGAAGTAAATATTTAAATTTGTTTCTAATCTTTCCTAAAATGGCTATAGTAATTTTAAACATAATTTTTTTTTTTTTTATCTTATCTCTAGATAGAAATGGAAAACATTTTAATATTTCTACAGTAGACTATGATAAAATGTCTCGCGCTCGTACTTACTGTAGTTTTAGTGACTTAATGGCAGCCGAACATATTTTAAACTGTTACAAAAATTCAATACATAGAGAACTTTACGGACATCTCTTATTAATAGTTTAAACTGAAATCAAAGTACTTCTGCGCAAGCAAAGCAGTTATACTATTACATAATTATATTTTCAATGGGATACCTGCAAATGACGTAGTGTGTGTATCTCTATCCTGATTGGATGTTGAAACGTGCATTTGTTTGCGATAGCATCTATTTTTTCCTTTCTATTTCGTCTAAGCCTAACCCGTCAAGTATCGATTCTCTTAAGTAACAAATTCTTTCTTACTCAAAGATTCTTCCACGAAGATTTTAAAAATTTCACTTGTTTAACACAAACGCAAAGTTATGTAGAACGTAAACAAACTAATTATGCATCTAAGTTGCCAGGTACACGAAGCAAAAATGTATCACGGTTACAATAAAAAACATAAACAAAGAATAAATCTAAGTAAGGTAAAAAAGTTAATTTCAAACTAAGCCTCGTCTATTAAATTTATTAAAACATCTAATTGCATTTAAATAAATATTCAATTACATTAAATTTCAGTTCAACGGCCCGAGTAGATTTGGACGTTAAATTTACTTAATTGAACGTTAAATTTTCTTAATAGTTAAAGTGAAGATTTTTTTTTCCAGGGTTTATTTTTTATTATTATTTTTTTCTTCTGTGTTTCTTATTTTCCTGGGCAAATCGGTTTCGAATAAAACTTTTAATGATCAAACGGAAAACAGGTTAACACTACAACAATGTCACACTGATTTTTTTTTTCTTCCAAAGGATGTAACAAAAACAGTAAAATGATCTAATAGCAATTTGCCTTGACACGAATACCCACAAATAGGGAAAATTTCAAAATAATTCAGTTTACAGCTCATTGCCCCGTTAGAGACGATTATCTTTAGGGTCGGTCCTTGATGCAAAGGAAACATTAAAATATCTCTTGAAAAGAACTCTTGCAAAGAGCAACAGCAACCGTTGGAGCAATTCATTGCGCTCAATTAGATTACGCGTCGGGCAGTTAAAGTCAATGTCTCCTTGTTTTATTATTTTTTTCGCTTATTATTTTTTTACGAAAGCAGAATTGTCGTGAAACGGACGTCTTAGACGTAAATCATGCTCTTTTTATGAGATAAGGAGAAAAGTGTGCGTGTGATACAGTTTTCGAGGAAAAGTAGAGATATTAAAGGAGTAAATTGGACTGCTGAAAGTGTATCATGGACGTATGAAAGTGATAAAATGATCTATAAGTTCCATTCTCTTCTTCTTATGGAAAGTGATGGCGATTATTTTGTGGATTTTTTTTAGTTTTTTTTTTCTTTTCATCAATCACTTTTTTTTTTTTCGATTTTCCGCTTCAAAATCTAGCATTGGAACAGAGTAAACAATATTTTAAAATCGTATTGTATTTATTTTAAGATATAAAAAGAAACTGCTCAATTTGCTTCAAGTTAATTGTATTACGTTTTTAAGTTCTTTGGCAACAAATAAATTAAAGAAAACAAACCTATAAAATAAAGAATATCAAATAAAGTAAAATGAAATAATGTTAAATGGAGCTAAATAAAATAAGTAAAGAGAAATAAATATAACAAATAACTGTAATGAAAAATAAATGGATAAAACTAAATAAACAGTATAAAATAAAATAATTAAAATAAAAATAATCAAGATAAAAACAATTAAAATAAAAACAATAAAATAAAAACAATTTAAATAAAAATAAATCAAAATACGTCTACTAATATTTAATAGGTTTATTTTGAAATAGAAAACAAGATTTTATAAATTGGTTCACTTTCTTAATAAATGAAAACATAAGCATAAGATATTTCTTTTTTTTTTTCTTTCTTTTATTTGAAATTTTAGAAGAAAAAAGCAATATTTATATGAATTAATAAAACAAAGAATCATTCAAAAAGATAAAAAATAGTTTTTTCCCATTATTTATTATAGTATAAATTTTATGTAAAACTTGCTGTGTGGCAAACTTTTATAGTTATCTCTATTAAGCTAGACAATACGAAACTTATAAAAAGAAATAATCATAGTTTTATGTTTCCGTTTCTTATTTCAATAAAGTTGATTGCTTGGCAGAAAAAAAACAACTTCTAGACATATGTACATACAAGAAATATTTTTTTCTCATTTGATAAACTAAATCTTTTGTAAGATTATTTGGCGACCATTGTGGTAGTCAAACAATACCTTTTACGGCTGCTGATTTTTTCATATCTAGTAGATATTATTCTTTATCCATTTCTAATCAGTTTTTGTAACAACTACTTTTTTCTATCAGCAATAAATTATTTTCATGATAATGAAGTTCAATAAACTGAAAAGAACTGATACATAAATAATAAAAAAAGGCATGGTACTTTGCTTTTCATATTATTTGGACAAAAAATAATGTCTGAGCGAACAATGAATCCTTAAATTTATTTCCAGAGAAATAAAATACAATAAAAGCTTTAAAATCTACGCTTTTCAAATGTATTAAAAAGGAGATGATTAAACAATGATTCCTTGAATTCACCTCGAGAATAATAAATCATGATAAAAGATTTTACTACGTTTTTCAAGTAGTTTTAAAAAGGAGAAAATGATTCTATTTTTTTTCGTAAGTTACTTTCATAATAAATATTTACTATGAAAGTAACAAACGATGCTTTTTTTGTTTCAGGTCTAAGAAAAATAGAATAATTTTCTCTATTTTAGACAGCTTGAAGAAGCTAGTTTATAAAATTCTTTTTTTTTTTTTTTTTAATTTATTTTGTTCTTTTTAGGTTTAGTCTGTTATTTAGTTATATAGAAAATCTTGCAAAATTTCGATTATGATAAAATAGAGCTTATAAATTGAGTTTTCATTATTTAGAAAGAAACAGCGCAATTGCTATTGCTTCAGGTCAGACAAAAACAGAATAATTTTCTTTGTTTTAGACGTAATTTTGAAAGACGTAATTTTTAAATTTTTCTTCTTAATTTTGTTTTGCTCTTTTTAGGTATGGTCTGTTACTTAGTTAGTTAGGAAAACTTACAAAATGTCGATTTATGATAAAATAGAGTCTATAAATAGAATTTACAGAATGTGGAAAGTAGTCTTAAAAGTTATCAACATTTTGAATAACGATAAAATAGAGACTTTCTTAATTTAATATTTTGGGAAGAAAAAAACTGTGTCGCACTTAATGCTATCACTAGTTTAACAGTCTGCTTCTTTTCATATATTGATTGGATTAATTGAATGTACAGTAAAATTGTGACAAACCAGAAGAAGGTTTTAAATTTAATATTTGAGAAAATAGAGATTTCTCTGCGAAGGATCATATTTTAGTCTTATTTGATTATATTAATGTCTGCAAATTTAACAGATTAAAATATATTAAGGTACTTAGCGAAAACATTTAAGTGTTTTCAGTGTACACTGTAAAAAATCCCGTGTCAAATTACTGTATAAAGTACCGGAAAAATCTGGTGCATCAACCGTAAAATACTATACCGTCATTTTTACAGTAATATTTACTTAGTTAGAATGATTCAGTTATTTTATGATAATTATTACTGTGAAAATTGCGGTATATCATATTTTTGACCTCCCTAACATGTTTCACTAAAATTAATTTTACAGTAAAAAGTACCGGCCCGCTGAATGCCGTTTATTTGATCAGTAATTTTTTCAAGCATAGAAGAAGATTCAAACACTGCCAAAAAGCGTAATGCCACTCAGAGTGCCAGTTCAAATTTATTTAATTTTAAGTGCATGTATATTTATTTTTATTTTTCTTAAATTCTACTAAAAAACTTATTCTTGTGTAGATTTATTGTCCTATAATACATCTATCGAAAATGTTTTTTTTTTTTTTTTTTTTTTTTTTTTTTTTTTTTTTTTTTACATTTTGGTTAGACATTTGAGCATTTCATAAAATAAATATTTCTATGGACGATATTTAGAATTTATAAAAAAATTTCATTAAAGTTTTTAAAAAAAAATTCGAAATTTAATACTTCAAAGGTACAGCATTCGTGTAAAAATTAACTTGTGATATTTTGTTAATTATTAATGAAAAAAAGTTTAATTAACATTTAAATTTTGTTGAATGAGTATTGGTTGTTTTTCATTTTTCAACTGAGAGTCAATTATAGGTCGGTCATCACTATATGAGAAGTAAAAAAAAATAACATCGAAAAATGCACTTATCATTCTAATACATTATATCTTAGTTCTATGAGTCATATAATTGTGCAATTTATTAGATTGTTTCCTAAAAAACCCTTTTGGAAATATTTCTAAAACATCGATACACGTAGAAAAAAATAAAGAAGTTTGTAGAAGATTTTTTCCTTTATTATATCAGATACAATTTAATCTGAACCACATCTGTGAGATAAGGCGTAAGCCATATTGACATTGGAAAAAAAATATATTTTAAGCTATTTATGTCCTCGTGTTAAGAAAACTGCATCAGGTAGTTTAACAAAACATTGTTTTCATTTTATCAAAATAGTTTAAGAGAGAAACTAATAATTTGTCACGTTCTACGGTTGAGGTAAAATAAAGTTGGAATATGACCCAATTTTGTTCTCGGTGAAAACTAGAAAGATTCAGGAATATTTTTTTTACCAATTACAATTACAATTTTTTTCAAAACACTTTTTCCTTTTTATCTGGCTTGGTAATTTTTACTTAAAAATTTAATTTATAACACATGAATTTTCAACTTTTTAATCATGGGTAATATGGCAGAGATAATTAGGTTTCTCACAAACTTTTTAAAATGAGGCAATTTTATTATATCTTAAGATTTCTTAAAAATCGAAACAGCATTTTAAAATTCATGTAGAAAATATTGCTTTAGGCCTCATACAGAAGCTATACTGATAAAAAAAAACATGGTTTAAAATATCAAAAAATGGTAAAATTTACCGCGTTTCTAGCTCTATGGGAACATCAAAAAGCTCGGTATAATTTTTCATTCAAAGCTCAGCAGCGCTTAGGTAATAATTTTGGTAAAAATTAACCATAAAATAATGTTTCATAATATGTAATAAAATATTACAAATGTGGTAAAATATTTGGTAGTTTTATCATGATACTTTAGAGCATGGCATAAACCCATTTATTTAGTTAAATTTACATTTCAGTTTTGTATTTTTTTACTAAATGTGTGGTAATACGAATTAGAATTTTGAAAACTGAAATTTCCGGTATAACCGTTATTATATGAATGAAAAAATTACCAAAAGAATGGTTTAAATTTCCCTGATGTTTTGGTTTTTAGTACCATGATTATGTCTTTTTTACAAGGGTAAATTTACCAAACATTTTGACCCTGTGTGGATTCAACACTTATTGGACCTAGTCTCGTATAAATAAATAAATCTGTCCCAAATATGAAATATTGCTTTTACTATAACCGTAGTATATGTTTCTTATCTTTAGAATCAACAAGAAGCACTAATTTCAACAACTGCTGTGGGTGGCAACATATACCACCCACTTGCAAATGTCAAAAGGGCCAGATGGGAACGCTTACGTCATTTTCGTATCAGATTTTAATCTGAAGCACGCGGTTGAAGGACTCAAGTGGCAGTAAAAACAGCCTTCCTGTTCAATTATACACAGAGTTGAAGAAGATATCGAAAATCATGGGGAACTGTGAAAGATAACATGGAACGATAGATGGTGCTTCTGGCAGGACAAACACCGTCTGGGATATTTTTTGAAAATAAAAACGGAAAAAGGCTTAACAATAGCAGGTACTTGAAATGCATGTCTGAAATCTTAAAAAGTTTTGCTTTTACACAATGAACTCTGTTTTATTAAATAAGCAGTTTCCAGAAATATTTCGCGTTCAGTGATAATAAAGCAAATTTTCGTTTGAGAACTGGTTTCAGTAGGCAGAATATATACTCAATTCAAATTATGATACCCTAATAAAGCGTAAAGCAATTTTGTAAAATTAAAAAAAAATATAGATTTTATTTAATAAATTATTTAGTTATTTTACCCTAATGACGTGTCAAGAGATATTTATTTAAACCACTTTGAAAAACTCTCAAGTACGTAATGATCATTTTACCATACAAACATTTTCTACAACTTTGTTCTTTGCAAACTTTGAATAATATTTTTTTTTCTTGAAATATCATTGCAAAAATGAAGCTCAATCTCATGGCTCGGTCGATCATAAAAAATTTTGTCATTTGAAAAACATCGCGATTTTAAAATCTTTTCATAAAGCATTAATCATTGTTCTTTCATAAATTGAAAAGTTTTTTATTTATTTTTTGTAGTTAAGTTTATCAAAGCTAGCGATAAAACAAATAAACCAAACTTCCCTGAAAATTATATAATTTGAACGCTTTATTGAATTTCATAAACCAGACCGAAAAAAAATAAATAAATAAAAATCTTCGATATCATATAAACTTGGCCAAGTGCTTACAGCTGCCAAGGTATCAGTAATAAATCATAAATAAAATAACGTTTTCTTTGGCACCAATTTTCTGTTGAAATGATTTTAATATACCATTATGAATCTAAATTATATGAAGATAATTTATAAGATGGCACGAAAACGTTCTTTATTTAGACATTATGGTGGTGAGAGCGATCATCCAAGATCCAAGTGACACAAAACTGCAGTATTCCCCGTATGAAAATCAGGGGAAATCCCCGTGAACTCTTAAATCAGATGCAATAAGGGAAGTATTATTTCTTATAAGTCGTTCAAAAAATTGGTCGAGGGATTTCCCGGTTCTTACACTTTCTTAATGGAATTAATTTAATTGTTAATTCTAGCATATTTTAATCTAAATTTAGAACTAAAAGGCCGGATGTGAATAATAAAATGTGAAAACGCGTTTAATTTTGAATAATAAATTAATTTAGATAAAGAAGGATTTGTAAAAAAAATTTTATATAACTGGTTTTATACAAGAAATGAATATTCTCTAACAAAGAAAATAAATTAATTAAATTAATAAATAAAATAAGACGTTAAGCATTTTTCTGCTGCGAAAAAAAAATTCATTCTGAGCCATTATCCTTTATATCATTCGTTTTTACGGACAACTTAAAAAAAAAAAAAAAAACACAGTTGATAATATTTTTCTCCTTAAGTTCAACACTCATTCACACTATACATTAACGTTTCCAATTTTTTCCCCCGTCTGTCTTAAAGCCTAGTCATGACTGTCACCCAATTAATACCTCTTCTTTTTTTCAAACGGAAACGATTGAACCATTAAGAACTATCACATTGCAAATTGTAATTAGAAAGGCAGCCACGGAAATTCCTCATCACCCACTGAGAGAAGTAAAAAAATGGAACCGTTATTTCAACCTTTCAATGAATCCTTTCATTTAGGCTATAAAAGGCACCCTTTACTATAAATAGCCTGACCCTAAACATGCCACAGTTGATGTAAAGAGCAGTGTAATTGTTTGTAATGAACGATCATTTCAGAGATTAATCCGGGCTATATGTGACATTTAATAGCCAAGTGATGCGACTATTTTCATGGTCATATTTCAAAACCGAGTTCACGTGCACGTATTGGTAGGAATCTGGCATTGTGCGTTTGTAGAGAAAGAGCAGGGTCAGCGTTTAGCACACTATTATCACTACTTGTTCCTCATTAAATTCGAATTTATAGCTTGTTGCAAGTGGCTCCGGAAATACACTGTTGCTTTAATGAGGAATGTAATAATTGTTAGTAAACTGCTTTATTTCTAAGTTATTTGAGTTTTAATTGCATATAATGTAGCTGATTTGAGAAATTTAAACCCCATTTAAAGGAAGAACACTTTCCGTCAGCATTTTAAGTATTAAATGAAAATTTGTAAGTGGAATGTATATTAGCCACTGAGCTTTTACCTTTTATGCTTCAACGGGACTTTAAATACGACTATTATTATTTTGTATGCACTGTAAACAATTCTGGATCAAATTACGGTAAAAAGTACCGGCACTCGAGGTATCGGTACTTTTTACTGTATAATTCAGTTTTACCGGAACATGTTAAGGAACAAAAAATCTGATACTATATTTTAATTTTTTCAGCAATAATTACAATAAAATCACTGAGTCATTCCCTTTAAATAAATGTTACTGTAAAAATTACAGTAGAATCACTGAGTCACTCTCATTAAATAAATATTACTGTAAAAATTACGATATAATATTTTGTGGTAAAAATGGTTTTTACGGTGAAATGGATTTCATGGATGGTGCTCCCAAAGTGCCGGTACTTCATACCGTAATTTGATCTGAAATTTTTTATAGTGTAGCTTTGAAATGGAACAAAATATCCCATCGAAATTCGTCTGTCCCAGTTATACGTTTTTTCTTTTATCATTACTAGTTGACAACATATGATTATTTGAAGTTGAACATCTCCAAGTTGTTGAGGTTTCGTTTCGAGAACACCATTCTCAGCGTTCCTCTGTATTTCTTTTGTCAATTCTCAGCGTTCTATTTCGATCAGTTTTGTTTTGCACGTAAATCTTTTATATTTTTTTATTGATTCATTAACATTTTCTACTAGTTAAAAAAAAGTATTAAATGTTTCACTTTAATTAAAATTTTGTAATGTGGCTAAGTCCCAAATTTAAAATTTCATGACAAATTTCAAAATAATAACCAATTGTGGTGCCATGCGACTCAAAGAATTCTAATCAACGGTGTGATTTAAGAATTTTAATGGAACAAAGGACATAAAATGGTAAGTTACAAGTCACCAAATAAAGAATTAATACAATTAGGGAGAAAACAAAACTTAAGTGGGGGGAATTCGAAACCTACATGTTTGCGGTTCGAGAGATGGAGTTAAACTAACTTAGAACTGTTCTATTTGAGTCTCTTTAGTGTTCATAGATGGCGTTGGCAGGGGGTTTCGATTGTCACACAATATATATTTCTCTCAGTGTAAAATAGATAAAACTTAATGAGGCAAAAATTTTCAACAAAACATATTTTTTAATAATTTTTTAATGATTTGGTAAATGAAGGATTAAATAGTGTCAGAAAATCTGATTTTCATTTATAAATATGTAGCTGAGAAGAAATAAAATTCTCAAATTCTAGAAATCATATTTTCAAAGAAATTCATTTAATTAAATTTAATTAGTTTCTTAGTTATTTTTAATTATTATATAAAAAAAATTGCGAATATTAATTTTTGACATAGTGTAGGATATTTTTAAAGTATATTTTACTTCATTTTGGTCAGGAAACAAAATCTACATGACTGAAATAATGAGATAATTTATATGTTAAAAAGCTGTCCAAAGGTTTGCTTGAATCAAATTTCCTACCTTACTTATAATTTTTCATTGTAATCAAAAAATATTAACACTATTAATTATTCGTTGATGTTTAATTAATTTATCAATAAATGAATCTGTTTTACGATATTTTTATAATTTCTTTTTTCATTTAATTCCTGTTTCTTTGTAGTATCCATTTTATACGAGGGTTTCTATTTATATTTCTGGCCTTGGCAACAGTAAGTGTTGCTAGGCGACCGCAGACGATTTTAATCGAAAGTTTGATATTTTTAAACATAAATTCAGCAGTCGATTTACCATTATAGCTTCATTTGTGTTGTTGACAGTAAATTGAAAAGTTCTTCTCTTTCAAAAAATGGAATTGAATCGTGAACATTTCCGTGCCATTATTTTTCATAACTTTCGACGTGGATTGTCAAGACAAGAGTGCTTCGATGAACTTAATCTTTATTCAGCGATAAAGCGCCATCCTACAGCACTGTAAAAAACTGGTATAACGAATTTAATCGTGGTCGATGTTCGATCCAGGACGAATCCCGTGCAGGTCGTCCAAAATCCGTTGTTGAGCCAGAAAAGATCGATGCTGTGCGTGAACTGATAAAGCAAGATCGTCATGTGACATACCGTGAGATAGAGGCGTCTTTAGACATTAGTATGACTAGCACCAATAAAATATTGCATGAACATTTGAGCGTAAAAAAAATTTGTTCGCGATGGATCCCGCATAATCTGACAAACGCTCAAAAAAAGGCTCGTGTCAATTGGTGCAAGGAAATGTTGGAAAAATACGTTCAAGGTACATCAAAGGCTGTGTATAACATCTACACAGGTGACGAATCATGGATCTATGCATATGAGCCGGAAACAAAACAGCAATCAACTGTATGGGTCTTCCAAGACGAGGCAAAACCAACAAAAGTTGTTCGAGGAAGAAGCACATCGAAACAAATGATTGCCTGTTTCTTCGGCATTAACGGTCATGTGGCAACAGTGGCGTTAGCGCAACGCAGGACGGTCAATTCTGAATGGTACACGACCATTTGTTTGCCAGAAGTCATCGGAGAAATTCGAAAAAAGCAGAAGAACAGGAGAATCATTCTTCATCATGACAATGCGAGCTCTCACACATCGACTCAAACAAAGGCATTTCTGACGGAGTGAAAGATCGAACTGATGGGTCATCCGCCGTACAGCCCTGATTTGGCACCCAATGACTTCTTCTTATTCCCACACATCAAAAATAAATTACGTGGACAACGATTTTCGACCCCCGAAGAAGCGGTTGATGCATTCAAAACGCATGTTTTGGAGTTACCTCAATCGGACTGGAAAAAGTGCTTTGAAAATTGGTTCAAACGCATGCAAAAGTGTATTGATCATCATGGAGAATATTTTGAAAAACAATAAAACCAATTTCGATCCTACATATTTGTTTCTTCATTATTAGGCCAGAAATATAAATAGCAACCCTCGTATTCCCTCTATTTTAAAAATGTTTTGTAATTCCGTTACCAACACTAAATTTTTATTCTTCTTTTTTAAATTTCTGTTTCTTGTAAGTATGGACATTTCAAGTTCAAACTATTTTAATATGTTTCTGTGAATTCATGAACAGTATGAAATCTTAATTATTATTTTTTTTTTAAATTTGTTTCTTGTAAATATATAATTTATATTCACTTTGTTTTGACATTTTTCTACTAATTTATAAACAGTATAAAATTCCCATTATTCTTCTTTAAATTTTTGATTCTTGTAAATATCTATTTGTGTTTAGTATATCTCATTAGTTTATGAAAAAAATGCATGAAATCATTATTATTTTTATTTCATTTTATCTTTCTTTTGAGTATCTATTTTATAATTTATCTACTTTTATATTTTTCTGTTGTAATCCACGAAAACCTTTATTATTCTTAAATCTTTATTATTTTTATTTTAATTTCATTTTCTTTTAAGTATCTATTTTATGTTTAGTATATTTTAAATTTGTTAATCCATGGAATTTTCCTAATTCTATTTTAGTTTCTGATAATCGCAACTACTCATTTCATGTTCGACTCATTTAAATATTTTTTGTTCGATGTTATAATGAATTTTTTAAAGTGATTTAAACGCCAAGTTGCTAACCTCTGTATACAACACCACTACTATATTACCTTGAAAAGACCAACTACATTCTTTTGATCTTTTCCAATTGCATATTCCAAATTGTAAAACAAAAAACATTTCATAAATTCATTTTTTTTTTTAAAGATACTTATTTCATCATGAGTTTCCGCTGTTCTATAGTTATAGCTGTTTCTATTTGAATAGTTTAAAAGATAATAACATAAACGGTCTATTGTTGTATATAATGACAATGGCACTCTATTAAAAGCTTATGTATGCTTCCCTTTATTATTTCTACATCTTTTTCAATTGAATGAAAATCTTATTCAATTACAAATTAATGGATCATATTGTATTGTATAAAAACATTCATTTTGATAAAATTGATTTATCAAAATTCATCACAAAATTCATCACTGCATCACAGTTTGAATTTTGGAAATCAATGTTACTTTTTCGCTTTATATTTTAGAATTTACTAGTTATTTCGAATAAGTAAAGCTGTTTTTCATTTTATTATTTAAATTAGGAGTCCCCTCCCCAAATTCTTCTGTTTTCTCCGTTCCTCCTGATCTATCTCACTCATCAATTACTTTTCTTAATAGTTGTTATTTTAGAAGAAAATAATTTTGTTATTTAAATATAAAATTATTATAATTTATGCAAAAATATATCGTTATTATGTTGATCGTAATGAAATAAACGACTACATGGATTTGAAAAATATTAATCTATATTTAAAAATAAAATTTAAACTACGGAATTCAAAATGATTAACATAATAATCAAAGCTTAACCCCGTCCCGCCCCCGTCAGGGGGCATCCGGAGAATACTGTAGACTCTAAGTGCACGCACGTGACATCTCAGTAAAAAAAGGATTCAAAAAGGTCGGCTTGGTGGCGATTCATGCCAACACCAGAAGGCCTCAAAGAATTTAGGGAAATCTTAAAATTAACAAACTAAAAACAGATAAAATTTCAAAAAGAAGAGTTACGGCGAGGCAGCCGTAAAGAAAAATCCTCAAACAAGAGGAAACTCAAAACATGAATAGTTGGAAAATTTTACAAAATTTTGAACCATAAGTTAATCAAAAATTCGAAAATCATTTCTAAAGAACACAAATACAGTATTTGCGAAGTGTAAATAAATAAGTAAATAAATAAATAAATTTAAAAAAAAAAAAATAATAATAATAAAAATACTATTAGCATACAGAAAATTGTTAACAGTGAGACACAATTAATGCCTTACATGAAATATAGAGTTCGTTAATTGTACAGTCCACATTTGTTGACGCCGTCTAGTCAAGTTCCCTTGTAAGGAAAAGGCGTTCCATTATTTCAATAATTCCCTGTTTGACTTTCTTCTGCTTCCAAAATAATTTAAGTCGGATATAATTTAAATTTTCAGGAAAAAATATTTGTCGAAGGTCTTGAAATTTACTGCAGTTTATTAAAATATGTTCCAGATTTTCAAAAGTATTGCAGGAGTCACAGAGTGCTTCCTTGCCAAAAAATCTAGCCTGTTGCTCTCCGTGAGCCCCATGATTTGTGAGGAATTGATTAAGAAAAAAATTTGCTATTATTTTGTTAGTGTTAACTCTTGAAATTAATTGATGGGTATGTCTACCCTTTTCCTCACTGTCCCATCTTCGCTGCCATTCGTTGATCTGTAGTTTTGTTATTTCCCTTCTAGTAGTCCCTTTCGTTTGAATTTCATGAATGTCGATATATGGTTTTTCACATGCGGATTTGGCGAGCTGGTCAGCCGCTTCGTTACCCTCATTTCCCACGTGCGCTTTTATCCAGTTAAGATGGATGTTTGGTTTGTAAATCTTTTTGATTGCATCAGTTATGTAATTAGAATTGTCAGTGTTTTCAAGGGCCTGTAGACTTGATAGTGAATCGGAAAAAAGTGTTACTGTTTCTGTTAAGTTTTGTGCTAAAATCCAAGTTATTGACTGGTAGATAGCCCATAATTCGCTTGGAACACTGTTGCAAAATCAGAAAGTCTAAAGGTATGATTTTCCACTTCATGTCTGTCGGAATAGACGATAAAACCGCATCCTGTTCGATATTCATTTTGAAACCTAAGTTTGGATCCGTCAGTATATATCTCGATTCCCTTTCCTGTTGGTTTGTTGTAATTGAATTTAATAGTTATAATCTCCGCTGGATGTATTACATTAAGTTTTGGAATAGTTCGATACTCGTTATCTTCTTCTTCATGAAAATAAATATTGGAAACTCTTGTTTCAAGTTTGGGGTTAAATCAAGTGGCAAAGTTCCAGCAAGGATTTGGAGTGCTGCAGTTGAGGTAGTTCTGTAGCATCTTGTGATTGAGATTAAGGGAATTCTTTCTATTTTTCTTAATTTATTGTTAATAATTACTTGATCTTTATACCATAATTCCCATCCATATAAGACGAGGCGTAATATACTATTCAAATAAATAAATTTTCTGATATTTGGCGTGATTCCCCAGTCGACTCCAATGAATCTATTGAATTTGGCGTAAAACTTAAGAATTTTTGTATGTTGTGACTCCAAATGGGGCAACCAGGACAACTGACCATTAATCTTGAAGCCAAGGTAGTCTATTGTAGTTTGAACAGATATTCTCTCTCCATTTAATTTAACTGTGGGTTTACGTGAGAATTGCTTCTTTTTGGGAAAAACGATAGCTACTGTCTTTGAAGAGCTGAATTTCAGATTATATTTTGCAGCCCATTGTTCGAACTTTTCCTACTGGGCTGTTGCGAGAATTCCCAAGTGATTTAAATCTGTTCCTGTGAAAAGAACCAAAAAGTCATCAGCATACGAAATTATTGTTTCGCAGTCTGATCTCTGCATACTTATTCTTGTGTTGGCGATAAGGAGCGACAGGATGGGGCCGAGGCTCGAACCCTGTGGCACCCCTAAGTATAGTTTCTGAGTCAGGTCATCCTGTGCAAGATTGTAGGTTATAAATCGATCACAGAGAAAACTTTTAATAAAGTTTGTTAATGTGTATGAAGTTGCGAGGCGATTAAGTTCCATAATGATGTTAACCCAAAGAACGCTATCGAATGCTCCTTTGATGTCTAATGAGATCCCCAGAGTGTGTCTTCCGTCCCGTCTTGCCTTTTCTATTCGTTTGATTAAAGTCTTCATGGCTGTAGTAGTTGATCTCCCGGCTCTGAAACCGTGTTGATCACTATGAAGTAAGTTATTATCTTCGAGGAAGAAAGTTAGTCTATTTGTTAAGAGTTTATCCAGTACTTTTCCCCAAACCGAAAGCAAAGAAATCGGTCTATAGGCTTCTGGTTTGCTTAAATTTTTACCAGCTTTTGGAATTAATACAATTCTTGCAATTTTCCATGGTTTAGGAAAATAATTAAAATAATAACACTTATTAAGTAGGGTTAAAAACCATAATGGTTCCAGTTTAAACATAGCCTTTATAAGCTCTGGAGGAAGATTATCAGGACCTGAGTCTTTGTTATTTTTTATTTTGTTAATAACATGCATGACTTCATTCATATTAAATGGCTGTTCGATATTATAGCAAGTTGCTTCTGGCAGGGGTGGGTACTGGTTAGATACAAAATGATATTTGAGAATAGTTTCTATTTATTCTTTTTTGTCGGCTGAATAAGTTCCGTCTGTTTTTTCAATTTTCTAACAGTATTAACATAATAAGAAGAAATAAATGTTAAGTAATTCTTCTCGTTATCGGTATATAGCAGGGGTTTCCAACTGGCGGCCCGGGGGCCGCATCCGGCCCGCGAAGCCTTTTTTTGTGGCCCGCGAACTAAAATATATTAGTTGTCTTTTTTGCGGTTAATTTTCATAAAAAAAAAACTATATGGTAAAAACTCCACTTTTCTCGTTAATAAAAACCTAATTTCTTCGTTTCTGTGAAATTCAACATACCAACGGTGCGAAAAAATTTATTTCTCAGGTTTTGCATCCAAAAAAATATTTATTCAAATACAAAAATAATCGTGAATGTTGCTCTTTTTTATTTATTTATTTATTTTTTTTGTATTTTGTGAATATAATTTAGCATGTGCGTATCAGAAATTTTCTCGAAGAAATTCTCCGATTTAACTTTTTGAAACCACTCATTTTGGACGAAAATATTTGCGCACACATTTGTAAATTTTTAATTTAAAATGTAAATATTTATTCTCTGGTGGTTGCAGCAGACAGACCTCAATTTTCTCATTGAATATTTTGCGTGCTACTATGTAAGTTTTAATACCAACTTTTTTAAAGTTTTATATCTTAACAATTAGATATCTGTTGCACATTAATTGTTTAATACATAGGTGCACATTAAAGTTATTGTAGCCCGAATTTTTATTATTTATTTAATATTTTTAAAAATATTATTAATAACAATTAAATATTTTTTTAAAAATCTACTTCTTATTTTAATTTGTAATTCAATACTTTTGTTTTGTACAACTTGTTATAAATTTGACAGTAATATTTAATGTTCCTTCAAACATAAAAGAGTCCTACATAAAATTTTGATAAAGTTGCGGCCCGCCATTTGATTTGTGTTTTTAATTGTGGCCCCCGTCCTTATGTAAGTTGGAAACCCCTGGTATATAGCAATAACCTTACATCATTATTAAATTCAAATTGGAAGCTGCTTTTCTCTCTTTTGAATTAAGTTAATTTTTCATGTATTTTTGAAAATTTTAATATAAATGTTGAGATTTAAATCTCGCAACATCTAGTCTTCATCTCTCTTTTCTTGTTCTCATAAAATGAAAATTTCAAAGAATATTGTAGAATCATATAGGTGGTGGTATATAAAGTTATTATTATTTTTTATCCCTCAAAATTTGAGTAAGAAAGTCAATCATTAATGACGTTCGCAAAAAAAAAAAACACTTCTTCTATTAATTATAACATCAAATTTAGCAGTTCGAGTAAGAGCATCTCCAAATTTTTATTAGTAGTACTTTTTTTACCAGCAAGATAGATCGAAAGAAATCAACTTTATATATTTTGCTTCAATTTTAACAGTCGGACTAAGGGACAATAGCACATCCGAATCCAAAATTTAAGTACCACTAATGACGTCATCACAAAGAAACACTTTTCCTATACCTATTAAATAATACTTCCAATTTAGCAGTTCGAATATGAGCATCTTCAAATTTTTATCAGTAATACCTTTTTACAAGCAAGGCAGATCGAAAGAAATAAACTTTATGTATTTTGTTTCATTTTCAAGGGTTGGACTAAGGACATCCAAATCCCCCCCCCCCCCCTTGAAGCACTTACATTTTTAAAATCCAAGTGTCTGTATAGTTCGTAACTGACGATAAGGGGGAAATCCTTATTTGCATTGATCTAATTCGAAAAAATAACGCCACCTTATAAATAACTTGATTTTTTAATTACTTTGTTTTTTGACGTAATCGCATGAGATTTCAACGCTGCAAAACTTTAACCAAACCAAGAATTTCAATCCTCGCTAATCAATTCTTAAAAGCATATGAGTATTAAGTTTTAGTTAAAAAGGAACCTATTTTTGTCATTGTTCAAACGGAATGCTAGGAGATTATAAGCCTTGTGTACTTAGCAATATCTACGCAGTTTAAAATTTTCAAGAAAGACGTATTTCTTTAACAGCGATCTAAAGTACCAAATATTTCCGTGTGGTTACACTATGCAAACAACGAATGTGAACACGTGATTTATTCCGGCAAACACCATAAAACCCAGCTATCCAAACAATGTTTCCAATTTTAATTTGGAGCTAACTTTTATTGTCTGTTCACGTGTTCTCTGACTAATAAGGCAGAGATTCATAGAAAGTTTAAATACCGCAAACAAAAACCATATTCATTAAAGGATCTAATCTACCGCTTCCATCAGAACCTTCATTTCTCTATAGTTATCGGCTTTGCTAATTGGGAAAATTAAATTTAATCTCTCTTTAAAGGTCACACAGATACAAATCTCATCACTTTCCATCGCCTTGTGGTTAATCATTATAGCGTGTAGCTTTAAGGTGCGACAGTGCGTGTTAGAATTATGGCCGTCTCGGTTCGCAGCTGGAAATACAATCGTTACCTTCCAAATTGTTGATTGAATAGCAAATATTTTACTTCTTCATCATTTGAGAACGAAGGCTAATAACTCCTCAGATGTAGAATGTTTGCGTTCGTCAACAATATTTATGATTCGCGTATATTCTTTTTTTTTCAACAATGAAATTGAGAGAATTTGTTTGAAAAAAATATGCTGTAAATATATGCGTTGTATAATATGTTTTGACAAATCATGCGAGAAAGGCATACGTATGCTCATTTTTAAAAATTACTCGAGTAGAAAATATTTTTCAGGACACTTAAAACTTCTCTAATGTTCAGCTATACAATACATGAACTCAGCATCTTTTTTTTCATTATTATTTTTTTAATGAAAGTTATTAAAATCACCTTTCAGAAAATTCCTCTTAAACTTATCTTCAGAAAGTTCGTATGAAATTTTTTTTCTCCATAGTTCTGGGGTACTTCTTCTGAGTTAAATGCTCCTTAAGTTTTGAAATACAGAACACATCCGATTCATTTCAGGAGGTGGTTAGGAGCTAGAGATGATATGAGCTTTGCCCAACGCGGGGGCTCGTTTAGTGAATTAAAACTCATGATAAAATTTTCATAAACATTTTTACTACTTTATTGCAAGTCATTACTTTATTATTTACTTAATCATAACTTTATTATATTTATTCTTTTATTATTATCATTACTTAATTATTTGGTTCGCGGTTATTAAATATGAAAATGTAAAATTTATAAAGTATAAAAAGTTTGAGATCTGCTACTTCTGGACGGCGCTTTTTTTTTTTTTTCTGCTAAAAGAAGAAACTGAAGATCAAAATTTGTTGACATGGTGGAAAATTTCTTTTTTTCCTAATTTAGCTCTAGTAGCTAGAAAATTCTGTGGTGGCTCAGGGAATAGAGCGCTCGCCTTCAAATGATGTTACCCGGCAATGATCCGGCTGATGAAAAATATTCTCAGTGGTAGACAAATCATGGGTTTGGGTCTCCTTGTCGTCAGGCTAACCATGGGAGGTTTTCTTCTACATGTAGAGCAAATGTGGATTAATTCCATCAAAAAGTCCTCCTCGAAGGCAAATTTCTCCCAATAGTTGATCCAGGAGTTTCCTTGTTTTCTGGATTAGGTTCAAAATCACAAGGCTATTTATTGAGTTGAACAAGGGTAGTCGTAAAGTCAAAACTGAGACGGCTGTCCAACGACGGTTATAAAATAAAAGAAAATTTTTAACTATATAAGTGCATCACGGAGCGTGTTTTAGAAAAAAGAAGATGTAATTTAACGCCGGATTCTGTAAACTCGATACTTTTTTTAAAACGATATAGAAAGACAAAAATGGAAGAAAATGTATAAGCCATCCGAATACTCTATACCACTACGCGTATCACTGTGAGTTATAAATATAAATTACCCCTCATTAAACTTGATAAGCATTAAACATGAGTGAACGAAGTATTACTAGTAATTCTTTTATTCTTATATTAAATGGTGAGCTTTTTGCAAATATAAGCAATGGAAGAACATTTATTTTCCTTTTTTATTCAATATCACATGCATTTTGCATATGATTAATCCGTAATTATGTAATTTTCATTTGTTAATTTATATTTTAAAAATATCCTCATACTAAGGACAGAACAAATTATCCAACGTATATCTCGGAACTCCAAAAGTGAGCCCAAACTCATATCTATTAGGAACATAATCCACTGAATTTACTGTTATCCTTGGCAAACTGCAACAGAAAAAACCCCGAATGAAGGCATTATTCTATAGTTACTGCTTTTAATTAATAATTAACTAATTTTAATTAATAATTAACTATTTAGTTTTTACTTTTAATTTTAGAGTAGATCAAAATGAAATAAATAATAAAAAGGTGATGTGGTAATCGAGGCTTTGCGAACATGGTCCGTTGTCTGGTATTCTCTACACTGATAATCTTTTTTAAATTCCTTTATCGTTTTTACCATATCGCTGATAAATTTAATACGCATCCTAATGTATATCGCTATTTATCTAAAAATTTATGGATTTTCAAACTTATGAATATTCAAATCAACGAATAACTTAAATTATTTTAGCATGTTTTGATTTATATCTCTTAGGTTTTTACCAGTAGCATCGAATAGGACTACGACTCTATTCATCTAGCCAAGACATCCGATAGACAACATGGATTTAGAATTTTTTTTATTAAATAAAATTGTTTTTATTCCACTTTTTCAGAGGCATCTAACATAATCTCTTAACACGAAGTTCGCCCTTGACATCCAACGCCCCGACACACCACTGGTTTTTATTCTAATCATTAGATTAATAACTACATCAAGCGGACGATTTGTATCATCTTGGCCAATTCAGTCATAAACTCTAATCTATTTTGAAGTGTGTTGCTCTAAACAAGCTTTGTTTATTTTTTACATAAATAAGGTAGGCCAAAACATAACGACAAGTAATTAACTCCTTTAAAAAGCTCCTTAACACCAACTGAAGTAGAATCAAACCGCTTATTACGACCAACGCAAAATGCCAGAGGATGCATACTGATTTGAGACCACAAGACATTTTTATTACTAAAAAACATCCCCACTTCGACAAACATTTCCTGATTAGGTTTGATCTAACACCAAAAATGGCTGCGCAACAATCTCCACGGGCACAGTGACAAAAATGACCGCAAGTGATTCACTTGACCTTGCTGCTAATGTCACCTCTGACTCTCGAAAGAATACGCCCAAGGTTAACATGGCTACATAAGGCACGACATCTTGTTTTTTTTTTATATATGTTGAGTTGCGTAAAGCCCATTCGACAAACAACGCGTAAATGATGAGCATTGTTCTTTGGAAAATCCATCTTACTCCTTGACTCGTGAGCTGAGGTTTAATGAGATGCCTTTCTGAATGGAATAAAGAAACTGGAATTTTGATTATTGTTTTGGAACGTAATTAAAAACCACTTAATGAATTCTGAGATATGTTTTTAATGGAAGATTAGTATGAGGTTAAGAGAAGTGCGTATGCCTGGGGCAAACTTTTCGATTGCCCTTAAAGGACTGTATTATTACTGGTGTGGTAAAAAAAAAAACCAATTTCATTAAAAAAAAGAAGAAAAAAACATCATAAATACATAATTATCAAAATGTAAATGTATCACAAAATATAAATATACCAAAATGGAAATTATCCTTTAGTAAGATATATATTATTTCCAAAAAAAAAAAAAAAAAAAATACGTAAAGTTTTCTTAAATGTTAAGAATATTTAAATTTCGATGATCGAAAATCAATATCATATTTCTCTGAAAATCATATTTTATTCTTCGTATAATATTTCGGTTGAATCTAATATTTTATAACTATTTAAAAATTTAATTTTATAACAAAAATAATCGTGATTGATTCATTCAAATTTTAGTATCTTTAGTCGTCGAATGGACACCTAATATGGCTGGATACATCAGCATTACTGGTTGCATTACTCCATTCGCCATCCCCTCTGCACGTCACACCTCACTGAGTACAAACTTAAGCTACTGCAAAAAATAAATAATTAAAATCTTTTTCTTAATTATTTCTAATTAATCTTGTGCTTAATGCCATAGCTAGACTAAGAGTGGCCTTAAAAAAAAAAAAAAATACATTTTTCGGGGGCCTTTAGGATCACAGAAGAAAGATATTCGTTTTAGATATTCGAAACATTTGCAAAAAAGTTTTTTTTTATCAGTTTTGAATTTAATTCTTAAGAACACAACATTGTTTTGTTTAGTTTATTTTCAAATTTTATACAATTGTTTAATTCTATCTCTGATATGTTAGATGTCTCTTAAAGTAAGAAATTCTATGCTTATGGGTTCCATGAAATAAATCTAAAAGTATTTAAATATACCAGTGGTTCGCAAATAATGTTCAGCGAACCCCTAGGGTTTCGTAGAAGGTTCGCAGCAGTTCTGAGATCTACGATACTTTTTACCCGGTAATAATTATATTTATATCCAATACATAATCCATAATTTGTTTACTATTTCAAATTTTTAAATGAAATTATTTATGTAAATTGACGATGAAAAAAAGTAACAAAATTTAAAAAAAAAAAGGTTTCTTTTTCAATAACAATATATTAAATAAATTATGAAAAAAATACGCTTTTATAACAAATTTCATAACTATTGCTCATCGAACTTTTCAATTCAAAATATCATAACCAAACTCAAGAATTAAGAATCATGTTTTTCGGTTAACTATTCTCGGCATTTATAACAGAGAAAACCTTAATTCGGCTTCTTTAATTCCTTTTTAACGTTTGCATAAATCAAGAACAAATTAAGAATTTAAAATATTTCATTCTTCGCATTAAATATTTTCTAAATAATTCGAATTTTGTTTTTTTTGTTAAGATATACACAGCTGCTAATGAATTTTTTTTATATATATTTAAAGTCACGGTTCCGCGAAAAAAAGCTCGATCATTTAAGATTCCACAGCCAATAAGATTAAATAACCGCTGGTATATACATTATAATATTCAATTAAAAATATTAAAATTTATTTAAACAGAAAAGAAACTATTCAAGGATTCAACATTAAAAATAAATTCATTTTTTACTTAACCTTTGAGCAGAGAAAAAAATGAATCTCGAGTCCTTTAACAACTTTGGTTGCATTCAAGTCCACATCATCAACAATACTGAGGGTACCCTGATGGAGTCATATATTCTATTCTCCCCGTCTCCCATGTTAACCAAAGGAGCATAAGTACCATGTCTCTATTAATTAGAACACCAATTGCTATTTTTAGATTATTTTTAATTCATTAAAATATATTTAATTTCGTTTAGTTACTTATTTTTATTTAAGATTTATCTTCAAAATTTATTCAATCTTTAAAAATTTTAAGTAATATTTAACACTTCAAAATAAAGTAATAAAACTGAATTTTGGAATAAATAAAATGAATTATTCAGAAATAATAACTAGTGTCTGAGTAACTGATATCATGCATTTCTTCCCAGGAGAACCGCGGTAGCTGTGGGAATATAGAGCGCTCGCCACCCCATGAGATGACTCACGTTCGAATCCCAGCGGTGGCCGATTGATTCGAATTCTGCTTCCGGCCTGCAGCGATTATAGTGCTGTTGTAAAGTATCCCCAGTGATAGACGGATCATGAGTTAGAACCTCCTTGTCATCTGGCTAACCGAGGGAGGTTTTTTGGGAGTTTTCCTTTGCATGAAACGCGAACACGAGTTAGCTCCATAGAAAAAAGTGCTCCACGAAGGCTAAATTCTCTCAATGCTTGATCCATGAGTTCCTTAGTCTTCTGTGTTGGGCTCAAAAGCACATATCTATCTAATACTAAGGCCAAAATCTTTAAGAATACTGCAATGAATTTACCTCCATCATATAAACAGAAACAAGCATTCATTAAATAACTAATGGACCATCAAAATTATAGTTGTAATTCATTCACATATTTTATGTTACCTAATTATATTTTTCAATCCAGTTTACATTCTTCGTTTGTTACTTTTTTAATTTATTCAATGAATAAAGCAAATTATTTTATTTTTAAGACATCAAGCTTTTAAATAATATTTAGATTAAAATATTATTAGTACAGATATTGGTATAGAATAATGTTTATATATTTACCTAGAAAATTTTTTTGCAAGTAAATTAAATCCATTCTTATAATATAGTAAATTTAATTTTATCAATATAATAAAAGATAGTAAATAAATTATAAACTTTAAATTTTTTAATGTAACCCATTTTAACAATTGTGTCAGTGCATTAAAAATCTATAACTTGATAAGAACTTGATAAATAAAATTCATGAAAAAAATTGCTTAATTATACTTATAAACCGTTTCCTTTACGTCATGTTGTTTAATTATATTCTCTCATGTAATTTGCATAATTTGTTTACTTCTTTTTAAATCAGTTCAGTGACTAATTAAAAAGTTTATTTTTATTGTTATGTAGACGAAATAATTTCAGTTTAAAAAATTTTATATTAAAAAAATGTATTTACTTTACTTTATTACTTTAAAACGATTGGGAAATTTAAGTTTAATTTGTTCTAAATAAATGACAAAACGCAAGATTGTAAAAAACTAAAAAAAAAACTTTAATCGAAAAATGAGCTTAATTGGATTCTTTAATCATAAGTGGAGGAAAAAGAAAACTGAATTGGTATTTCTCTAAATATAGACGCTAATGAAACCAAGAAATAGATTAAACCTCATTAATTCGTTTTCCCCACAAGCATGCTGCAGTTTATTGACTGAGTAAGATAATTGGAATAAAAATGATGTTTAATTCAATTAATATAGAAACGAGCACACGTGGTTAATTTTGGCGACCACAAAAATAAATAGCTTATCTTTTTTTTCTCAATTGCTGGTTGTAAAAAAAGAAACAACGGGAGCAGTAAACGCAATTATTGTATTTCCTTGGAATAAATGTATTACGGACAAAATAGATGGTAATTTCTGTACGCAAATAGAACATTTTACGATTTGTTTTAGTATCTTGATAAGTGGCACGTGTATCAACTTAGGATTATAGACGTGAACTAAAAAAAAAATTCAATTGTTACAATGTAATACGTAATAAAACAGGATTAGAAAAAAGAATTGAGAAAATTAAATTTAATTGGATATTTGTATAGAATGTTATTCTTAGAAATATTTGTCTTCAAATAATAGGATTCCAAGTTAAGTTAATTTGATTTTGCAAGAATAAATTATTTTATTTTTTAAATAAGTAAGTGAACTAAAGTGGAATTAAAAAAAAGGTAATTACTTTAGCATTTTGTTGTAGCAAGATTCATGATTTTAAAAAATAATATTCCTTTAATCCATATATTACTGTAGTCATTTACAAGCTGTTGTAGTACCTGCCATACAAAACCATTTGACCTTGCATTTGTAGAAATAATTACAAGCGAAATGTACTCACGTTTAGGCATTAAAATGTTTTATTATAAATTTTGTTGTTGTTTACTCATCATTTGTCACACAAAAAATAGTTTTTAACAAATATGCCCATGGAATTTCTTTATATTAAGGTTTAGGAACTAAAGAATTAAAATGCTTTATATATTACTAATTTCGCTGTTTTTTTCTTTCCTTTTTCTTCTTTTTACAAATTTTGTAGTTGTTTACACGTCCTTTGCCAAACAAAAACGGTTTTAAAGTAATATATAGAAATATTTATTGAAAGGCTAAGCCATTGAAATGTTTTATTACAAATTTTTTGATTGATTACACTTCATTTGTCAAGCAAAAATAGTTTTTTAATATATAGAATTTCTATAACATTTATCCAGTTAAAAAGTCAATAAAATTTATAAAATAAAATAAATAAGCTGCAAGAACTGAGTTCCTATAACTAACATGGTTAGAGAGTAACAACATATGAGTAACTTGGACCGATTGGCTGACCTCAAGAACCAAAATTTTCCGAAAAGAAAAAAATCAAACATTACCTAGAAAACTTAACATGGAGTCATTGATAAGATATTTTAATCTAGCAGAATCTCAAATTTAAAGACATGTATTCATTTTTCTTTTAAAATTGATTTTAACTATTTATAATATCTATTACAGGTAAAAAAATATCGTTTAATTAGAATATATTTTGTAAAATAATTGGATTTTAAAAGTTATGGTATTATGGGCAAACAAACTGTTAATTTTTTGATAAAACATTAGTTTTCTTGCTAAGAAGTTATTTATAGTAAAATTTCTAGTAAACGAACTAAAGAGAAAATTATATTTTAGTAATTAACGAAAGAAATCAGATGATAAATAAATTCAATAAATTAAATGTAATATCGTGATTTTTCGGTTGGAGAAAAAAACGAAACTTAACGTAGTTAAATGCTGCTACCATAGCAGCAAAGAAACTTCTTCAATGTATACTATTTATTCACTTTTTGTCATGATTTAAATAACAACAAAATTAAAAACAAAACATTAACAACAGAATTAAATAAATATTAAAAAATCCAACTGCAAGTGAAAAGCTTCCAACTCAGAATAAGAAGGACAATTTTGAGAGAAATTTCGCCAAATGTGGTAGTCGTATCAGCTACTTTTTCTTTCGCTCTCTCAATTTCGAACAATTTTGTAGTTGTTGTCGTAACGCTCTAACTTAGGAAGTTGCAGGGACTCTAGAAAAAAACAAATAAATTGCAATTTTATTATTCATCTTTAACTTACGCATAACAGCTTTTTAAATTCAGCATTAATCTACAATTGTGCATTAAATCATAACCTAAAGTTATGTTGTTTTTTTTATATTGTGTTAATTTACTTTCGTTTAATCTCGATAACAATATTGTCTCTAGTATTTATTCTGGTTGTTTTATATGAGAAAGTCTATACGTGCTTAAATTTTGCTGATTTATTTTTATAAAATTATTGCATTTATCTTTAGATCATCTGTCGCAAATTCTTTTACTTTGATAATATTCAATCTTATGATTATATCATTTGTATATGATTGTTAACTTAAACATAAACTGTGAAAAACAAGTAAAGACGATGTGTTTTATTTGTATGAAAGCTTCTTTTATCGTGTAATTACTTAAAATTTTATTCCTTCAACATTTGCTGCTCACGCGCAGCTACCGTTTCTTTATCTTATCTAGTTAGAACATCCTAATTAGAAGAATTTTATCGCATACATAGTAGAAACAAATTTTATAAATAAATTTATATCTTCTGATTATCAACTTTTCTGTTTTCATTCTACATGGAAAAAAAATCCAATTATTGCATTTGTATTTTTTTGGATGAGATACCAGTAAAATTATATTAAAAATACTTTTTTGTTATTATGGGTTTTAAAAATATCCACTTTAAGTACTTTTAGTAAGTTCTTTTTTGTAACTTCTGGACATTGCATTACTGTGGACAACTCCACCGTAATAGATAAAAATTGGCATTACTTTGGAAAAAAATGCATGAAAAAATTACTGAAGAATGGTTAAATTTAGTGTGTGACCTTAGAAACACAGGAAAATGCATTGACCATTTATAAAAGAAATGATTTAAATAATTATTAAAATGAGGCTGTAGTAAACAAATAAACAGAAATTATATTTTTTTAAATACTTCAAAATAATACGTATTTTATTCTATAAATAATGTATTTTATTTTATGGAATTCAGAAATATTATTTTTATAAAATTTAATAGATGCCCCAATTTAAATAAAGGGAAAGAGCATTTTTCCTGTAATACATCAACATCTAAGAAAACAAATTTTTACCACTTTTTTTGTAAATCTTACAACTTATGTATAATCTAATCTGAAAATGAATCCAATTTACAAAACAAAAGAGACAAAGAAGTAAATTAACAATTAAAACATTAAATCAAAATGGAAAAGCGCCTAAAGCAGCTAAAACCAAATTTGCTTTATTTTAATTTAGATATTCAATCAAACATTTAAAGCAGGAAAAAGTAATAAAATAAAAGATATGTGTGTTTGTAAGGCAGCACTTCTTCAGGGGTTACCTGAAGAAGCCTGAACCCCTGAAGAATGGCTGTCTTACTAAATCTTTTATTTTATTGCTTTTTATTACTTTTTCCTGCTTTAAATGTTTGTTTGAATATCTAAACTTATGTATAATGTAATTTACTGTATTGGTTATTTGCCCAATGGGATACCTGAAAGTGACGTAGTGTGGGTACCTCGATCCTGATTGGCTGTTGAAACGTGGTATTTGTTTACGTTATCAACTGTTCTTTCTATTCTATTTCGAGTAAGCCAAGCCCTTAAAGTATTAATTCCCTTAAATGACATATTCTATATTCTTTCTAAGCTTTCAATTCTTTCACTATATATTTTTTAACACAAAGACAGACACGAAGCCATGTAGAACATGAACAAACTAATTACGGGATCCCCAATCCCCAATGGGATACCTGAAAGTGACGTAGTGTGGGTACCTCGATCCTGATTGGTTGTTGAAACGTGGTATTTGTTTACGTTATCAACTGTTCTTTCTATTCTATTTCGAGTAAGCCAAGCCCTTAAAGTATTAATTCCCTTAAATGACATATTCTATATTCTTTCAAAGATTTCAATTCTTTCACTATATATTTTTTAACACAAAGACAGACACGAAGCCATGTAGAACATGAACAAACTAATTACGCATCGAAGTTTCCAGGTACACAAAACAAAAACTAATCACAGTTACAATAAAATAAATAAACAAATAGTAAATCTAAGATAAGTAAAAGAAGTAGACGAGAAAGAATCCAATTTCAACAAATTTGATGTACAATACGGCACTGTATTTAAAACTTCACGTTAATTAACATTCAAACTTTAGTGGAGAAACTTAGCTCAATGTTAATATGGCATTTTGCTTATAAACGGTCATCTGACGCTGACATTGTTTGTCACATATGTGGGTATCAGTGATCTTCATTTTCTTGAACTGCAAGCACCCAACTAAAACACTAAACTAAACTCAGTGGCGTGGCAGTCTATAGAGGGCCAAGGCCTACTGTGCCCATCTCAGTTTTCTTGACCTTGGGCTCTGGGGTGCAGGAGCAGATGTTCCGGTCAGGTGGTCCGCCGCACGCGGAACTCTCGGTGTTTAGTTACCAAGCATGCTTGGTACTCATTTATCGAACCACTGAAGGGATGAAAGGCGGAGTCAACCTTGCTCTGCCAGAGGATCGAACCCAGGACCTGTGGCACGGGAGCGCGAAGCGTTACCACTCAGCCACCGGGCGTCCAACTAAAACACTTGTTTGAGATAAATTTTTGCGAGGAAAGCGGACGACCAAACAGCATCCGACAAATATTTTTATAATAATCATAAAACATTGGCCAGGAATAGGCATTATACTAACTGACCTTTATAACTAAACTTAACTATTTATACCACTTTGCTACTTATTATACTAATAAAATTTTATTTAACGTTATAATAATCAAGTGTTAATTTGTATTTATTTTTAATTTGCATTTCATTATCATTGGATACGTTAAGGCTAGCGTCTTCTTATGTAAAAATATAAAAACTTAGTGTTAATATTACATTTTTTCTTAAAATTAGGATCAAAATTAAATTTTAAAATTCGTACAGTTACCAATGTCAAATAATTTCTAACCTAAAACATACCTTATATGTCTTATTTTAAGCAAAATCCAAAGCTTTATACTCAAATAAAAAAAAATGTTCTAAATTTTCCCATTTATAGAAAACTCTATTTAAAAAATTCTTCTTCTTCGCACCTTAAAAATCTTTTTTTTAATAAATTATTCGTGTTAATTTTATTTGGAACCACAAATTCGTGAGTACCCGTTTTAAGCAAATTTAAATCATTTTTTTATAAAATAAGAATAAAAATTTTTTTTCTATACTTAGAAGACAACGTACTTCCCAGTTCCAAAAATATATTATCGTCCGTTAATGATGCAAGATTTCCCGTTCGGCTATTCTCTTGCTACAGTTTGATATAATGATTTGTTTATAACTGTTTTCCAGACAATTTTATGCTTTAAAAGCGTTGATATCTCGGACTGTTCTTAAACTGTATATTCAGAGTCTGCTGGCAGAAGAATAAAAATTCTTTTCAAGTCGTCTGTCATCACAGGTAAGAAATGCATGAAAATGCCATTTTGTTTAAGTGGTAAAAAAAAACGATTTATCGAACAATGAATAATGCATTAGCCATTGTGAAAACAACCGCAATTGCTGGCCGAACGGATTGGACGAGGTCTGATGCATTAACACAATAGTGGTAAACAATAAAAGAATCGTTTTGCTTTCTGGAATGAGTATGATTCTATAGAAACTTGGGCGGTTCGGCCACCACCACCTGCTGGCAGAGTTCAAAGCGAAACCAAATAATAATAAAAAAGAACAAGAGAAATGTTAAATATTACATATTTTGATTCAGTAACTGACAGACATGCTTTCGTATTTAATACAATAGATGTGGATTTTGTTCTGATTAATTCATTTGTATTCTTTGGAATGTTTATTTTGCACTGTTCTTTCATTCACTTAGCAGATTAACAACATGATAAATAATTATAATTAACGTGCCTTAATAGCACGCATTGTAATAGTTGTAAAAGTGATAGACTTCGACATAACTTTTTATACAAATTGTACTGACAGTTTGACACGAAAATCCACCATTATAGTAAGATGTGGCTGACACATTTGTCATGGTCTCCTATCTACAATTTGCCATAAGTTTGCAATAAAAATTTCTCAAGGGTTTTAACTAATATTTTTCCGATGGTTGAGGTAATAATGTGAGAATGAAAATGCGACATAATAAAAAATACTCTAAACTAAACAAATCCTGAAAATGTATCGAACAACTAATGTTTGTGTTTGAAGAAGCATTTTGCAATCAGCTATACTAGAAACTAATTTTTATCAAACAAACGGATAATTCGGTATAAAATTAAAACAATCTTTTACTTTACGAATATATTGTATACCCTTCCTATTTTTAATGAAAAAAAACTGATTATACTACCAGCAGCAGCTATGCTAATTGTCATTGTTCCGCTAAGAATTTTGAAACTTTTAGTTCCCAATAGTTTGAATGAAACATTGGCATTTTATTGCTATAGCATTTAGCACTTATGAATTTTGCGAACAATGTCTTTTAATGCACATCACTTTAATTAATCCTCACATTGAATGGCGACTGACTAGTATTGACTAGTTTTCGAATATGTAGAACGGTTTTTCAGCAATTATTAATTTTCTCAGGAAATAAGTTCAAAATTTAAATTTCTTTAAAGTTTAATAAGAAAGGTCTTCGCTTGGAGTTCCAATTAGGTAAATCAGATATGCATTGTTACATCAGTTTTATGATTTATTAGGGGACTATGCTCCTGTTCGCTGCCGCTCACCAAACCCGATGATTGCGTCGCAATAATTGTTTTTTTTTCTTGGCATGAAATAGTTTTTTTTTACGAAAATTGAAATTATTCACTTAAAACAATTGAACTAAAAAGAATTCTGTTTGCTTACAATTGTGCCCCCACGTCCAAATATTTCATTTATTATTTGATTAAGATCTATTAGTGAACATAAGACATAAGTTATATTATTAATTTAAATAACATTTAAAATTAAAAGTTTATTGTTATAACAAATTTGGTGAGTTGGTTCGTTTACCAAACGGACGGATATTTTAAATACAATTTTTTCAGGCATTCCAATGTCCATGAAGCTGACCATTAAGTTCTGAATCATTTAACGAATATCTTTCACTGTAATTTTTATTATTATTAATGTATTTTTGCACAAAAAAATAATAATTATAAAACGGTTAATAAGATTAACCACCTATTTAAATAACCGCATCTTAAAATGTAGCGTATAAATGCGTTATGATAATAATAATTAAGCATCTCTTAGTTTTAAACTTTTAATTTAGAAAACAATCAAAAGCAGTACAGGTAAATACCTTCTTATCTGTATTGGTATTATTATGCATTGCTATTATTACCAAAATTAAGGATACTAAATTATTTATAGGAAAATAATACTTTTATGAATTTATGCTACTGATAACCAAAATAATAAGTAAATCTAAGTGAGAAAACTGGATCCTAACTTGTGATTTTCCATCCAATAAAAATGCACCGACAACAATGCATATCTGTTTTAGACCATTAGAATAGAGAATTTAGTAAACAATCAAAGTATATAGAGAATTAGTATATAGAGAATTTAGTAAACAATCAAAATCAAGAATGTAACAATAGTAGTACAGGTAAATACCTTCTTATCTGTATTGGTATTATTATGCATTGCTATTATTACCAAAATTAAGGATACTAAATTATTTATAGGAAAATAATACTTTTATGAATTTATGCTACTGATAACCAAAATAATAAGTAAATCTAAGTGAGAAAACTGGATCCTAACTTGTGATTTTCCATCCAATAAAAATGCACCGACAACAATGCATATCTGTTTTAGACTATTATGTTTATATGTGATATAGAGAATTTAGTAAACAATCAAAATCAAGAATGTAACAATAGCAGTACAGGTAAATACCTTCTTATCTGTATTGGTATAATTACGTATTGCTATTATTACCAGAATTAGGAATAGTAAAATATTTATAGGAAAATAATACTTTTATGAATTTTAATAATTTTATGATGATGACAATTAAAACAATATGTAAATCAAAGGGAGAAAACTGGATCCTACCATGTGATTTTCGGTCCAATAAAAATACACCTACAATAATGGGAAACTGCGTTTATGTTAAGTTATGTTCTTATACAGAGATATACTTTCGCACCAAATGATTATGGCAAAAAATACTGTAATGCAAACAGCAAATACGATATTAATATATCGATATCCCCATATTTATATCCAAAAGCGCATTAAATGCAAATAAATAAATATCGTATATTCAACAATTCAGTTTTTCAAGTCCGGTGTCAGATTGCATAATGCATTATAGGAAAACCCCGAGCAATGCTGGTTGTAGTTAATGTTAATGACTTAACCTAGATTAGTCAGCATTATAAAAAGAAAGGCTTCTCATTTCTTTAATGGTAGAAGCTTTTTAAAAGAGTGACAGTATTTAAAAACCTGTGATCCGCTGGCCTGCATCTTAATAGGTGTCTTAAGAAAAGGTCAGTAAGCCACTTCCGAGTTGATGGATGCCGCTTTTTCCTTTGTCTCAGCGTCAACCTATTAATTTGCGCGGAATTTTAAATAATTAGAAAGAGAAAAAAATTCTTTTCCCTTCGCAGTTGCGTGTAATTATGCGAAAGTTGATAAGACAAAAACAAACTCATTAGTTACGGCGAAATTCAGACTTTGTATTTATTATCCATACTTTTCCTTATATTTGCGCGTGCGAAAAATATCGCTAGAACAGACTCTTTGACTCGGAGAATAATAAAATCGTGCAAAATTTATAGCAAGGAAAAAATCTCATCTGGGCTAAATGACAAGTTCGTTTCTAAAGAGTGCAAAATTATCAATAAACCTCATCACGGGATTACTAATTTTGATTTTCTTGATTTCTGATTTTCGTTTCCTTGATGTTTTTGTATTTAACAAATATATGATTCCTTGGCGCTTATGATTTTGAATCTACACAGAAAAAAAAAAAACTTTACAGAAATAAAAATTTTATTATTTACAGAAATTGTTATTTAAGCTGGGCCTTTAAATGCATAATTCCTCACTTTTAAAGGCCACTAATGAGTATGCATAAAATATAAAAAGAATTTACGAAATTATAAAATTTAAAGATTATAATATTAATTTGTTTGTTTTAAGGAGTAAAATTGCGAAAATTATAAAATCAGATCCATTCCAATAATACAACCGAAATTCCGTGGTCCTAACTTGAAAATATTTATACTTGAAAATATTGCTAACTTGAAAATATTGCTCAGGTGCCCGCAAAATCTAATGACTTTTCTGTTCTATCAATCCACGATGAACTATAAAAGAAGTGTAAGACTAAATTGTAAAAGTAAAAGTGGCGTTCATCAAATCAAAAGAAAAGAAACAGCGAAATGTCTACGATGAAATTCACCATACTATATTAAGAGAAACATTATTTCCCAGGTAGCTTAACATCGGAATATCTTTTGTAGAGGCTAGAAAAATGTAATAAGATTATACAGATTGATTTTATCAAAGCTACCTGCCTTCAGCTATATCTTTGCATTGTATGACATTCAAAATGGTATTTTTGGATATATAAAGCGTATTTGTCGCACTTTCCAGTTCAGAAAAAGCCTTTCAGATACGATTTTAACATTAAGAGATAACCATTGTAAAGCTCATAAGCTACTTAAAATAAACTCGTGTTTAGATTCGACGTCTTGGAACCTAAAACTTGTTTAAGCTTCGGTAAGTTTTGTAAAGCGGCATTTTTTCCTGTCGTGTTTTTATTTGTGGGAAAATGTCTAAAAGTTTAAAAAGATTTGAGTAAGACTGATGTGGTCATTTATTATTCTGTATTCGTTGTTCGAAAATGCAAATATTTTACTGATGCGAGTCCAAAATTATAATAAAAAAAAAAGATTTAAAAAATGGGATTTTTAAAAAATTTATTTTATATATATATAATTTTGGGTTTGAACTGAGTAATCAAAAAGCAAATGAAAAATGCTCCTAATTATTGATTGAGGGGTAAAAGCTTTTTTTTGCTATTGGTTTTGTCAACATGTTTACTTCCCTTTGATTAATGGGTTGTTTCTAATGACACTTAGGCAAGCTAAGCTTGCCATCCATTGGCTATTTGCGAATTAAGCCAGAAAGGTATGCCATTCGTTTGACAGGAGAGCACCGCAAGGGTGAAAATACGTCATAGCCCAGAACCCCATTGAAAGATGGCAGCATCACTCATTCGAGACATAGATCTAAAGGGGTAAGGACTATTTTTCAGATCCCTGTACCCACGGTACTGCTCGGCGACTGACCATAGGACATTCATAGATTTCACGAGCATGTAGCAGGCCCTACTGACCGAAGTTCGATTCCTAACCTCTGGGCTACCACGGCCCTTGATTAAGATAAAACTGTTATTTCACAAACGTTAATTAGTAAAAAATACAAAAATAACTAAACAACGGATGCTATAACTACACTGGCATACTTTTATCATTGAAAAAAACGTAATAAGTAGTACAAGTTTATATTTTATGTATATATATATATATATATATATATATATATATATAGCTAAAAAAAGTCGGGGATGATACAGGTTTTCAGTAAAAGGAAATTAATGTTTTAAAAGGAAGACGTATTTTTAAATTTTTCATTTCTTAACTATTCGACTGATTTCCTTTGAATATGGATTTTGTCACTTTAGAATGAAAAAGTTTAAAGTAATGTAGACATTTATATTACAATTTTAAATTCTTTTTTTTTTTACTATTATTAAATTACATAATAATATAGTCCTAAAGACCAATATTTTACGCAAAGTTATCTCTTGATTTAAAAATTCAATTATTTTTTTATTTTATTTACATTAATATTATCAGATTATGAAGAAATATGCAAAATGTGAAATAAACATTAATGGGGGGCAAAGTTTACGAAAGCTGTAGTGGCTACACTATTGACCATACTTTCAAGATTTGCAGCTATCTCCAATATTTAATGGATAAAAATGCCAATTCGTCTAAAACAAAGAAGGTGTGTTTATTCCGAGAAGTACGGTATATGTAATTTAAAATATCATCTGAGCAAAATTTACTTATTTATTAAGTAATAAATGTTATGACAATTTTTGTTTAATTTTAGTTAATGAAATGAGTTTTATTTAACCTGGTTGCTAAATTTAAAGTTTGTAAATATTTTTAAAACTTTTACAAAACTTCTGCAATAACTTTAAAAAATACTTAAAACAATAAAATTTTAAATTTGGTAACTAGATCAATAAAATACATTACAATTAATAAAATGAAACAAAACATGTTCAAGAATATTAATTAGTAGAGCCCGGATTTTGATGACCTAAAAATTCTCAATTAATGCCCTTAAAAAGTGCAAAAAATGCCCTTAAAAATGCAAAAAATGCCCTTAAAATGCGAAAATTGCGCTAAAAACGCCTTATGACATGACTTAAATAAAGTAAAAATATTGAACTAAAACACTTTTTTACTCTTTAAAATTATTATGAGTCATTTCAAAAAGTATAAAGCAATGCAATATTTGTTCTACGTTCATTAAAGTTTGAAAAATATGTTTTATATCCTAAAATAACAAAAAAAAGGAAAATATATTGACTCCAAAACATTTTCATTTTGTATAGAAACTTTAATGAATATAACAACTTCCATCTCATAATATTACTAAATATCAGAATTACTTTGGGTTATAAATTTTTTTTTAATATTTTGAAATGTAAACGAGCGTTTCTTGTCTGAAAGTTAATTTTTATACCTGAAGAAGCTTCTTTCAACGTCTACTGATGTTATTGGTGCGTACTTGAAAAAGACGGTCTCACTTACTGACAATTCTTCTTCAATTTGAAAAGATGTTGCTTCACCTGTTAATATCCTAGAGATTTTCTTCATTGTTTTGAAGCCAGTGTTATAAAGAAAAATGATAAAAAAAATAATAAAAATTGGAAAAAATTAACAAAAAATTTAAAAAATGCTTTAAAATGCAAAATATGCCCCAAAATTTAAAGAAAAATGCCCTATAAATCTAAAAAAATGCTCTAAAGGACAAACAATGTCCAAAAATACAAAAAATGCAAAAAAATGCAAATGTCATCAAAATCCGGGCCTTATTAATTAGTAACTTATTTTAACAAGTAACATATTTATTTTACATTATTTTTATCTTCTCTTAGATAAGAAATTCTAAATGAACTAACATTAAAATTGAGAAATGAAAATAGTCGTTTCATTTCATTTCTCGAATTTGAAACGCCACAAAAAGAATGCTTTGAACTGAAGCGAAAAGATTTTGCTGTGATACGGAATCTAGTAGTACATTTTTACATGAGTCAGAAAACAAAAATGCGGAAATGAAATTGTAAAAGGAGATACAGCACTGGGCTTTGTATGATGCGTTATACTGAGCAAACAAGTAAAAAATATACACACAGATATGTAATCCACAAAACATTGAATTTCATATGTAATTGCAGATTACAACTCGGGGATGGTTTACCTTTAAGGAGAATATTTACTCAAGTGGAAAATAATAAACGGCATTCGACCTGGTAATTATACATTACAAAATGGAAGCAATGATAGAAGTGTTTTATAAATTTTATTATGAAACATTAAAAACATACATGTTGAAAATATGATTCTCTTATGTATTATACAAATATTAAAACCGACTTTTTAATTAGCGAAAAATAATTTATGGTTTAAATTTTGTTGCATATTTAAAAATACGCAATGCAAATTTATTTTTTAATGTGAATATTAATCTTTAATACATGCATATTCAGCCAATATGGCTCAGGGGAAACAGCGTTCGCCTTGCAATGAGGTGAACCGGGTTCGAATCCCGGATCCGGCTTGCAGTAATCACAGTGCTGAACTAAAATATCATCAGTGGAAGTCGGATCATGGGTTAGAGACCCCTTGCCACCAGGCTAGTCGTGTGACGTCTTCGTGGTTTTCCTCTTCATGTAACGCAAGTGCGGGTTAGTTCCGTCAAAAAGTCCTTCACGAAGGCAAATTTTACCCAGTACTTGATACAGGAGTTCCCCGGTTTTCTGGATTGGGTTCAAAATTGCAAGGCTACGGAGTTGAACATTAGTAGTTGTAAACTCACAAAAATTGAGTCGACTGTTCAATGAGGGATATAAAATAAAATAAAACATATGCATATTAAACTTTTTGACCAGCAATTTTACATAGAAACTATGTCATGTTGTTACTTTGTAATCTAAAATGGAAATAAATCATAACATTTTAAACGATGCGCAAAGCTTTTACAATATTCCATATCTCCCTGGCCTTAATAAATTAAAAAAGTTCAATGATGAGTTAATTTTTCACCTGTCAGCTATGTGTTAAAAAATGTTAAGTTTCAACAAATAACTCAAGAATATTTAAAAACTTTTATTAAAAAAATACATGTCAAATTGATTTTTTAATGTATTTAATTATTAAAATTATAAAATATATAAATATTAAAAAGAAATTTTTAAAAAGATAAATTTTTTTGTAAATTATTAAAAACACACATAAATGTAAAAACGATTTTTAATGTAACAAACGAATATTCAAAATGAATTTTCTATATGCTAAAAATAAATAAAATTTCTTTTTTTCATAAATTTTAATAGATTTAAAAATACTTATAAATTTATATGTTAAAAATCCAAAAATTTGATATTCTAAATTATATAAATTTTCAAATATGTAGTAGTTTTTTTTTAATTGTATATTCTTTTGTGGTCTCATTTCCTAAAAGCTCAATGGGTCCAAGTATTAATTTTATATTCCTTCTTGTAAAATTTTTCACAATAACATGGTGTTTAGAATTTGTCATATATTCATATGTGAATGGTGGTTTTTCAGCGCGATTTTGGAAAGAGAGAGGGAGGAGAGTTTTGAAAAACTTGTAGTTTTGCATCAGAAAGGGTTACAAATGTTAACACTTGTCAATATCACTAATTGTCAACAAATGTCACTTTTTGTCAAAAAATGTCGAAATTGATTTGAAAAAGTATAAACATGGAAAGTTAGAACTGAAAAAAAACCGTTAATGCTGGAACCCATATATCAAATTATTAGCTTAAGGTTTATTATGAAAAAGTTGCAAAAGTTTAAAAGATGACAACAAATATTTTTTGTTTGTTGTTTTATGTTTCATATTTATTAAGACAAAAAAAAAAAAAAAAAAAAAAAAAAAATAATTTAAACCTAGAACTGAAAGATACCGTTAATGTGTTTGTTGGCACTGTTGGCGAATTTGAGTTTCGCTAGTAGCGGCAACTCCGCTCCCCCCGCACACTCGACATTTAACCTTTCGTATAAGCTCTCGTGCTTATTATTTTTCGTAATTTAACATATTTTGATAAGTATAGTTTTATGGTTTGTTGTAACCATATTTTGATAACCATTGCTTATGGTTAATTGTAACCATATTTTGGAACATCGTGATTTATTCGGAATCATTTAAGTAACTGTTTTCGTAATTATTATTTTTGTTTACAATAAAAACTTGTTACTATTATGAGCTATTTGCTTTAGTTATTAGTTGACACTTATGGAAACTTTATTATTAAGGTAGGTTGGACCCTACAGTGTTGAATACCTAAAATCAAGAATTCACATTGCTCGTTTTTGATTAATTTTGAAAAAAGTAGTAAAAATTTTTAAAAAATTGCAACAAGTAAAAGTTTTTATTTTATTCTTATTGCAAAACTTAGAATAAAAAAGTTTAACGTTCTCTTTAACCCAAAATGAAAAATCATAAAACTAACAATAATTAAAAATCAAAATTCGACAAAAATGGATTTTGTACAAAATTGACTTTTACTTCATTAAAATCTTAAACCATCTATATTTTTTAAAGTTATTAAATAAAAAAAAGAAAAGAAAATTCAAAAACTTAAATACTCTGATAACACAACAAGAACACTAGCTTCGCCCATTTCTCAACAAGCACTACTTCGTAAATTTGATAGTTACGTTGGCTAAAAAAATTATTTTGCAGAATCTATTATTATTCACGGTTACTTAAATATCTTAACTCGATATCGCCAGTTTTCATTGCCGCTCGCCAATTTACCTATTAGAGAACCGCCATTACATTTTCTTCCCTCTTTGACCTCGTTCTATTAACCAGTTTATCTAATTCTTCCGCCAAATCTCTTTACAGAAATTGCCCTTCTTAATCAACAAAAGATGGGATGGAATGCGAGGAACAGTAATTTCTTCTTAAGGGGGATTATGACACATAATTCAGAGCCGTGGCTTGAATACCCTTACAACGAGCCTTTAAAACTCAGATAAAAAGAAAATGCCACTCAGATTAGGCTTAGTTAGAAAGTGAGTTTGTCCAAAAATAGTTCAAGGATTTTTGTAGGAATTTGATTTTTAAAAAAATATCATTTTAACATTAAGAAGTATTAACGTGCTCAAAAAATAAAATTACCATTCTTCGTGTTAAAATAACTTAGTAAACCATTATTGGTGTTTTACAATTCCTTTTTTTTTTAAATTGAGAAAAACTTTCGTGGGTATGTGGAATTTCTTATGATATCTTTATGTTATGATGCTTACCTTCTTCGTATAATCTTCTTATTCCAACTTTAGTAATCATAAACATTCTCTAAATTCTCTATAAAAATGATTCAAGATTCACTTTAAAAATAGAAATCAACCCCAGTTAAATATTTTATTAGATATGATTTCAATTAAATCATAATTATTCGAAATTTTTAAAACATGACTCTATTAACTTTCGAAATAACAAGCAACCCATTTAAGTACTTTAATACATCCTATAACAGTTTGAGCCATGATGATTCAGTGGTTAAGGTACTAAGCTATCATTGTGAAGGACCAGTGTTCGTTTCCTAGAGGCGGCTCACCCAGCCCACCCAGCTTTAGATTGATGTGTGTCATCTTGTCTGGGCAGTAAATTGGCTTATGTGCATTGCTGACCTCGTTGCCTCTATCATGTCATTGGTCACCTGGATCCTTAACCACCATGATCCCCTTGACTCACAATGGGCTGTAGCGGGAAAACTATTATTTTTTAGCTCTGATTTATTTGTAAAGAAGTTATTTGGCAATAGTTATTATTTTTTATCATTCTTTGACTATCAAGCATTTTTATAATTTCAAACGCTCACATGTATGTTAAGGCGAGTTAGTGTGGAAATTTATTAAAAACATTTTACGAAGCATCATTTTGAACATAAATAGATTTTTTAAACATAAAATTTGAATTCTATTTTCCTTTTAAGTGGTGCATAAGCTAATTTGAATGTATACTTTCATAATAATATTTTTTTTTCAAAAAAGTTTCTTTTTCCCCACACTTACCCTATATTATAGAGTAGTAATTTGTTTTTATGTTCCTAATTATGTAGTCTTTTATGTTATGCTATTACGGTGATCAATAACAGCATACAAAAGAATGTATGCAGAGTTTTATTTTCCTTGAATGTGTTAATGTTTGAGAGAAAAATAATCAACGAAAGAAAATTGCATTAAAGAATAAAAAGCAATGAACAAAAAGCAGCAAACCAGAAAAATAAAATAAACACATAAAATGAACACATTAAAATTAGTCAAGTTTATAAACTGATTGTAAATTGAAATTAAAAAAAAATAATAGTTGATTATACGAATGTTAAAATTTTATAAAATAACAGTAATGCAAAAAGATTCAGTTAAACTAAATTAAAAATTGAGATAATATTGCATTAATAAAAAAACTTTAAAGCGGCAACTATATTTTTCAGGGATTTGTTAAAAATGTAGAACTTTTGTAAAAAAAAATTACATAATGTGAACCAGTGGAAAAAATGACAACGAGTGAAGAAAAATGCCTTGAGCGGGAATCGAATCCGCTACCATTAGCTTCGCAGTCAGGCACGCTAACCGCTCGTCTTTTTTGTTCTAATTGTGCATATTGTCTCATGAAATTACATTCTTTAAAAGGATGTAGAAATTTGTATAATTTACAATTCAAGCATTTTGTTACTTTTATTGAATATAATAATAAAAGATAATATAAATTTACGAAAAATTTTATTTGGCTTGGAATTATCTTTGAATGAGCGATTTTTATAATTTCTTGCAAAAGTTTTTCGGTTCACTTTAAAAATTCAAGAGATATGACGAAATACGCAAAAAATAAAATTAACATTAATGGGTCCTAACTTTGAACCGCTGACCTCACCAAACTATTAGGGTCATTTTTCCGAGATTGCGTTAACCCTTGTATTTTGATGGTACGGAATCAAAATCCGTCTACAAAAAGGTATGTTTATAATGAGAAAGTACGTTTGCGTGTCTGATTTCGCAACTTATATCGACACGTGAAGATTCGATCACTAGATCAAAACTTATTCAGGGTAATCCTTTCTTTTTACTTGAAAAATGTTTTTTTTTTTAAACATCATTTGTTTTTCTACTTACAAATTTTACACGGAAAAATAATTGTATTTCTTTTATAAATTTTTAAAAATCAGTTTGAATCCCTTAAATTGTGAAGAGCCTGCAAAAACCCTTGAAATTTTCGGGGTGTAGGGCCAACGTCAGCTCCTACTTTTCTAATTCCATCCTTTTTATCGTCGAATATAAGTTTCTCAATCTTAAATTATGAAGGTTCTGAAACTTATTTGCCTTGAAAGGGTGAATAACAGCTCAGTACAAAATTTTCAATCGATTCTTTTCTCAAGGTAAAGAAAAGTGATCACCTCTAACCTCGAATAAAGCGTCGGTGATAAAATTACAGTTCTCATCCCCACTAAAATGTATTGCTTTTAGTTGGAAAACACCCTCTTCCTCTTGAACTTTCAACTTATTCAATGTACAAAGTGTCATAAAAGAGATAAAAGGTCAAAAGGAAGAGGTTAAGAATTTTTTAAAAACAACATTCAAAACAGGTATGGATACTTCAGAGACTGCTCATTTCATATAGGAATCAACAGTGTTTGGAAACTTTTAATTTTATTTCCATATAATAATAAAAATAAGTTAGAGTGATACACTACGAATTAGTTTACACTCACAGCTACGAAATTTATGTTAAAAATTATGACATTAAGTGTTGATGATATACACCCGAAGCCTGATATTTGAATATTTCAGTAGAATTTTTTATATGAAATTAGAAATTCTTTCGATAAAATTAACAATAGGGTCATATTTTTATTTTCCTTTTAATTTAAAAGCTTCACTAGTTTTAATTGTTGAAATCGCTTCATAAACTAAAAAGAAATTTTTTTGTGGCTTGATTTTTGTTTTATCATTAAATTATTAGTATTTTGACTTATAAAACTATTATAACATTATTAAATTAGCTTTAAATCATTAAATCGGTTTTGAATTATTAAATTTATTTTGCAGTATTAAAGTAGTTTAAAATTATTAAATTATTTTTCATTCTTAAATTAATTTTGAATTATTATATTAATAACGTTTTGAAAAGAGCTATCAGGCTAAATAAAGTACACATTTTTTTCATAGCCCCTTAAATGTATGTTAAATTTTATATATATTTTTTTAAATAAATGCATTCAATAAAATACTGATTAAGTTATTATATTACTATTAAATTAATATTAGTTAAAATTATTGAATTAATAAATTATGTTTAAAATATTAAATTTATTTTGCATTAATAAATTAGTTTTAAGTTTTTAAATTTATTTTACATTATTAAATTAGTTTAAAATTAATAAATTAATTTTACATTATTAAATTAGATTTAAATCATTATATTTAAATCATTATATTATTAGGCTAAATACGATATACACTATTTCTCATAGCCCCTTAAATATATGTTGAATTCCATTAAATTATTTTAAATAAATGAATACATACAATAAAATACTTATTAAATTATCAAATAACTGTTCAATTAATATCAGTTAAAATTAATAAATTAATATTCAATTAGTTTTCAAATATTAAATTTATTTTACTTTAATAGATTAGTTCTAAGTTAGTAAATTTATTTTAAATTAATTTAAAATTATTAAATTAGTCTTACATTATTAAATTAGTTTTAAATTATTATATTATTAGCGTTTTGAGAAGAAGAGTTATTAGGCTAAATATGGTGCACACTTTCTCCCAGCCACTTAAATGTATGTTGAATTCCATTAAAATATTTTTAAATAAATAAATACATACAATAAAATTCTGATTTTAAAAAAAATTACTATTAAATTAATATTAGTTAAAAATATTAAATTAGTTTTAAATTATTATGCATTATAGTTTTACATTTTCAAATTTATTTGACATTGTTAAAGTAGTGTAAAATTATAAAATTAATTTTACATTGTTTAATTAATTTTGTATTGTCAAATTAATTTTACATTATTAAATTAATTTTAAATTAATATATTAATAGTGTGCTGAGAAGAATTAATAGGCTAAATAGAATGCGCACTGTTTCTCATGAATGTCTGTTGAATGTATGTATGCTGAATATCACAAAAAAAAATTTCAAATAAATAAATACTTACTGTAAAATTCTGATTTAAAGCAAATTCTAATACATACAACTAATAGAAACAATATCTAGTTGTTTAATTAGTTATTAACTAGTTGAAATTTTTGTTTTTTTCCAGAGATGTTTTTTATCGATTATTAAACACATAAAAACCATTTTAATGTATGAAGCCTATTTATTTGATTTCACTTTTATTAAAAGAATGATATGAAAATTATGATACATAAGATTTCCATTCCACTTTTCATTTTGGTATAATGAAAAAAGAGCACACGTAAAAATACCGAAGAGGTACGCAAATACGAGAATGTTTTTATTTACGCTCAAAGCATTTAATAATCGAAATTGTAATCGCTTTATCTTTGAGTGTAAAATTTTTACAGGGAAAAAGAAATGATAACCTGCAAGAAATATGTCAAGGTTGCACTGAAAATTACTCACTATAAATTTTATTTCGATTAAGCATTGATAACGGAAGGCCATAAAATCTGATTTCATTCCATCAAGTCTCCAAGAGTAAACCGATTTACATTATCTTCAATAAAATCAACAGTAGAAGTTAAGGAATATATCACGTTTTGCACGTTGAATCACGACGAAAAGTTCAGATAGTTATCTATGTTATATAATTTTGATAGAAAATTAACTGTTTCGTTAAGAATTTTTTCAAGTTTCAATAATTTTGGGAAAGAGTTTTTTGTATCAGGGGTTTCAATCGCATCTTAAGTTTGTTGGGAACACCCTTCAATACTACTGATTATTTTTCATGTAAGTATTATTTTTATTTTTAAAAAACAAACAAATGGGGGGGGGGAATGCTTAGACTCCTAACGTCTATAAACTTGGTTCTAATAAGAATTTAAAAGCTGAATAGAGAGAACACCGCAAAGAACAAATGTAAAAAACTAATTTTTTTTTTCTGTTACTTAATTAGACATTGTTCTTTTTGTGTTTATTTCCTTTTTTTAGTATTGTGTAAAACTTATATTTAAACATTTAAAGTTATGTATAGTTTTAAGGACCTTATATCTTCATATTTTACTACTATACTAGAATAAGCAGAATTTTCAAATAATAACCTCGGTCTAACAGCGCTGAGGTAACAGACAATTTTGGATTTATGAAGATCGTGGTGCATAGTTACTCTATAAATTCTGCAACAAATATTAATAATTCTGCTGAATTTTAAACAATTCATTGAAAATAGGAAATATTTTTAAAGCTACCATTTTTTATCTGAACGCAAAGCCAATTATTTCAATGCTAGTTAAATTATTAGAATATTAATTATATCTTGTATGACATCATTTTCAGGAGACAAAATTAACATTGTCAAAAAGCGAATTCTCAAGTATGATCAGTGGTGCTCAGATGCGTTCGAGAATGCCTTATACAAACTCGTTGGTTAAATATCCCTGATAAATGGATATTATCAAAGGGATAAATATAAACTTATGTATATGGATAAAAAAAATTTCACATTGAAAATTGACATATTGATCTATTAACACTAGAAAAACGAATGGGAGCAATTTGGCTCCTCTTGTTTTTTGTTGCTCTCTAATCGAAAAACAACTTACCATAAGTATTGAGTATTTCTGGCTTTTCATAATGTGATCCAATTTAAGTACTTATTTAATCCTTCATGGGTAAGCCTTATAGTAACGTATATATAGAACCTTATACCTAGGAATGGCAGGAAGGGTCAGAGTGTTGATTTGTGTGTTTTGGTGGGCATCCCATGATCTAAGGTAGCTTTGGGTATAAGATACTCCCTGTTACATAGTGAAACCTCTCTGGAGAGACTATTCTCAGTTCCCCAGGAAAATGGTCGTTGATGGAGGTTGGTCGCTCTTAGAGGTTACCTCCATGATTTCAAAATGTTATCGAAAGTGCATGGTTTTTTGAAAACTATTTTAATTTTAGTCAGTGTCATTTCCTTGGTGCGGAAATGCAATTTGTGTTGGCATCTTAAAAACCGTATCGATGAATAAAACTTAGCGTCAATAATAATGATCCCTAATTAAGAGTAAAAACAAATTTGCCAGTTATGAATGATAGAATTATTTTAAATAAATGAACAATTATGTCTTTTGTTTAAGTTTGCATTTAATTTTATATCAGAAAAATTAGCTTTAAAAAGCGTGAAAAAGTTTGTTTGCTTAAAATGCTTTTTTTTAAAAAAAAATTTTACTTCTTTTGTAATTTAACTTTGAACGAAACTAATGCCAGCGTACCGTTTAATCAAATATTTTCTTTAACCGAATCGAATAAAATACTATAGAATTTCGACGATCGAGATCCAATATTTATTAAATTAGTTATGACTATATTTCAAGAATTTGGATGTCCAATTGATTTACACACAAACAATCTGGGAAGGGCCAAACTGGACTCTTCAGTTTTTCAAGTTATACAGCAATGTTTAGTCTTTCTAGTGTTAATAAAAATCTAATTCCATACTTTTAATTCATTTTTTGTTCTAATTACAGTAGAAATTATTGTAAAAAATTAGTTAAGGTTATGACATTTAAAATTTATTTAATCAGAAATTACTATTTTCTAATTATTATTACACTATATTTTTAAGCTGCTGTTTATCTTTGTCGATTTTAATGATTCTGTTCACAGAAATTGTGCCACTTAACAGCATATTCTGTGACATTTTTTTCAGATAAAAGTTATTAAAATATTATTTCGTTTATACCAATTTTAATAAACTAAGTATGTAAAAGAAAAACATACATGTACTCAGCTTTCAAAAGACGGAAAAATACTGAAATCTAAAAAAGATGCTTTAACAAACTTTGAAGTATACTCCAAGAAACAAACTTCACCGAAGATGCAAACTTTTGAAAATTTGCGTTGACAATTGATTGAAGAACCTTAATAAAGAAACTAGTTCCTCGGTTTTGTTTATTTACAAAACCAAACCTTCTTTTTAAACGAGAGTAAAGAATGTCAACAATCTGTTTTCTTCTGCTATCTAAAAAAAGAGTTCACCAACAAAAATCACCATTTAGTAGGGTTTGGGAGCCTGACCCACTTAGGGGAGCATCTGTGTTTATGTTTTCATTCCAATTTCAGTGTCATGATCAAATGCATGAACCGTAATCGAGACTATTGGCCCCCGAGACATTATCAACATTCTTTTTGACCTCGAACAATTTAATTCTGTTTCTTTACTTTTATTTATTTATTTATTATCATTTTCTTTCTTTCTCTCAAATCATCAGCACGCGCCTCCAGTCACGCGAAATGTGTTAATGTCTTCCGGTTCTGGGAATTAAAAAGAAACGACAGACACTAAAAAATTCCCCGTTAGCAACTTTATTACAAGTAATAGCATTTTATTCAAAGCCAATAGCCTATGGAAGAAGTAATTAACATCTGTCGGTCAGGCAGACATTTAAATTCAAATTAGACATCTACTTGACTGAATTTTGATATCTTCAAATATCAGTATATAAAAACAGCTGTCCGTAGTTTCTTAAGATACAAGATTAATTCCTATTATTATCTCAGACAGATCAACTTACTCCTTAAAATATTATGTAAATTAATAGGGAGGCTGAGCACCCCGCTCGCTGCCACTCGACAAAACCCCGATGATTGCTTGGCAATAATTGTTTCTTGGTATAAATAGTTTTTGAAGTGTAACTACTTATGCGACTTCCAACAAGGTTGCGTTAAACGTTTAATGCTACCGTTGTCATGGAAACTAGATTTCTCTTTACGCTCGTTGAGAGCACGAGGTAAGAGAAAAACATAGTAGGTAATATTGGCGTTAAAGAAAACAAAGTGATATTTTTTTTAAATTTGCCAAGAATACCTTACTGAAATTTAGAAATAAACTGATTTCTTATTATAATTTTTTTTTGAAATATATTTTATTATTAATATTTTTTAACTAAGCGAAAAAAATTTTAAATGAAACAAAGTATTGTATTTAAAAAGTTAATAAGTATATCTTTTTTATTAAATACAATTAAAAAAATACTTTGATGCACATAGATACTCTGCTTTAGATACTTATTTTTCTATGTTTTTTTTTTATTTTTGCGGTTATTATTTTATAAGTGAAACTTCTAATGCGACTTCCAACAAGGTTGCGTTAAACGTTTAACGCTACCATGGAGGGGGTATGAAAGCACTGTTGCGTTAAACGTTCAACGCTCCTGGGGAGGGGGAATAGAAAGAGACAGAGCGAGAGTGAATGCGTGGCACTCGAACGCATGCGCGTAGAAAATGATAATTAAAAGATGCGATCAATTGTGAATTGTAAGCAATGTTAATAAAGTTTGTCTTAAAGAAACAATATGATTTCACTAAAAATCAATTACTACCCCTTCCTATTTTCATTTCCACATTACGAAGTTTCACTTCTTCCGCGCGGAGAGACTCCACGCACTATTTTTTTTTCTTCTACGAAAGTTGAAATTATTGTCTTAAAAATATAAGGGTCCTTTTCGTTTTAGTCAGCTCGTGAAAAGTAGCCAATAAAATGAAAGTAATAAATAAAATAAAAATGTAAAAAAAAAATAGTTGAATTTCCGTACACCCTTGTAGCAAACCCAGCTGTTGTCTTGAGTGTAGGGTTCCCCAATTTTATTTGGCTATGGAACCCTGAATGATCGACCTTCTTTTGATTTGATTTCGACTTTATAAAGAAATTTCATAAAGACAATTGCGAATATATTACTTAATAAAGGACTAATGTATTTTGAAATTATTTAACGAGAGAATTTTTCATCGTTTCATCATTTATAATCGTAAGTTTGTTTTTATGTTCCACAGTTTAATTCGCAGTTCTGGACTTAAATAAAGTCTAGCTAATTGAATCTGTTTTTGGTGTATATGCATCAGCTGAAAATTAAAGTCGAATTATGGTTTTCGTTGAAACGATAACATTGAAGAAAAAAAACTGCCATAAACTTAAAACGTTATTAGGGAAACATATTTCTTATAAATGCATTTAATTATTTTATTTTGATTTGAAAAGCGCGAATACAAATGCTTTTTATTTTGATATAAATGCAAGACTTTTTTTATAATTTATCATTGTCATTTTTTAGTAATACATTTATATCAGAAGAATTATATTTTCTAAAAAATATTGCCATTTTTTTTGCATTTTTATTTTACTTTGAATACAATAATTTGACTATCAAAATATTGAATAAATAAAAGATTATTAAATAAATTTAAATATAACTTAAAATTTCATAAAAAATACTTAAAAAAGTACCAACTCTCGGAACCCTTTTAACTCCCCCACTAAATCCTAGGGTTCCGCGAAACACCATTGGGAACCACCGGTCTAGTGTCCTTTAACTGTAGACACTCAAGTGAAGGATATTTACGCAAAAGTTTTTGGTTAAAATAATCAAACCAAAAACAGGGGGGTGACCATTCCCCCAAAATTAAAAATAATTTTCCATATAAGAAAACAATTGAAATACCCATAAAAGACAAAACTAACATAATAAAAACCATCGTCTTACATAGCATAATCCTTTTTTCCATAAATTGAAGAGGCATGACATACAAATTATTTTAAGAAATAGTAAGTGTTAGCAATTGTGAATGAATTTTACTATAAAATCTGATTTATTTGGGAAATATATTTTACGCATTTATTTAAATAAAATCCTTAGAAACTCAACAAACAGTTTTAGTACTGCCCATTTCCAATAAAATTAAAGCACTGACTATAAATGTGCTTTGCCATTTTTTTTTTCATTTGAGAAAATATCGCCTTTTTAAGGAATATAAAATGTCTCTAAAGCCTTCCAAAGGAAAAACAAACAAACAACAATAGTCCAGTTAGAGCTGCGATGGCTCAGGGAATAGAGCGTTCGCCTTCCAATGAGGCGAACCCGGCTCGAATCTCAGTCGATACGAATTCCGCTTCCGGCTTGCACCGACCACAGTACTGACGTGAAATATCCTCAGTGGTTGACAGATCATGGGTTCCCCTTGCCGTCAGACTAACCGTGGGAGATTCTCGTGGTCTTCCTCTCCTTGTAACGCAAATGCGAATTAGCTCTATCAAAAAATCCTCCACGAAGCAAATTTCTCTCAAACCCGATCCAGGAGTTCCCTTGTCTTCTGGATTGGCTTCAAAATTACAAGGCTACGGAGTTGAACATTAGTAGTCGTAAACCCATAAAATTGGGTCAGCTACTCAACGACGGTTATAAAAAGGAAATAGTCCAATTAAACTATTGGTTATAAATTTGAGTTAATTATTTGCTATTTTGTGCTTGTGAGGTTGTGCATTGAAGATAAAATGAATGAGACAAAAAAAAAAAAAAATATCACATCAAAAAAGATTTTTAAAAAAATCAACTTATATATCAAATAATATTCCATTAAATTATGCAGATATAAAACTTCACAAAAATATTTAAATATTATTGGTAAGTTGTAATTTTATGGTGACTTGCCCCCTTACTACTACACCTGTTCGAAACCAACGAACGAGCATAGATCGTTATCCAAGAAAAATTCTATTCGCTCCAATATTTTCTCACATTTTCGAAGAATGAATGAGAAAATATTTTCAAATCAAATGTTTTAAAGCAATGTTTAAATACACCTACATTTATATTTGCACATCCGGATTAATATGAAAGAAAAAATAGCCAGACATCATAGCTTTTCAACCGGGCACTGAACTCTTTCATCTGGCCGGTATCGGCAACGACCTGCCTGTCACCTAACCGCACCTGCACAGAAATTACAGTTCTTACTGGTTTCCCACAAACCATACTCTTCCTGGGCGGAGAGGCTTCCGATTTCAAATCAAATCTTAAAATCGGTTTCCCTTGACAAACCTTTTATCCGCCTATAAAAAATGATAATAGTTATTAAAGCCTGTGTTGAAGGGACGTTAGTTTATGTGAGATTGACTTAAAACCTCTTTAGAAATGGCGTAAAAAACGTAATTTAGTTCACCTTGATACTTTTTTGAGAAATGTGCTAGTGAAAGTGGTCATTTTCTATGAATAAGTTGTAAAGGGAAGTATACATTAAGGACTTCGGATAAAGTAATTTCATCATTTCTATGAAGTGAAAGTAATTTGTGTCTAAATTATGGTTTTACATACTATACTTTAAACAGAATTGATTTATGTTTGTTCTTTTGATTGATTCTTGGAAAACACTTAACATTAGTGTAGGAATGCTGGCATTACAGAATATCGAAAAATGTAGGAATCAGTGAACAATTATTTTAAAGTATTTAATTTCTATCTTCTTTATTTTTTTTATCACATAATCACTGCAAATCATATTGACTTTTGCAACGATTTAGAAAGTCACAAATAGGCTTAAAAAATCACCTTCAAGTAAGCATCCGGTATAGTTTTCATCAATAAGGGCAAGTTATATCGCTATATATCTGTATGCTTTAAAGACAAATCACCCTTCGATTTATAGACAAACTTAAAAAATTTCTAAATAGAATTTACTCGAAGTTTAATAAATTTAATAATTGATAAATGGATCCCGTCTTTTTGAAAAACGTAGTTTTTAAAATTTTTTGTTGTGTTTACTTTATTCAAAGTTATAAATGCCTAAAATCTCAAAATAAAAAATAAGTACCTAGTGTGGGAAAAACGTTTAAGCTGTAAAAGAAAAGATTGAATAGTGAGATAGAAAAAGAAACAAATAATAATAAATAAAATAAAAGGCCTCCTGGATCGTAAATATCTTTCTTATCATCATCAATCTCAACTGGGTTTGAGTTAAACTGATTCTTGAAAAAGCAATCATATTTCTCATAAATAAAGCATTCTCATCATTTTGTTTTCGGCGTAAGTTTATGAAAAATTTTCTGTTTTTAAACATTATAAATACAATAAATCTGAATGACGTCAAATGTTTAATAAAAGTTTGTTATTATGGCAAGCAAATGAGCTTTTTAATGATATTGATTTCCTAGAGCGTTTCCATAAAAAATAGTTATGGTGGAAATAAATTTGATCATTTATTTATACGAAGCAAATAAATTAAATGTTTTAAGTCTTTTTTCAAGAAAAATATTATTTGTTGGGGTATTTAAAGTTCATAAAATCAAAATAAGGAAATAAAAACTTGTCAAAATTATTAAAAGTTTAAGAAGATAGATATAAGTTTGTTAATTATTATAGTTTTAAGATAGACTGTCAGATAGCTTTTTTTTTCTTTTTGTATTATTACCCAAAGAAAAACATTTTTGAAATGTATGAATTTCTGTTTATTTTTCATCGCAATCAATTTAAATTTCCTCCTTAGAAATTCAACACAATTTAAAGCTTCGCTTCCTCGTGGATTATCGTTGTTAAGGTCATACGGATTCAACTATCCCGAAGTGGCTTATTGCTTTTTATATCTCCTATGCAATTCAATCTCTCTTTTCCTTTTTGTTTACACAACAGACTAGATTAATATTATTTTTTGATGGTGTTTTATTGTTGTAACACATAATTAATTATTCATAATAATATAATAATAATATAAACGTAGTTTCATAATAATATAATTTCGCTTTAGTGTGGCGCAGTATTGCCGCGTCTGGCTTTTGTGTAATTTAGCTAAGCATTCTATTAATCTCAACTAAAATGACTTATTTCATTGCAATTTCTCCGCAAATCGTAATACAAAAAAAAATCTAAAACATTTTTATGCAAAATATTTTACCAATGTGTACTCAAATTACTAGAGGGCTCCAACCCCTACAGGATGCAGCTCGCTCTCTGTATAAAAAATATTAGTTTATGAAAAAAATGGTGGCAAGATTCATACTATTAGCTTATTTAGTATGACTTAATTATTTAAAAGTCGTGGTGACTCAGAGGATAGAGTGCTAGCCTCCCAATATGGTGCCCGTGTTTAAATCTTAGCCATACCTGCTCGATACGAATTCCGCACCGACCACAGTGCTGACGTAAAAATATCCTCAGTGGTAGAAGGATTATGGGTTAGAGTCCGTGAGAGGGGGTTTTCCTCTTCATGTAACACAAATGAGGGTTAATTCCATCAGAAAGTCCACCACGAAGTTCAATTAATCCAGGCATTCCCTTCTTTTCTGGATTGAGTTCAAAATTACAAAGCTATGGAGTTGAACATAATCGTAAACTAAAAAATTGGGTTGACTGTTCAATGACGGTTATAAAATCCATAATTTAAAGAGAACTTCAGTAAAGTTGTTCACTAAAAAGCGATTTGAAATAATTTCCTGTATTTAATAGCAAGTACACATAAGTTATACTTTATTTATTTATTATTTTTCCGGAAAATTCAACCTTTTTGAAATAGAGATAACTGAAGCAAATATAGCTCTAAATTTTTTTTTTGTAGTCATAAATTTTTTTAAGCATTGTTTTAAACAATTTAATTATTGAGCTTCCTTCTTACAAGGGAGACTAGGGATGTGTGACTCTCCAATTTTGAAATAAACTAGTGGGATGTATGCCTTATGAGGAATAATTTTAGGGGGCAACATTCGTTTCGGCCCATAGAAGGTTCTATGAGAGATAAAAAATAAGTCAATATATAGAAAAATCGGTATTTTATTACTTCAATGCAGACTATTAGCTATTGTAATGATCTCATACTCCAATTAATTTTGTGGTACTTTCACGTACTATATAATGCATATTTATTGTCAAAATTGATTTCGAAAATTCTATATATCTGTAGTTTTTCAGAAAAACCTGTTAGGTTAATTTTAAAAAAATTGGCATCAAATTTTTTTCTTTTCTCTTTCAAAAAATTTTCAAATATAAAAACAAGTGAACAGTAATAAATTTCATTTGTATGAGAGTCGTTATATAGTACGTGAAAGTACCACAAAATTAATTGGAGAATGAGATAATTACAATAACTAATAGTCTGCATTTAAGTAATAAAATGCCGATTTTTCTATATATTGAATTATTTTTTATCCGTCATAGGACCTTCTATGGGCCGAAACGAATGTTGCCCCCTAACATTATTCCTCATAAGGACTTACATCCCACTAGTTTATTTCAAAATTTGCGAGTCACACTTCCCTTGTCTCCCTTGTTAGCCAAACCATTTCTTTCATAACTTATTGATGCAAACTTTTTAAACTAAACAACTTTTAGTAACTAAAAAATTTTTAGCAGCTAAAATATTTTATTTGTGCTATATGAAAAAAAAAATAGTTAGCTACTAAATAAGTTGACTGTTTACCTAGAAAAACACATTAGCTTACATTTGAAATTTTTTAAAGTACTTAGATATGTTTATTCATTTTATATTAAATTTTATTCCGATCAATTTTTTAATTGCTTGCAGGAATTCTTGGAGAAAAAAACAATTTTAAAATCAAACAATTTTAAAATCAAACAATTCTTAAGAAAATTCTTTTATTTATTTATTTATTTTTGAGTTAACTTTTTTTCGCTTTTTTAAAACTTCAATTTCCCTAACAAACTAGATCCTAATAGTCTGAAATGAATGGGTATTTAGTGAAATTTAGAAGTTTCCTTCAGTTGATGTAACATTTTAAAATCAAACAATTTTATTATTTCTAATATTTTCTTTAATTTACTTAGCTTAATTTATTTTAAAACTTTTTCGATGAACTCGTTTCCCATGATCTAAAATAAGTGCTTGTGATATTCAGTGTCATGTACTAGTTTTTTTTAAAAGATGCACGTTTTATATAAATAAAATAACATATACGAATAAAATAACATATCAGATAAAATAAAATATAAGATTAAACGATTTCTATTCATTTGAACTTTTTTTCTTTCCAAAAAGGGCTTTCTCATAGTACAAAATAAATGTCTGTAACATTCAACTATGTAATATTTTTCCTCAGAAAATTTCCAACATCACCTGTTAGTTTTAGATCCCCCTGAAATAAAACATGTTTCTAATTACATGAGTGTAAAGAAAAATTTAAATAAAAGAAATCAGTTCTACAAGGAGTGAAATCAACCATATTCCCATTGAATTCATTTATTTATTGCTTGTACAGTTTGTAAAAAAAAAAAAAAACACTGTGAGGTAAAATCAGAATAACTAAAAAGTAATCATTTCAATAAATCTATCATTGAAATCTATGGGCGGTGAATTGTGTTCATAGTTTTACTAAAATGTTAAAGGAAGTTTTGAGATAAATTAACATTACCTGACAGTGTAACCCTATTTTATCCAGCAGTGAAAGAAAGAGAGAGACAAAAAAGAAAAATCTAGAAATTCAGGCGCCAACTGACGTTAGTCTTTCTTTTTGCATAGAATTTATTTCGTCTATTTCGACATAAAAATTGAGGAGCTCCATTGATGGCATTGAAACAATTCTATAAAACTATATAGAAAAATCTGCTTTCACAAGATTTTTTTTTCTTTTAAGAATAAAGATAATAACTATGTTTATTGTTATTTTATATAAGTATTTGAATTTCTCTTTTATTTGAATTTGGTCCCTACTGACATATTTTTTCTCGAGTAGAGACTTCATTTTGAAAAAAAATTGTCTAGCCATTGATGGCGTGGAAATTATTCCATGATAAAATAGGGAAAAATGCTTTTAAAATTTCTTATATAGTTCTTTATTTTGAAAAGAAAGCAAAAACTATGGTCATTGGTACTTTTTATAAATTGCTATATTTACTGTTAGCTTAGACTTGGCACAAACCTATATTAATTTTTCTCGAACATAAATTTTATTTCGTATAAAAATTTATGAGCTCCATCGCTGAAACAAGTCCCTAAAACTATAATAGAAAAATCTGCTTTTACAAGATTTGTAAATTTTTTTTTTTACTTATTTATTATTTTTTAGAATAAAGATAATAACTATGCTTGAGTCGTGGCGGCTTATGAGATTGAGTGTGAATGAGGTGAATCTGGTTCGAATTCCAGTAACAGCTTTTCGATACGGATTCCGCACCCAGCTCTCACCGACCACAGTGGGGACATAAAATATCCTCAGTGATAGACAGGTCATGGGTTAGAGTTCCCTTGTCATCAGTTTGGGAGTGGGAAGTTTATCGTGGTTTTCCACCCCACGTAACGCAAGTGCTGGTTAGTTCCATCAAAACGTCCAATTTCACCCAATACTTAATCCAAGAAGTCGCTTGTCTTCTGGATTGGGTTCAAAATTACAATGCTACGGAGTTGAACATCGGTAGTCGTAAACACTAAATTGGGTTGACTGTTCAACGTCGATTATAAAATAAAATAACTATGCTTATTGTTATTTTTTATATAAGTCACTAGATTTTTCTTTCATTTTAATTTGGTGCCCATACAACATAACATAAGTTTTCTAACTAACATAACATAAGTTTTCTCGAGCATAGATTTCATTTCGATTTTTAAGAAAAAAAAAAATAAAATAAAAAAATAAATAAAAAAAAATTTAAAAAAAACTTATGAAGCTCCATAGACAGCGTATAATTATTCCGTTGCATTAAAATGGGGAAAAGCGCTTTCTCTTTGCTTTGAATTAAATAGTTTGTATGAAACATATGCAGTTTTGTTGATGTTTAATCTTAGATATATGATGTTTAATCTTAGATTTAAAATAAATACAAAGCAAAATTGTTTGAAACGCAATCGAGATTAAGTTAATAAAAGGTACCTATAAGAAAGACTTATCTAAACTATCAATAATTATTAAATAATTTTTAAAATTTTAACGATGCAAAATTAAAATTAGTTTTCAGTATCTAGGTTAAGTTACAATTACAAAAGTCAACAATCAATGGTAGTTTTTAATTCATTTTTTTTTTTTTGTTGCTTTGTAAAGTTAAATTTAGTATAACGCAACTAGATTAACAATTACTAAATTCAACAATCATTAGTTATTAGTATTTTTTTTAAAAAAAAAAGGTTTAATTATAAAGAGAAATCCCGTATAAATTTTCTCTTGACGTTTGGGCAAACTAATGAAACTGCGGTGGAAAGATGGTACAAAGTAACTAAGAAATAACAATTGGTAAATTGAACTAATTATAGCAATTAAAGCAACTAAACAATTACATTTTTGAAGAAAAAAAACAGCTATTTAAAAAAAAAAATTTTTTTTAAAGAATGGTTTAAATTCCCTCTAAAACTGGACTAGTTAATACAAAAATAATGTAATTATTATTAAATTCAACAATCATTTGTAAAATATTTTATTTCTTTTAAAAAGAATATTTAAATAAAAAATAATATTTAAATTTAAAAAAAACAAACATTTTCTAATCGAAAAGGGGTTTGATTTTTAAAAAAATGCATTGAAATCTCATATAACCAGAAATTTGGTTTAACCCCTTTGAACAAACAATTAAGATACACTTTCTCAAACTTAGATATATAATGCTAAAAATTGCCTAAGATTAGTTAAAATATTAGCCTCAATTATCATTGGATGCGAGTAAGTTAGAGAAATTCATATTATCTCGCGACATCTAATTATAAATTTTCATAGATGTAATTTAAATAGTATAAATATAATATAAATTCTACTCAGTTTTAAAAAAAAAAAACTGTTAAAAAAGAAAAAAAATTTTGTTGTCAAACAAGAAATGTTGAATGGGACGACAAAATAACGCTGAAGGTCAATTGGGCAGTACTTTTTTTAAACTTAATCAGAGGGCGATAAGTTTGTCTTTTAATGATCAAAACTGACACCTCCGATGATGAGTTTTTGGGCGACAGACTGTCAAACTATAATAATTCAAATGAAGATGACGAAAAACTAATTGTGACACATGTCAGCATTTAGGCAAAGAAAATTGATTGATCAAATATGAATTTGTGACAAATATCAGATTAAACTGATGCACTGTTCTTGTGCCAAAATTCTAGGCTAAATAATTCGAAATTTTTTTAATAACTCAATGTTTTTTTTAAGACCCTCGCACCGAAAATTCTAGATTAAGCAACTGGAATGTTTTTTAATGCACCTAGCGCCAAAACTTTCGGGAAACTCGAATGTTTTTCAGTGGCTATTGCGCCGAAAATTCTTGACTAATTTATTTGGCTATTTTACAATGCTCTTGCGCAAAACTTCTAGACTAAATAATTTAAAGGTTTTTAATGGCTTTCGATCAACTATTCTAAATTTAATAACTCAAATGTTTTTCTCAGGCCTTTGCGTCAAAAATTCCAAATTAAATAACTCGAATATTATTTTGTGCCTCTAAAGCCAATACTTTCAAGCTGGATAACTCGAATGTTTTTTCAGCAGCTATTGCGCTGAAAATCTTGACTACATTGAATGTTTTCCTTGCGCAAAATTTCTAGACTAAGTCATTCGAAAACTTTTCAATAGCTTTTGCCCCGAAAATTCTAGACTTAATAACTCATTTTGCTTCTGAAGTTTTTCGATCTATATATATTGTAAAAATAAAATAAATCTTCTTGTCGCCTAATCATGATGCAGATAGAAATAAATATATTGCAATCTCAGATAGGTGTCTGAAGGAAAGTATAGAATTTTCCCAATCTCTAAGGTTCACTCAAGGTTTTATTGCGGATTTTTAACATCTGTGCTTTAAGGTGTTATCACACAAAGGTTTTAAAGGGGGAAACACTTTTCTTTAATATAATATAAGAATCATTTTATTCAAACATAAAACATAAGGAACAACATTATTGTGTAAAACTTTTGTCTAAAACATTTAGCCAAGTGATTTCCGGGGCAAGAATCCTTGCAAATTTGTTTAAATTTCGTCTATTTTGTAGCAACAATCTATAACCTTTTATTGCTCACGAGACACATATCTTCTATAATAGTTTTAAAGAAAACATTTGTATATTCCTGTTAAATGTCATGATAGGTGTCGTGTAATTTTTGGCATATTTTCTGTGATTTTAGGAAGTTAAAATACAGCACTTCAAAACACAAGATAATATTAAAAAACGTCATTGAAGTGAGTATAGTTGGCGACCTCAGGTTCAAATCATCAAGTCAGGAATGAAAAATATTATTTGTAATTTTGTGTTAAATATACCCTGAGATGCATCCTTAATAATCAGGTAGCAACTTTTTTTTCAAATTAAAAAAAATGTAAATAGCCAATTCACAAGCCCTTTGGTGTTCAACAAAATTATCTCTTACTGTTTATGATGATTTTATATGCAAATTTTAGCAAATACGACCTCATCACAAGCAACATAAGACTGACGAAACATTTTTTTAAAAAAATAATAATGTTTATAATAAAAGGTCAGCACAATTAACCTGTTTTAGGTGCGGTTTACTTGGGTTTCTCTATTTTTCCACTCATGAAAGGTATTTTTTTTTTAATAAAAAATAAATAAAACAGTTTTTCAAACAGCCAATAAAAGTATTTAATTTAAAAAAAAAAAAATAGTGAATCGCAAACAGGAAATTGAGTTAAGAACCGGATACACTTTCTTCCACCAATCCTTACTGAAAAAGGACAATGATAGTAATTTAAAAAATTAAAAAAGGAACATAATTTAGCGGAAATATGTCGTAACTATTACCTGCTCTTCACACTACCCCAGCGAGATCTATTCAGGCATATCCAATTACGATTATATGATTTTTTTTTTTATATAGACAATGCCTGTTCGTGAGATTGTGCCATACTTGTTGACGAAGTTTTCGTTTTCCTTCGTGATGGAAAAGACCACAAGGCAAACACGTGAATTTGTCTGATTTTTATTGAAGTACAGTTTCAAAAGTGAAATGACTCAGGATAAATGGCCTAGGTCTAGTGTTTTAACGGAGAATTCGAATCATAATCTTTTAATTACTGAACGCACTGAAGCGTATAATACTTTATCCTTTGAGGCACTTTTGCTGAAACGAGAGATAATTCTATAATTCATTTTCTTAAAACAAGACTACAAACTGCCAAATGGTTTTCTATAATAGATATCAGCCGTTATATTCTTTTCTTATAAGACATTTTGAAATACATTTGGTAATAAGTCTGCTTATCATTAGACATAAAATTGACTCTATATGCTTCCTGTTTGTTGCGTTATAAAATAAATCCTATAAGTCTGTTGTCCTCCTAGGTTATAAAATGTAACCTGTTATCATTAGACACTTTAAAATATGTCCTATGAATCTATTGTAATCAGGCATTATAAATGCGTTCAGTAAAAGTCTGTTATCATTAGGCATAAAATTGACCCTATATGTTTGCCGTTTGAGTAATAAAATAAATCCTATAAGTCTGTTGTTAGGTTATAAAATATAACCTGTTGTCATTAGACACTTTAAAATATCTCTTATGAGTCGGTTGTAATCAGGTATTATAAAATATATCATATAAATCAGATATCATCAATCATTATATACTATAAAGAAGAGCAAATGCGATCCACAATTTAAAGAAATTGCAGCATTTTTTAACAGTTTTATTTTTGCGTCGAACTTAATTTACAGCATTATTTTTCTCTTTACTTCAAAACGTACCTTAAGTCGTTTTGGTTACTGGCAATGAAGCCATTAGAACTACTATACTGATTCACATTGCAACAAATTCCGGATAAAATTTTGGTATACAGCACCGGCACTTAAGATGCATCATCTGTAAAAAATATTTTACCTTAAGATATTACATTGTAAAATTTACAGTAATATTTTTTTAATTAGAGTTATTCAGTGATTTTATGGTAATTATTACTGCAAAAATTGCCGTATATCAGATTTTTTGTTCCGTAACACATTCCGGTAAAAAATGGATTTGACGGTAAAATGTATGCCGGCACCCTGAGTGCCGGTGGTTTTTACAGTAATTATATCCGAATTAAAGTGTACACACAATTTAACTTTTTAGCTTCTTAGATATCTTATTTGCTTTTAAGAGATATTGCATGTGTGTAGAAATGTGCGTGGAGTGTAGGTGGGAAACAGTAACTAGTCTGCGAAGATAGTCCCAAACATTATCAATTGGATTCAGGTCTGGAGATCAGGCTGGTTAAACCATTAATATTTACGCGTTTCAAAAAATACTCTACATAGTGAGGTCTATGTGACAGTGCGCTTATTCCTTTAAAAATGAAATCTGAACCAATTGAAGTTCCAAAGAAAGGAATATATGTCTCCAAGAGCACATCATGCTCATACCAGTCTCAGTACCTCCTTCAAAAACATCGTAGTCTTTTGTCCATCCAGCATGATACCTTCAAATAATACCTCATTTTTGGAGTTTTTTCACGAAATTTTGATACAAAAACGGTTTGGCACAATTTCTCTGACAAAAGTTTCTTTTGCAGAGTGCACTTTTTGTAAAACATGTCTATATTTAAATTTATGTAAATTTTTATGTGGCATTTAATAAAAAAATTTTTAGTGCACATTTCTAACAAATATTGTTTCTATCTTTACTCGATTTCAAGTAAACCACAAAAACAAAACAGGTTGTACCATTACTTTTGGATACCAGTGTATGATATTCACAATATCTTAAAGCTGTATAATATGAAATCTAACCTAAGAATGAAGTCGGGTATTATAGGTATGGCATTTCTCATAAGGCATACGCATAATTAAATAAGATAATGACCGAAAATTAAAATTTTAGGGTCCAAATTTTCGGCTGCTTTCCTAACTAAACCAATAAGACGATATCCCCCAAGAATCTATATTCGTCAAAGAAGTATTTTTATTCAGAGGAAGTAAGTTTTTTTTTTCCTGATTTAAATAATTTTTTGTACAAATAAATAAGCATATGTAAGGTGAGTCTCTTAGACTGTTAAACGTGCAACTTAGTTTGTGAAAATCCGATAAGTTTAAAAGCTAAAGCGTGTGAAAGTTAATCAGATAATTCGCGTTTATTTCGTATTTAATTTTCAACGAATCAAGTTCGATTCAAAAGCGAATCATTTCCTTTTTAGTATCTTATCCAAAATCCACCATATCCTCCTTGTTGAATATTTTAATATTAAAATTTTTGCTCATCTAATAAGCGTCATAGATACGGGAGCAAGAGCAGGGGCGGTGATGCAATAGACAGTGAACAAGTGCACATCCTGTTACACGAATGATTCCGGACGCTGAGGGTGACCTGACAATGGACATCTAAATGACATTTATTGCTCACCTTTTGCCAACAATAGGGGCATTAATAGAGTCAATCTCCTATCTCCCTTTCATCTAAGCAAGGGAAACCCACTGACATTGGTTTTTACGAATTTCGCGAAAAATATTAAATTGTTTTCCAAGGGTCGGTACTTAAAGTGATCGCCAATTGAACTGTTCACATAATTTTTTAAGTTCAAAAATCATACATGAAATTTATTTTGTCTATTTCGAAATCACGTTGTTTTTATTTCTAATGATACGTGGACAAACCAAGCTCGCCAACCATTGGCCTTTCAAATTAAGTCAGGAATGTGCATCTTTCGCTTGACAAGAGAGCACCGCTAACGTGAAAGTAAATCATAGTTCAGAACATCACGAAAAGATGGCAGCACCTCTCATTCATGAGGCCACTTCCTCAATTTAGACATAGATATGAAGCGGTGGGAAATTTTTTCCAGCTCTCTGCACCGATGGTACTCGTTAGCACTTATATCGCATGTAGTGGGTGGGTCTTAGCTTTGATAGCTTAGCTTAGCTTTCTCTTTGATCGGAAACGTTATTACTTTTTTTTTAAATGGAAAAGAATTGAAAATTGAAATAAAATTACAACAGTACATTTTGCATAGTAAATTAAGATTTAAATTAAATGTTTCAATTCCTCACCTTTTTTTCTTTCTTATTCTTAAATTTTTTTTCTATGTTGAATCAAATACATATTTATATGGGCAACTTGCACCATTAATCTTTTAAACTAATGAAAGAATAAATAAGAAAAAGCGTTATTGTTTATAATTAATATTCTTTAAAGAAAGAAAATAAAAATTCTAAACATCAACAGAAATTCATCCTATGCAGTCTTAGTTCATTAAAATTTATTGGGAAAAAAACTTTTAAAACTATCGCAGTATTATTTGTTCATCATATAAATATACGTCAAAAGAAAATAAAAGCAAGATCGAGACACTAAAAATTGCGTACCTTACAATTTAAGCATTTTTTTAAATGGTATTAATATATTAACAACTAATACATGCTACCTTGTACGTGAGAATATGATGACTAGATCAAGTATTAACTAAGGTGTTTGTTTTTTCATTTTGCGCACTGTACACCAATGGTCAGAGTAGCAACCCTTTCAGTAGTTAACATTGTTCTTTAAATGTGATTCCTAATTTTATTAGCATGTCAATGACATTTAACATCGCAATGTATATATTTGTATATGATTTACCTTGAGTTTGGCGCAGTATAGCTGCTATCAGTTCTCTAGAGTTTCTTTCTACATTTACATATCCGATTTCTACAGATACCATTACAAAACATAACCATAAACAAAATAAAACTGTTGGTTTTACCTCACATTTTAGGTTTCTTTAATATATTATACTGTATTACATCGATTAATTATTTTTTTATACATTCCGGCAATAACATCCTTCAAATTATTTTTGGATGTAGAAAGATTTGACTCATTTTGAAATTCTACATTTACTTTTGGCTATCTAATTCTGATTCTTGCGTCAATAAACTGTACATCCAATCCAACCCCCTCCTTGTTTGCTTTTACATTTCCTACGCTCTTCTATTTTCGTGTCAGGCATAGTTTCTAGCACCATTTGAATGACTCATCTCGAGTTGGGCTCTATTGCAAATTTTTAAATTTAATGTATTACTGTATAGCTATTATTATTCACATTAGACCCACTCTAGATTTATTATTAAACGGCATACCAAATATTCGGCCTTACTTGGAACTTTTGTTAAATTTCTAATATCATAATAGCGCCCTCTACTGAGGAACGCTTTAATTAGTCAATTGAAACTCAATTCTCCTGCTAGCCTGTTTGGCTGCAAGATTCTTAATGGAGCTTGATAGGGTGTAAGCTATTTATAAATATTAGATAGATTATTAATTACAAATTTCATTGCCATTATATTTGCCGTTAATTTGACCAGCGACCTATGGATTCGTAAAACACCATACATGATACTATCATATTTTAATTTAGTGCCACACAAACGGACCGTAGTGCTAAATATAAAAATAATAATCATCCTAGAGATTTTAATAGCCATCTTTGCCCTCACTTCCCACGCTCAGCCTTTGGTGGGAGTGGAATACGACAATACCCATCTTGAACTCGGTTAATATGAAGAAGGAAAAAAAAAATGGGATGAATAGTACAAAGAAAAGGATCGAAATACAATACTCGGACGTGTGCGTTATTGTGTATGGAATGAGGGAGCTCGTGTGAAAAGTGGAAAGTAGTTAGAAAGATGGTGCGAGCCTGAATATAAATTACGAATCAAAAATTGAAGTAGTGAATTGTGTAGATTTTATCTGATCTGCCATATGGCCGTGACAATGTAAAGTTGATTTGCATAGAGAAGGGTTATGAACTTCTTTTCATTGGAGAACAATTCATTTTTGCATAATTTCTAATTACCAGATATCGGATTATTTTGGCAATTAATGGTAAATTGTGTTTGTATTTGATTGTATGAATTTTAAAAAGAGTTATATACTTTTGTGAATTATTATTTCTCCCCTTTTTCTATTTTTTTTACCAGCATTTTTCAATTTATGAATTAACATATTAACGAAGTATTAGTATTATTTAGTGATGTTGATAATTTTAAAATGTTTTTAACCCTTATTCATATGATTAACAAGTCATTTTTGTAATTAATTTTGTTTTCATCTTTAAGATAAAAACAAGGGTTAATGCATTTTCATTTTAGCCTAAATTAAATAGAAAATAGTTAAAAATGAAGGTATTGTTCTTAATTGTTTAAACTCTTTGACGCAGAGGGGACACCGACGTCTACTTTATACATACATTTTTACTATGCTCTATTTACAAGCAAAAATATATTTTGGTAAATTTTTAACTATAAAAGAAAACCGTCTAATAATTATTGAAAAAATCTGTTAGATTATAGGAATTATATTTGTACCGAAAAATAAAAATCCAAAAAATGTAGTTTGAAAAACATTTTCTTACACTCATGTTCAAAAATTTATCAATAAGTGATTTTGTAAATCAAAGAAACATCAATGATGAGTAACTGTTTCTTTTATATCTAAATAACTGCAATTAAGTTCAAATATCAATTATTGTTTGAAAATGAACCGTGTTTCAAAGATTTTTCCTTTAAAACAGAAAAAAAGACTGGTGTTTCATAACAACAAATTATTAAAATACTAAATATAATATTTTTCACTTATTTTGACCTAAATTAATACAAAATAATGAGAAAGGTATAGAAATATGTTTAATAAAAATTCTGCGTCAAAGGGTTTAAAAAACCTGAAATCAAAATGGGTACCGTAAACATAAAATTTGCTTTCCTTTTAAAATCACACATAAAGAGAAGAATGTTCTTGCTTATGTTTCTTAAGTGCATAAAATAGTTTAATAATAAAGTGTAAATTAAAAAGTAAAAAAAAAAAATAAAAATAAAAAAAATAATAATAATAAATAGCCGTCTAGACATCTTAAGAAAAAAAATATCACGTGGATGCTTATGCTCTGTTAAAATTTGGGCCTTGTCATTATTGCTCCGTAAGAATAAAAGGCTAGGAAACGTTAGTCAATGAAATATCGAAGACTTATTGTTTGTGTTACAAATAAAGCCATTGTTAGACCCATATTACTGTTTTCAACTCGGAAAAATAAAGCAAAACATCGCATTGGAAAATCTATTTAAAATTACATTAGCAGTCGCACAAATATTGTTAATTACAAATATTGTTAATTACAAATAAAATTAAATTAGCAGACGCACACATATTCTTTGGTTAAAAGAATACAGCTAGCGTTTCATTCATCGATATAATTTAAAGCTTTTTAAATCAAAAACTTGAAACTAAACTCTCAGTTGCAATTTCTTTGGAAAATCAGGAAGTTTTTGGATTCAATTTAAATGATATTTTGCTACAAGACATTACAGAAGTTGAACTTGTGTGATGCATAAATTATAATGGTTTTTTTTTTTTTTTTTTGTGACCCGCGAACTAAAATATATTAGTTGTCGTTTTTTTTTTTGCGGACAGTTTTCGAAAAAAATCTATATGGGTTTAGAATACTTTTCTTTAAATAAACATAATTTCTTCGTTTCTGGGAAATTTAACATACTAACGGTGCAAAAAAAATTTATTTCTTAGGTTTTACATCGAAGAAAATATTTATTCAAATACAAAAATAATCATGTATGTTGCTCTTTATTACTTTTTTTTTTTGTATTTTGTGAATATAATCTAGCATGTGCGTATCAGAAATTTTCTCGAAGAAATTCTCCCATTTAACTTTTTGAAACCACTCATTTTAGACGAAATTATTTACAAATAATTTTAAAACGCCTAAAAGATTCAATGAATATCATGTTTTATTTAAATTCCTTCAATTGAATATCGTAGGAGCGGAAAGGAAAAAAAAAATTTAATTTCAGATTCCCGAGAATTTTTTGTTGTTGCTATAATTCCTAATAAGTGGAAAAAAATGTTAATTTATCACAAAATTAAATTTGAAAGAAAAAAAATCTTGTCACAAGTTTCTGATTAGGAGAAGATTCAAAATGATACGTAACAAGCAATATTTGTAATGCTTGTTATTTTTCTTCTTAATATTGAAAAAACTTTGATACAAAATCTGACAGCGATATGTAATGTTCCTTCAAACATAAAAGAGTCCTATATAAAATTTTGATAAAGTTGCGGCCTACCATTCGACTGGGGTTTTTAATTTCGACCCCCAGCCACATGTAAGTTGGAAACCCCTGGTATATAGGTAAATATGGTTTTAGATATGGATACATAATAAGAATTTTTTTACTATTTTCGATTTAATTAAATACATTATTGTATATGAAACCAATATTACTTTTTTCTACATTCTTTTAGATACTGTGTATTTTAATGAGCACGAGCATGGTTACTCGGGATCATCAACCTCTTATCCAGTGATTTTTGGGAAAGTAACAAACTTGTTACATTTATTTCTAACAGTCAAAAGCTTACAATTTACAGGTAAACAGTATGTTACCTATATTTATAATTTTTGTTTCATTTTATATCTTTTTTTTTCTCCGAGATATTAATTTTCATTATAAATATATTTACCATTTATTACGAAGAATTAATTCTTTATTAAACATTAATTAGATTTTATAAATCCAGATCTTCCTAACTTACAAGTTATTTAGATATCTTCTTTCACTAGGCCTTTAATTATATTATTTATAGTTACATATTTTTTTGAACATGCTGATGCTGTACATTTCACTTATTACTTCTGCATTTTTAAATAATTGTGCTTTGTGTAAGAAATCGAAATTAGATTTAAGTTTGTGTTTTTTAATGGCAAAAAATGTCAATATTATGTTTATAATAAAAAAAAATCTGAATATTGATTTTTTACTTAATTTAATCTATTTATGTTGCCTAATATTATACTTTTTATTTGCATCAAAAAATGGACTCCTTGAAGTTTTGAATGCCGTTCTGGTGTTCACTCTCTTAAAGCAGACAAATAAAAATACATTTTTTTCTTAAGCATCCTTATCAGTAAATCTGCTTAAGCAAAGATGTAAACTTTTTTGATTCTACTATTAACTCCATAGATGTTCTTAAGTTTATTACAAAAAAATATATACATCAATTATTTTTAAAAAAAAGTTAATCCACCATACAATTTTCACTTAATTTTAGCTGTAGTATTTTATTTCTATGCTAGCATAATTTCTCCTCTTAACTTTACAGTAAATCGAATAAAAACATACTTATATGATCTAAAGTTTATTATACCGATTGAAAATTTCTGTTATTCAATATTATATGAGTTTAGAAGACAGTTTTATATTGAATACATGATTCTCAGTATGCATGTAAAAAAATATGGTTTTTTATTGTTATACATGCTTTGTCCAAGCATTTGTGCAGTTACAAATGCATATTTTTTATAATTTTAAATGTTGGTAGAATTTAACTTACAGCTTAGTTAGGAAAAAAAAACAAAACACCGACGATAAACAAAGTTAACAAGTGTTTACTGCACTATTAAAATTGCTTACTTTTGCTTAGAATTACCTAATTTTGCCACATTTATAAATTATTGATTTGATATAAATTACCGCAAATTTCGGTGTTCCCGTAAAGCCAGAAACACGGAAAATTTAACCATATTCTGATTGCTTTGACCATATTTTTATTAGAACACAAAAGCGTTATATTCTGTTCTGTATTCATCTCCAGTATTCATATAAATATTACATAATTTTCGCAGGTAAATTCATATCTTCAAATCTTTATGTATGAAAAAAAGCACGAGAAATACATAATAATAATCTATACATAATAATAAACGCGGCTGTGTGTGTGTCTGTCTGTAATCACAATATATCGCCCCAGAAGCCTCGCCCAGGCACGAAACTCGGCACATAATTGTGTTTTGACATAAGGAAGAAGTATTTTTTTTCTTTTTCAAAAATTTGGATTAGGTTTTTAGTTATCAGTCATTTTGTAAGAAAATCTATGCTTTTTCTTCTTCAAAGAGCCATGGTCAAAAAACTATTAAAAAATGCATATACTTTTTTCCACTCTTATAAATGTATGCTAATGCAAACCTTACAATTGAAATATTAATTTTCGACAACTTAAACCAATAATATACGAAGGAATTAATAATTTAATTGTAAGTTTCGCATTAGTTTACATTTATCAAGTCCCGCAGTGGACTGATCGTTAAGACACGGTTCCCAGCAGATCACCGAAGTCAAGCATCACTGGCTGCGGTCAGTGTGCGGGTGGGTGACCACTTGGATCAGTCTGCGTAGGGACCGAGGGTGTGCGGTATTGGTCCTCGTTAAACTGTTCTACCGTAAAGTGCTCGACTTCGCGTGCAGGTCGTTGGGCTACCGAAGCAGGGGTGCCATCCCCTCTGCAGAGGATCAAAATTGTTATGGCATGTCTTCGGATCATCTTCAGGGATGTTTCCCAGACCGTCGCCAATAGCCCATTGTGCAGCTCTAGTGCGACGTAAATTAACTACATCTACATCTATCAAATTGAAGGAAAGTTTAACTTTTGTATTAAAAATGTGGCAACATATTCGATACGTAAATAGAACGCTTCGCTTTGATATATTTGTCACTGTTCATAATTGTTATAAGTTTTTCTTCTTCTTTCCACGCTCTATTTTTTTTTCTTAAGCGAAGACGATAATTTTTGTAGCGATATAGAAATAGAAATTGATACCATAAAAAATTATATAGAAATAGAAATTGATACCATAAAAAATTAATTCGTTTTCGTGTTCTTTTCATGTGTTTAGCATTTTAGTTTTTTTTTTTCTTAAGCGTTGTAGCTATATAATATATAAAATAGGAATTTAATTGTTTTTGAAGGAACGATCACACTTACCTTGGATCTCTTTGGTTTTTCTATTCTTTATTTTAACATTTTTTATTAAATGTAATTAGTTATTTTCAGAAAGATTCAGTTTGCAGGTAAGCACTTAGATTTTAATATTGAAGTTTCATGATTTGCTTTCATAGTAATTGTTGTTCTAAAGTATTCGTTGACTTCTTAAAAACCCGATTACTGACATGGCAGAACCGCCTTCCAAAAAACTTTGTATTTTGTCAAAGAAAAAGATATTAAGAGATTCTCAAAGAAGAAGAAGGGCCCAAGAAACGTCTGTGGAACGTCAAAGAAGGATGGAACATGACCGAATTTCGACAAGCAATTCTAGAGCCCAAGAAGTATCAGAGAAACGTCAAAGAATATTAGAAGCGGATCGTGTCTCAACTAGCAGTGCTAGGGCCCGAGAAACGTCAAAGAAGACTGGAAGAGGATCGTGTCTCAACTAGCAGTGTTAGGGCCCGAGAAACACCTGAGGAACGTCAAAGAAGATTAGAAGGGGTTCGTGTCTCAATTAGCAGTGCTAGGGTCCGAGAAACACCTGAGAAACGTCAAAGAAGATTGGAAGAGGATCGTGTCTCTACTAGCAGTGCTAGGGCCCAAGAAACATCTGAAGAACGCGGAAGAAGATTAGAAAATAATCGTGTCACAACCAGAAATGCAAGGACCCGAGAAACACCCCAGGAACGTCGAAGAAGGCTAGAAGAAAATCGTGCTTCAACATCCCAAGCTCGATTACATTTGTGGCAAGACAAGAAAAACTCTTGCGGACAGTTGGCCGCCTTAAGCGGCTATTACCAAATAAAATAACGTTTATTTAATATTGAAGTTTTTAATATTTATTCGTAAAATATGGTGTATTTATATATGATATAGCACATTTTATTTAATACATTGTGCGACTTAACATATTTGCATAAAATGGCCCCAGTCACTCAAATCGGTTAAGAACGTCAAACCTTACCAAACATAGATTGCAAACTTCTTCAAAATTATAGTAAGGAAAAATAAACCAGACAAATGAAGGAGTATTTACCAGACGTTTTGTTCTATGCAAAATCAAAACATATCTTTTTAGATTAAATAAAAAATTTGAGAGTAAAATCAAAATTATTTTTTTTGTTTTGTTGTTAATTTTGTTCACTAGACACCTTGCACAATATGATATTTAGTTCATTTCATACAGAAAAAGCTATTATAAGATGTTTGTCGTTTGTTTTCATTTTAGTTAGTGAGAGCATTACTCTCTGATTTGCTGATATGCCAAACTTTTGACAACAAACAATGTACTACACAATTTATATATAGCATATAAAAAAATTTTTAATGGCAGAAAGTATCTTTATGCCGGTCATATATATTCTTTACGGTCATATTTATAAAAGTACTTCTTTTAACATCTTATCATTAAACGACAAAAAGTATTGTCATGTTTCGTGGCCAAAGCTTTGTAACAATCTAAAAAATAAAAAATCGACCTAAGTAAAAAAAAAAAAAAAAAATGAACACGTAACACTCAAAATATGAATGTTAAAGTAAACAAAGAATACAAAATTTAAGGAAACATATTTGCGAATGAAAAGCAAACAATCTCAAGAATTGTGATAGCATCTACTGGTAAGTGACCAAACATTCCTTCTCACTTCTCACGCTTAGAACTTTCAGTCAGACATCATATGGAACGCACTTAAGTGTTCCCAACCAATCATAATCCGCCGCCAGCCCTGAGTCCGATCTGTAAAGCATTTAGAACTTTTTTAAATTTTTATTTCATTATTTTTTTCTCAACTTTTATCGTCTGCTTTATTGTTCGGAAGGTAGACGTATAACTCTCTTTTTCAGACGGGACCGAAACGACATTGTGAGACTAAGAAAAATGTTTGTGGGGTGAGGGGTCGACAAATATGGGAGGGTGTATTTAATATCGTTTGAGAAATGCGATGGGCCGTTGTAAAAAGAAGGAAAAAAATCTTTCGAGCAAGAACAGGTATTACATTGATTAAAAAGGAAATGTCAAGAAAATTTAAATTATTCTTCATCCTATTCTTCATGCTTCATGAAATGGGCAGTCTGTTCATGACAAAAAAATAAAAAATAAATAAATAAATACTTTGTTTAATGTAACGAGAGGTGAATGTTCCTTACAGTTAATAAGCGAAGATATTTTATCTTCACAAAATCACATTTTGAATTAGCATTTAACGAAGTACTGTTGTCTTTTAAAACAATATTTTAAAATAATGAAAAAGTATTAAATTGATATAATTTATAAATTTTACTTGTAGAAAAATTTTCAAATAAAAAACTGTTCTTTGGTTTATCCGCAAAGAAGTGTATGAAAATTTTTCTTCTTAGAGATGTAATAAAAAGTTTCTACTTTTATACTTGAGCATGTAAAAAGACGATGCATTTTTTTCATAGCACGGCAGAACATTTTCCGACCAAATGTAAACACACGGCTCCCCTCTGCCATTATAGGCTTAACTACTCATTGACGAATAGTTTCTTTCATAAAAAGAGATATACCAGAATAGTATTATAAAAAAATAGAAAAAACACAGAAGTAAACAAAAACGTAATAGAGATCCTAAATTATAAAATGTAGAGTGTCTACTCTTTAAATCCACTAACCATTTCCCCCTAGTGTTGCTTGAAGGCAACCACTATGATTTGAGCGAAAAGAGGCTTAGAAAAAAGGGGTTGTGATGTCTCTATAGTGGATCATCTTAAGCATTATTCGTTCATGGATGTATCATATTTATTAAAAAATATAAATTAAAAACTGAAAATAAAAAAAAAATTTGAAAACAAAAGTTATTTCTAGAATCGATTTAATAAAAATACTGAAGGGACATCATATTACAATTTATTTTGCGTGCATATCAGAGCTGTGAGAGTTTCGAGACTCGAAAAAATCCGCTAAAAAATTGTATTGGGCTCCGAGGCTTTGACAATCACGTTCAACCAAAAAGATCCTCATAAAATGGCAATCAGTGGTGTAACCAGAGGGTGGTGAAGCGTACTGGCTTATGAATTTTTTTTTTAATTACATGAATGGCAGTTATTTTAAGAGACATTCGGTATTTTTATTCAAGAAAATGCTGCCTTTATTAAAAAGTTTACAAAAATTAAAAATTGTAATATCATTAGAATCATGTATTACAACAAAGAGAGTATGACTTAACACATTATAGAAAAATGAAGAAAATAATCAGTCGTGTAATCCCTGATAAGAACTGGCTACCATCTAAAAAAAAATCTTATTTTGCGACAACAGCATTTAAAACTTCCGATAATTTATGTATTCAATAGCGTTACATAATTTCATCGGATATCTCAAGTAAAAATGAATTGATATTTGTGTAACTCGAAGGCTAATTGAAAAATCTGACTCTTTGCAAATAGCCTCTGTAATTTTGCAATGTGGCAGACTATTTAAAACAGTTATTACAGTAAGCCTAAATACCTTCAAGCTAACTACGAAATGTTTCAATTACTGTTTAATCAGCCTGATTTATTTCAGGTAATTTTCAATGAAGCCTATAGTAGTGAAGGTTTAATGCAATTAAAAATAAATTTATGCATGTGTAAGTCGTTGGCTATGTGTGTGTGAGTTGTAATTGAATAATCTGACTCTTTGCAAACTACTGCTTAAAAAATTATTATAAAAAATGAGATTGTTAATAACCTTATTAAAGATTTATTGCAATAAGTATGCGCAAAATCAGTCTGATTCACACGTATGATGATATAAGTCTAAACAATATCAGACAGATAATGAAACACTGATAACTTACAGTTCAAAGAGCCAAAATTCGTAATTTGCCAAAGACAGGTATAAAGGTAAATATCTTTTTTTTTTTTCGTCAATTGAAATTTTCAAAACAGGTTACCAGTTAATCCCTAGCATATGCTAATAAGATGATTTTTAATTAGTTAAGTATGCATTGTTTCTTAAAAATACAACTCTAACAAAAAGCTTTCACTTTTACGAACTGTTACTTCTTGAACGAGGTCATCGGAACAGCTCCCCTTTCCATAACTCTCAATCATGATCATCTGCGTGTTCCAGTTTCTTGAAAGATGTCTTTGTTAGAACATTCTCAGACACTTAGGGGGGTCTTACTTCATTGCATGCTTCAAAGCGATAACTTAGCTTGTTACATACTTTCGTAATACCCAACAGAATGTCCGACAAAGGATTGCATAAAATTTTGTATCAAATAGTGGAATATTTTTTAGGTGAATGACATCATAACTTTAAACTTTTTTTTATTCACTTCTTAATTTGAATTCAGACATGGAATAAAAGTGGAAATTGAAAACACGGTTAACCTTTGCGAACACGTTTGATAGCTTACACGAATTCAGAAAACTAAAATCCTTCTTTTATATCGCACATTTTTTAACGAAATATTCCCATACTCCAAACCTTTAGTACAGGATGTTTCAAAGACAACCGAAGATTTTTAAATATCAAATATATTAAAACGGAAAGCGATAAGGCTTTCAGAATCTGTCCTTGTTCAGGTGAATAGAATTTTATTCTCACCAAATTTTAAAATTAATGATAAAGTCGATCAACAGATGGTGCTTCTGATTGGATGCTATGTTAGATGCCTCAATAGAGGTGTATAGTCATTGTAGGGCGGGGGGAGCAATTGAAGAAAAATAAAACATTTGGAAGTAAAATCTATATGCATATTTTAAATTTCTTTTTAGATAATGTAAGTGTAAAATATTCTAAGGTTATATATTATTAAATAATTATTAAATTTCAAGAAAATATTCTAATTACTTTGTAAACTGCAAAAAATATTTAAATTGTAATGATTAAACTTCTATATTAAAATAACGTCAGAACGTCATAATTTATCCTTCATAACATGTTTCACTTGGGGATCGTTCCGTATCGTGATTTGCCACGCTAACTACAATCGCCAAGGCGCCAAATTCATTTTTAACTTGAAATATTTAATAAAATAAAAACACGTTAGTGTTTGTCCGGGGGTGGCTATGAGTTTGTCTCTTTCTGAAATTTTTTTTCTTTTCTCTTTTACTTTCTTGCGGGCCGCTGCCCAGATTATTCTACCACAGATCACGATACGGAGATCTCCCCTTTCACTTGAGTTAAATATTCACCTTTTAAAAGATTTAATTTAATAATAAAAGTAATAATAATCTTGAAGTTCACGTGTCTATCTCCATTGGCAGGATGCCTGGGGTGAAGCGCCCTTCGCCCCTCGTTTCTGCATGCCACTGCAACTTCCAGACTATTTTTTATGCACCAAGACTAAAATCCTCGCAGATCGTGCAATATAGCAATTTAAATTTTTATTTACGTGCAAAATTTAGCACGTTGAAATTATACCTGAAATCTTCAAATAATACTTTTAAATCCTAACAGATTCCATTTGGAATTAAATTGTGAAGAAAAAATACCTGAACAATTGAAAACCTTGACATTCAATAAATAATTATACAGAGAGCCATCAAAATAGACCTGACTGCATAATTATTTGTTTCTTCTTTTATCTTTCGTAAAACAGAAACTCATTTTCCTAACCCTTGATTTGGCAGAAAGGTCAGGGTGCCTAGTTAATTACGAATGCGTTCTCAAATTTGCTTTGCTCGTTCGTAAAAGAAAGCAGGCCACTGCTGATACGTGCTATTGTTCTTTAATTTTATATCAACAGAAGAAACTAGAATCTTGAATGGAGAGTTTTCCTTGAACTTTCTATAGGAAATAAAAAAACACTTAAGTTTTTCAAAAGAAATTCAAATAAAAATACTTCTATTTAAGCTTTTTTGTTTTGAGAATTGTGAGGAAGACAAAACTATTTAAATGAATGTTTTGATTACTTTTTTAATAATATGTTTAGATGAAAACGAATAAAAAAAACGAAGCCGATTCTTCTATGTCTGATTTATTCTATTCCCTATAATTTAACATAAATTCTCTTGGACATGTTCTCTCCAATGCATTGACAATTTATCAGCTACTATTTATTTTGTTTGCAATCTCATAAGACGTTTTTTAAAATTTTCTGTTGTAAATTTTGGTTTCTGTCGATAAAATCAAGGATTAACATTCTAACCTATGTCACATTTGCATAAATAATAACTAATATAACTATGTTATTATTTTTATATAATAACTGAATAATTTTGTAAATAATTATTTTAATTGAATAAATGAATAATTTTATGATTGATATTTTTTTTACATTTTAGATTTTAATAGTTCTTGGAAACTATATTAAATATCAGTATCAATTATAATTGAATTAGTCTAGCTTAATTCATCACCGCTAAAACTTAGCATAAATTTATCATTGTTTTAACACTCGAGCTGATTATCGTATTGCGCTTATTATTATTAATTTTATACTTTTCTATGTTCTCTTATTCAACAACTTAAACTTGTTAGAACGATTTCGATAGAAACGCTATTATATTTAATTCCATGTTGATATACAAAAACAGCAGCCAATATGAACAAAAAAATATTATAATTTCTGTGATAACTTTTATTTCAATTAAAAATAAAAAAAAACGAAAGAAAACATGCAAACAAAAATAAATTTAACTATCATAAACACAGACTGAATGAGTACTTTTTCAATCTTAATTAACACAATGTATAAAACAAACTATAACTAATAATTTGAATTGACGATAAGGAAAATAAATTAGACTAACATTATCTTCGCTTCAAAACAGGTGTTGCCAATTAGCTATAAAAAAAGACATATTCAATTTTTCTTCTTACTTTACGAATGAGTAAAGACTAAATAGATAATTAGTCATCATGACTGTTATCATTCTCTCAAAAAAATTTTATACAGAAGATAATGTAATTTTGTTATTAACTTGCAGTTCAAGTTATTTTTGTTTCTTATTAAACTTCCTTGTTGTTGTTTTGCAATCGATAAATATTAATCAAGCGGAAAATTATGTATTTTAAAGTAAGAAAATATTTGTTTACGATAAATGGATTTTTTGTTCAAATTATTTTGAACTATATATATATCCATGCCGTGAAGAATTATCTTGGCTTTAGAACATACGAGTAACTTAAATATTTTAAAAATTATTAAACTTTTTTTTAAAAAAAACTTCCAATTTAGTGTCGTTTTTCCATCTAAATGAAAATTATCAAAATCACTACCTTATTCTCAATTTTTGCAAATTTAGGTTTTTAAAGATTAAAAAATTAGACCACAAACTCGTTTCATTTTCAAAAAACTATGGCTCTTCCTCATATCGATGTTTTGCGCCATTTTAAATATAAGCGTAGACAGCGCTTGCTTTAGATAGGCTAAACTTGTCCTAACAGTCATGAGTTACAGTTGCTAACTCACAGCAGTTATAAAAATGGCATATTATTCGTAAACAAGCATCATTTCATATTACGACGGAGCCTTCGAAAAACAGGCTCTTTAAACACCATGGAAAATGGTGTCCTCTACGAACAGACTAGAAAGCTTTATATTTTAGTCGCCATACTATTTTATATATACATATCCGAAGACTTTCCTCGCATTTGCACTTGTTCTTCGTCTGCTTGCTTCAATTGTATCAAAATAAGGGGAAAACGATAGATTATTTAATAATTGCAATTTAAATTGATAATTGCAAATAAGTGCATAGTTTGATTTGAACAAGGCTGCATAATTGATTTATTATCCAATGAAGGTGCTATTGAGATAACTAGCATATTTTTTTATGATAGCATATGTTTTTCTAAACATTTTAATAACAAATTCCCCTCGATACCATACGATCGTGTAAAAAATTAACTGAGACAAAAACTAAATCCACTCTCACTTGAACAATGTGAGTTTATTGTATTTACATATTCTCTTGATCTTTGATTGTACGATTTTAAACCTCGAAATACTTGAAATTATATTCATTTAAAAAGGTGGTTCATTTAAAAACAAACGCTTTTAATTTTCACAAAACTGGGGCTTTTCTTCAAATTGACGTTTTGCGCCATTTTTAAAATAAGCGTAGGCAGCGCTGGCTTTAGATTAGATTAAACCTGACCTAACAGCCATGGGTAACAGTAGCAAACTCGCAGCAGTTATAAAATAGCATATTCTTTGCAAAAAAAAGCCTCATTTCATATTACGATGGAGCCTTCGAAAAACAGCCTTAACATCACCACCATCATTCATCAACCAAGTTGTTGCAGGAAGACTGACTATTCTCGACATTAAAATTCATTTATAATATGAATTAAGATCAAATATTAAGGACGATTATTAGATTCAATTCTTTTTTTAAGAATGAACAAGTAATTCAACTATGAATTTGCTGTGTAATTAAATTTGTATTTGCTGTATGAGCTGATGATTTTGTTATTATTTTTGTAATGTCACTTCGTAAAATAAAAATTGCATTTAGATATTTGTATTTTCTGTGTGTTCTGGTGATTGCGTTATTCTTTTAATGTTCCTTTTTATAATACAAATTTAAAATTAAAATCTGAATTACTTAGTAAAATTTGCAGAGGTGGAGCTTCAGCTTGTTATCTAGAAACGAAGCTGAAGCTAGAGCATCTAAACTTTTCGACTCCAGGTCTCTGCACTATAAAAAATTCCGGGTCAAATTATGCTATAAAGTACCGGCACTTTGAGTGCACCATCCTTACAATCCATTTTATGATACAATTTTGTACTGTAAAATATCACACCGTATTTTTTACAGTAATATTTATTTCATTAGAGAGATTCAATGATTTTACGGTAATTATCAATGTAAAAATTAAGGTACAAAGATTTTTTGTTCCGGTAAAAATGGATTTTACGGTAAAAAGTACCATAGTACGGTAAAAAGTACCGTAGTACGGTAAAAAGTACCATAAAAGTAGGTACCAGTACTTTTTAGCGTAATTTGAATTGGAATTTTTTTACAGTGTGGTGCTTGATTCCAATACATTTATGATTTCAATACATAAAGCTTTCACGGTGTAGAAGCTTGCTGGTATTTAAACCAATATAATGGATTTAATTAAGACCTCAAAATTTTGATTAAAACTTAAGTACAAGTTTCCAATTAAGAAATGTCACTGATTAAATTTTCGATGTTGTCAATATTTAATTCGGAGTAATTACCATTTTTATAAAGGACACATCAAATATTAGAAATGTCTTATTAGAACATTTTTCATACACAAGGAAATACATCTTGAATATATGACTCTCTCTACAACCTCTTGACCACAATAATTTTATAAATCTATCCCTTCCTGTACATTTGAACCTATTCGATCTGTGTTTCTAGTTGATCGGTCGTTAACCAGGAAGAAAAAAACTTTTTTTCTCGATTAACTGATATTCGATCGCATAAAAATTCAATTGATAAAACTCAGTTGACTTTCTCAATCAGTTTGAACTATAAGCTTATAGAAGGAAAAGGTGCTCATTACGAATGCTACAAACGCGTTTTTAAAGTATCCTCCGTCACATAAGTTGTGAAAAAAAGGTTTCCTCTGGAAATATTAAAAACACGTTAATTTCTGAAAGGAAAGTTTATTTTCTTTCCATGAGCTAATTCTCGTTTATCTTGAATTCTGATTAGAAACTGGTATAAATATAAACAACGTTTATTTCTATAAGTTATTAATGGTATTTATTAAGAACAATTTGAAACAACGTTTTTTAGGGTTTCATATGCTACTTTTGTAACTGCAGTAAATTTGTAGCAGTTAACAGTTATTAACTGCTAGATTAAGGTTTCTAAATTTTTCTCTGTGCTAATTATGAAAATGACGGATAAAGTCAATATGTTAAAAAGCCACCGTTATGTGAAAAAGTAAAGCATTTAATGATATAATATTTTAATGTTTGAAAAGTTACTCCAACACTTCATTGTTTGGGCTGAAATAAATAAATTAATTAATTAAAAATAAATAAATAAAATATAAATAAATAAATCAAAATTGAGAATTTACTCTATAACAAATTTGATTCTGTTTTGAATCAAATTTGACAAATTTGATTTTTATTCTGTCTGTTTGATGAATGTCTATGATTCTGTATAAACTGTGATTCTGTTTCTCTCTGTGATTCTGTATAAACAAAAAAGGCTCCAAACTAAATTGATCAATCACTTATCGTTTTTGTAGGAGAAAGTAGTTAAGTTTCTAGTGCAGAGGTTCCCAAATGGTGTTCCGCGGAACCTTTGGGTTCCATGGAAGAGTTAACGAGATTCCGCGAATGAGTACTTTTTAGAGCCAGGGACGAATTTTAAAACCTTTGATTATATTTAGATCCAACATACAATTCATAATTTATTTAATCTTACGGTTGCCTTTAAGAAATTACTTTAAGTAAATGCCAAGGAAATGACAAATTTCATTTTTTAAAAAAATATTTATAATAATAATCTCTTGAACAAATTATGAAATGAAACAAGCATTTATAAAATATTCCATTAGTATTTCCTATTGCGCTTTTCAAATCAAAATAACTAAATTCTTTAATAAAAAAACATTGTTACCATAGTAATCATTTTCAGCGTTTATAGCAGTTCTTTTAAATTTTCGTTTCGAAGTAAACCATAATTCGGCTTTAAAAAAAAAAAAAAATATTTTCAATTCATGTATATTGCAGCAGAAACAAGTTCATTACACGACTAGATAAAGCACAAGGACTTAAAATTTAACTGTCGGTCGTAAAACCTAATTTAAGATTATTAATCATAAATGTTACCATTTAGGGTTGGGTGTCGAAGAATAAATACCAAAAAAAAGAGTTTAATTAAAGACAATTATACAATTAAAAAAAAGAAGGCACATGATGAAAACTTTTGTAGAAGTACATATAGAGGCGTTGAAATAACCCGATAAAAAAAAACTGAATTAATAAATCAAACCTTGGCTTGGATCAGATATCTGTAATAAATAGTCGTGTCCACAACAGAGTAAAAAAACACAGTCACCAAACTCAGGACATCTTGAGGGGTTCAATGCTTTTATTTGCAGAGAAAAAAAGGAGATTCAGTATTGTTCACAATTTAACTGGGACGGAGAAGCGGTATACCTTGGCAGGTGGGCGGTCAATAATTTGGAGCAACCAACAAAAGCACATGTCCGAAAACATTCTGAAGGATTCCCTTTTTGTTAAGAAGATCCCATGCAACTGGCTACTTTAGTGGAGGAGTAAGCATGATTAACTTCACCAATTCCGGAGTAATCCTCACTCAGCGATCATCTATAAAATGGAACCTTAACAACTTTAGAGGAATCATCACTTAGCGATCATCTATTTAATGGAACTTTAACAACTTCAGAGGAATCATCACTTAGCGATCATCGCGTAGGTGGTTATTTTTGAAGAAAGATGAAGTTTTTTAAAAAAACTTAAATGAAGGCCGTGACGACAATCAGCCATGGCGTTGCTGACACCATATTCCGACCTCGGGGGTGAGGAGGGAGTAAAAATGAAATCCCCGTTAAGCGGAGAGACGTGATATTTGAGACGACTCAATTCGAATGCCCCGATCCAAAGAACTGGGCCGCTATTTATATCATTAGCCTAAAACACAGCAAGAATCATGCTTACGCAGGGACTTGAAGTGAACTAAAAAAAGTTTAAATGAAATTACAATTTTGAACTAACTGCGACCACAACTGCACTACTTCGCATGTGCAACATCAAAAGCCGCCGAAGGTCAAAGTCGTGAAGGACGAAGGACAGCAAGGCGTCAGAGATGAGGGGTCAGGGGTCGGCTTTCTTTTTAGGTCACAATTTTGTACCAAAATCCAAATGAAGTGACGCAATGTCACAATAAAAAGATGAAAAATCTTCAGTCCTCTAATTCAATATTTTAAATATAGTCTTTTATGCCATAAAACTTTAATTTAATTAACCTTAAATTTATTCTTAACTTTTTAAAATACAGCTCAACTTTATTTATTAAGTAACCTTACGTTATTTATAAAGTAAGGATTTTGCCGAAAGAAGGTTGATTAATTAGGGTTCCTTAGCCGAAAAAAATTGGGAACCATTGTTCTAATGAATTCTCAGATATCTCTCTTCCTAAAAGATCTCAGAACCTCGAAATTTCGGAAAGGTAGATAAGATTTTGTCACCAGTTTCACCAAAATGGTCGCCAAGTTCTAAATGGTTCCACAGTCAATGACAGCACTCATTTTCTTTTCCTGTAAGTGTAAGGTTAAAGTGCATAAAGTCGTTAAGCTAAATGTGTATTTATGGGAAAATAGTGCGTGATAATTGGGATAGGAATACCGATCGTTTAATAGGAATAATGCATATTAAGGCTCATTTACTATCAGGGTCTAATTCAGGGGCTCTAATGCATATGGAATATGATTGAATGATTGTGGAACATTGATATACTTCAGCCCCCTGACTTAGACAACTCTATATTCTGGATATTTCTGGCTAAGAGTGAGCTTTCAACACAAGTTTAAATGTTAATTAGTGTGAAGTTAACTAAATATAACGCCGTATCGCATATCGATTTTGTCAATATATAATTCTTTCTTATCTACATCTTTTATTTAACCTAAATTTATATTTGTTTATGTATTTTATCGTAACTGTGATTATATTGTGCAACTTTTGTGTACTGATATGTGCAACTTTTTTGCCAAATTAGTTGATTCCACATGGCTTCGTGCATGTCTTTGTGTTAGGTAAGAAGTTAACCTGATTTTTCTTTTTAAAAGTATATGAATGGTGTAAGTTAGAAGTGTTTGTAAAAGTGTTATAATGTGTCACTTAAAGTATTTGATTGGCTAGGCTTACTTCAAATCGAATGGAAAGAACAGTTGATAACATAAATATCACGTTTAAACAGCCAATTAACCCACGATGTCTTCGATTGCAAGTATCCAATTGTCGATTTTAAACAAAATTTAATATTTTTTTTATATATTTAAACTACTTGACTGTTTAAAAGTGCAGACAATTTATTTTCTGCAGGGTCGCATATATAGCTTAAAATAAAAGCTTTGCGAGATGTAATTAACAGACATTAAAATGGATAAACCATTGTTCATTAGCGCAGGGCCGGATTAAGCGTACGCGGGGCCCTAGGCCATTCAATTTTTTGGGGCTCTTCGATTAAGTTGTTTTTCTCGTATATTTTTTATTTATTCAAATATAAAAGTATTTATGTATCTTTTCATTTAAGAAAGCATATTTAAAATTTAAATAAATAGTAATAAATTAAATTTTACTTTATTTTGTTGAATTAGAACTAAAAAATAATCATAAAATTTTGAAAAAAATTTGAATATATATTTGAAATTGATTTTTTAAAAAAAATTTTTTTTTGTTTTTCTTAGTTTTTTTAAATTTAATTTCAAAAAATTCATTTTAAGGGGGCCCCTAATCATTAGGGGCCCCAGGCTATGGCCTAGTCTGGCCTAATGGGTAATCCAGCACTGCAATAGGGAGATTTATGAAAAACTAAAGCCGAAGCTACAAATATATTACAGCAAAATTTGAATTTATGAAGATGAAAAACTACTTTTAAACTTATAATATCCAAAAACCACTTAAAGAAATTAAATTCAAAACATTGGCTTTGAGACCATATGTTTCTAGTCCAAAATATAACTTTTATTACCATTTTTGTAGCTTAGCTATATAAAATAGTTAAAATCTTCAGATGACATCTAGATCTATTGATATCTAATGCTTTAAAAGTGAATTCGAAATCAGATATTTCTTTTCCGAAATACAATTTTTATTATTATTTTGTAACTTATCTATGGAAAAGAATTATAATCTTCAAATGACATTTAGATCTGTTAATGCCTGATACCTTAAAATTGAATTCCAAATTCGGTATTTTTGTTCCAAAATACAATTTTTCTTATTATTTTATGGCTTAGTTTTGGAAAATAATTATAATTTTTATATGACATCTAGATCTGTTGATGTCTAATAAATGCTTTGAAATTGAATTCGAAATTAGGTATTTCTGTTGCGAAATACAACTTTTATTACTATATTGTAGCTTAGCTACGGAAAATAATTCTTATCTTAAGATGACATCTAGATCTGTGATGTCATGTGCTTTAAAATTGAATTAAGTCTAACTTCCTAATTTTTCTTCTTCTTAAGACATGTATTTTTTTTTTTTTTTTTTTTTTTTTTTTTGCAATTACTTTGAATTTCTTGATCTTCTTAAAAATGATGGAAATTACTTTTGATCTCTGAACCAGGAAGTGAAGACAAATCGTGCTAAAGGCGTAATGGCTTTATGTCGGCTAAAGTTATTCTTCAATTTTAAAAGGCGTGGAAATTAAAAGCTTAGATGAAAAGTAATAAAATAAAGAATTTTGTGCATTAACCTCGAGTAATTTTACTATAATAGGACTATTTTGAGAGAATTAAACTTTCCCGGAAATTTTACGATCTTTTTTTTCCTCCTCAAGAATGGCATTTTTCCTGTTTATTTTAGATATCTACTTTTTTTAAACAAAAGTTCGTTGACCTCCAAATAAAAAAAAAATATTCTAAAAATGAAATTATTAAATATCAATGCCTAATTTCAGCATTTGTAAGAGCTTGAAAAATTCATCAAGTACAACAATCCACTAAATTTCTACACATTTATTAAACATCACATTTTCAAATAAATTAGTTATCTTTTCGATTTTTATTTATACTCCAGCCCTTTATCAAACGCAGTTTCCATGACATCAATATACTCCAATGAAATTTTTAACGGCAAACTTAGTTTATAACACGGTTTAATTTTCTAACTTCGATTACGTAATTTCGTTTAAATTTTGCACAGATTAACCGCTTCCGACTCCTGCATTATTAAACTCTCCATTCCATTTGATAAGGTGCAACAGGACGTTTTGTTTTCTTTTCCTAAGGTTTATCCTATCCTTAATTGAAAGACTGTTTTATAAGTTTACAGGTGAATATAAAGATAACTATGTGAAAATTTCCCAAAACTCGTTTAAATTTACTAAGTTTATATTGATGTAAGTTTGAAAGATACAACCTTTTCGGAATCGACAAACTTAGAAATGAATTAATTTTTCGCAATTTTTAAATAACTCTTTCTCATAAAAAATTTTTCCATACTCACAGACTCGATAACAACTTCAAGTTGCATCCAATTTGCTCATAAGCATTGCATTTTTTTTAAAAATTATATAAACTAAACATTAACACTCCACTAAAACACTGAAGATTAACATACTATTTTCTGCTAATTAATATTATTCTAACTCTTATTTAATTCCGAGCTATAAATGAACTCTAATTCCGAGCTATAAATGAAGGCAGAAAATTCCAAATCTTTTAGAAAGCAATCATTTTATATTATTTAGATTAAAAGAAAGTAAACTGATAAATGCGATAAAATATTCAAAAATATCCGATTAATTAAACTTAATTAACTCTGTAGCTATTTTTAATTATTACATAAAAAATAATAACCTGTGGCCGTGGTAGCCACTGTGGTTAGAGAATCGGACTTCAGTCCAGAGGCTGGGACTCGATCCTCAACTCCGCTAAGACCCACCGTGTACATGCTGTATACGTGTTCGTAAAATCTGAGGAATTGAAAGTCCTGTGGTCTGTCGCTGAGCCATGAGTACTAGGATCTGGAAAAAATTTCTTAAAAAATCAGGGGAGATTCATAAAAAATTTCTCGAAAAATTTTCTTTTAGATTTATGTCAAAATTGTGGGTGTGGCTTCACGAATGTGTGGTGCTGCCATCTTTCCCAGAGTTTTTGAGCTAAGACGTACTGTCACCCTTGCGTTGCTCTTTTGTCAACGAAGGACGCACATTCCTGATTTTGTTGGTAAAAGCCAATGCACAGCGTGTTTGGCTTGTCCAAGTGTCATAGGAAACAACAAAAAGATAAATTTCAATCTTTAGCATTTTTTTTTTTTTTTTTTTTTTAATTATTTTTTTTTTTTTTTTTTTTTTTTTTTTTTTTTGTATAGTGTATTTCTTCACATTTTTGTCATGAAATAAAGTTCCGTTGACTGAAATAATAAGACATATTTATAAGACTGTCCAAAATTTACTTAAATCAGATATTTTGCCTTTCTTAAGGTTTTTCATTATAATTCAAAACTCCAATTAATGAAGGCAAATCCAATCATATTTTTTTTTATAGACAATCGCTTTATGAAAGCATACAAAAAGAAAAACAAAATCATAAAATATTTTTAAGTGATAAAATTAAATCAAATGTTGTCCAAAGTATTGGAGGAAAGATTAAAAATAAATTAATACTCAATTTTCAAAATAATTCCATTGGTATTTCACAGTCAATCTCGAAATAAAATGACGTCTGAGCCCCTGAATATAAACTCTTAAATGTGACGTCTAACTTTCACCTTTTAAAACTCAACCAAAGAAATTCTAAATATAAAACGATTCTTTTGTCAAAATGTAGTTATTTTTATGCCCTGGTAATAAAGGATTTCTGGAATTTTATCACTCCTTTCCCATCATCCGAATTAACCCTACAAAATGAATAAACTTTTCAAATTAAACTCATTGGTTAATCAATTAAAATTAACTCAAATTAACTAAAAATTGAATGAGCTTTTCAATTAACTCATTTTTTTCACAGTCAGTCCCGAAATAAAATGTTTTCTGCACCCTTGAATAACTGTGATGTCTAACTTTTATCTTTTAAAACTCAACCAAAGAAATTCTAAATATAAAACGACTTTTATTTCAAAATGCAGTCATTTTTATGCTATGATAATAAAGGATTTCAGGAATTTTTAATATTCCTTTCCCATCATTCGAATTAACTCTACAAAATGAATAAACTCTTTAAATTAACTCTTTGGCTAATCAACTAAAATTAACCCAAATTAACTAAAAATAAATGACCTTTTCAAATTAACTCATTCGCTTTCACAGTAAATCTTAAAATTAAATGATTTCTGTTCCTCTGAATAGTATCTCTTAACTGTGACTTCTAACTTTCGCCTTTAAAAACTCAACCAAAGAAATTCTAAATATATAACGACTTTTATGTGAAAATGCAGCCATTTTTATGCCATGATAATAAAGGATTTCAGGAATGTTCAGCTTTCTTTTCCCATCATCCGAATAAGCTCTAGAAAATGAATAAACTCTTATTCATGTATTTACGTCACATTTTGTTCCCCACTTTTGGCGCTTACAAATAAGGTAAGTGGCTATACTTGAGAACAATTACTGTTGACGGAGTTACTTCAAATGAATCTAGTGCGTACAAATATGGAAGAGTTTTTTTTTTAATTTTATTATTATTCTAGTAACCCAGGCAAAAGTAAATTGAGAATGTTCGAAGATTTAATCCAAACATTTCTCATCTTTGATGCAACATCCTTATTGCTTTAGGTCGTACGACATTTTATTAGCTAATCATCAATTAGTCACCCCAAGGGAGTGACAAAGGCGGTACCCAGAAAAAATCTGCTTGGGCAAGGAATTTTTGGTTATTTTTAAAAATGATAAAGTTTTAGTTGTTATAATTATTCATTCTCACGTGAGAGTTTGATATTATGAATTGCAAATTATTTTAGTCGCATGAGTAGTATAAAGCAGTAACAATACTCAATATTTTTTAAATATAAATCAAGAAAATAAAACTATTTAAACTTGAAAACTGAGGACTTTTTAATTAATAGTCAAATTTTAACTTATGAACCCTTCGCGAGGCAGAAAATTTGAACCAAAATTTTTGTCAAAAAGAGTCATAAAAATTTTGGCCATGCATGTCTGAAACAAAAAGATCTGCTTTATCTTTATATTTTTCAAAATTTAAAGTGGTAAATTAAAATCAAGACGCTTGGCGTGATTTGGCTACACAGAATGAATAAATAAAAAATATGGCGCTAAGAAAAATCTTAAATTGGAAGCCAATGAACTTAAAACCCAGAAGAAGACTTAAAAAGAGAATGTTGGATGATGTAACTAAAGACCTACACATAATGAAAATTATCAAATGGAAATCAAAGACTTAGAAAGGAAGGTTTAAAACGACATTGTTGAGCAAGGCAGGGCCTACATTTGGCTATAGAGACACCAAACAAAAAGCGGAAGAAGAAAATGATTTTTAAAAAAAACAGCAAAGTTTCATAGATAAAAACTATTACAATTTTAGCGGTTTATTTTGTTGTCGAAAATAAGTGGGACATTTTTAAACTACTCTTAAAAAGGTGAAATTGAAGTTTTGATAAATTGAGAAACACCTTATTAACGCCAACTAGAAATCTAATTATACAGGGTGTTTTATAGTGACCACCCTTAATACAGATTTTATGAATCCTTCTTAAAAATAATTTCAGAAAAGTATGCGCATTAAGCGTCCCATATTAATAGTCAAGCGTGGAAGAAACATAGTGTCTAAAAAAACGTAACAGAGTGTTTCCCGGTATTAGATACGCAATAAAATTTGTAGGGTTTGGGTACCCGTTACCAGGTAATCAAAATCTGGCCGGTTACCGAGTAATTGTCGGGTACCCAGTACATCTCTTAAAATGAGTGAAAAAAATAGGTTTAGTACTCAAAGTTATCATCCATTTTTATTGCATGCATATTTAGTTCTAAAATATTTCTGAGCCATATGTTATCTTTTTAAGTTACACTCTGATCACCTAATCACGGAATGTTCCAGAAGTGATCTTTCCTTCTTCCTTTCATTCCGTTACGACTGGAGAAAATTAAATACAAATTGCGCTATAGCGATTAATATTCGCAATAAGACATCCGGGGGGACAATATTTTGCACAATTTTATCACTTAAAAATATAATTTTTAGATTTTTTTTATCGGTGTGTATGCTTTTTAAAGCGATTGTCTATGTAAAATTAGAATTGGACTATTCCTTGTTAACCGGAGTTTATTATAAAAATTAAAAATTTAAAAAATAATGTTTGGACATGTTAAGGAATTTACGAGTAAATATCGTATTATTTGAATCTAGTGGATTTTGTTTCATGATTAAAAAGTAAGGAAATACACTATAAAAATATCCAACAAAGTACAAAAAATGCTAAACATTAAAACTTATTACTTTTTATGTAATGCTTAAAAACAACTAAAAAGTTAATTAAGACTAATTGATTGAATTTTTTTTAAAATTATTTTATCTCATTTTTCAGTTTACTTTCTACAAAGCTACACATTTCTAAGCAGAAATCGCGATTATTCAAAGCTCGGATCTCATGAAAACACATCACTTTACTAAGTTCATCTGAAGAACATATCGTCATTTACATTTAGCGTAACTATTCTGCCATTAAATTCTACATTTCATTTAAACTGTATAAAAAAAATCTTCTTCGATATCTTATCTAATGTGTCAATTGCATTTGGTGTAGCTATTATGCCATCAGACTCTACATTTCACCCAAACTGAATTAAAAATCCTCCTCCATATCTCATATAATTGTCATTTACATTTGGCTTAGCTATTCTGCCATTAAACTCCACATTCCATTCAAATTGTATTAAACATCTTCCTCGATATCTCAAGTAATATGTCCTTTATATTTAGTGTAGCTATTATTCAATTAAAAGCTACATTATTCCATTCAAATTGTATCAAAAATCTTCCTCAATATCTCTTGCAATATGTCACTTACATTTGGCGTAGCTATTCTGCCATTAAAATCTCATATAATAATCTTAAAAATAACTGTTTCGTCTGCATTTTTCGCAAATTAAAGAGTCTCTCCGTAATTAGCTAAGTGCTCCTAGCAAAATAATGGACTACTTGATCAAAAGAAAAAACCTAACTGTTAGAAGTTTAAAGCAGCAGCTATTGACCTTAATTATTGTCCTTAAGGGTTGAACTGAAATCATAACTGGTCTTTAAGATACAACAAGGGAGAAGCAACGAAAGCTCGAAATGTGCCACCCTTGAGGGTTCTGAAGACTATATGATGCAGCAGCAGCAATTCCTCTCTCTTCTCAAATATAACTAAAGAGATCGTGATGTTTGGACTCGAATAATTGTGGCGCAACCTCCTTTTTTGGACAATTAATGACCAGAATAAACAACACTCTCTGAAAAGGCATCATAATTTTTTCAGTAAATGCATATTATGCAGTTAAATGAGTTGTTTGGCAGTGTTAATTCATTTAAAATTCTACCTTTGCTTAATTAAAAATTTGGTTCTGTTTATATAGCATTTTGGAATGCCATACCTTGGATCTATTTTAACTTTTTATATTTCCAAACATAAAGTTACTTAGATTTACTCAACTTATAATTACTTAAGTTCATTAATTTATAACTTAAGTGACTTAAGTTATTTAGATATTTTTTCAGAAACACATAATATGTGTTTGTCGTTTAATATAAATTTATTTATGAACTATTCTATCATACACTGTACATTTTTTAAAAAAGTAAAAGTCAGAAATACTGGTCTGAAGTAGTGTTGTACCTTGTACCACCATATATTGTACCCCTGAACCATATTGGATGTTTTTCCTTTGTTAACACTTATTTAGAGTTTTCTTTCTAAACTTTGTTTATTGATTGAATTTGAATATTCTTGCAATTTAAACAATTTTCAAGTAGCTTAAACTAGTACTGTAACTGTACTGTCCTAACCTGTTGTGATCCATTAGACCCTTTTTCACTCTTCTAGAAGCTCATACCCTCCTTTAAAAACTCATACATTATATTTATTCATATTTTAACAATTTCGTAACGGGTTTTAAAAATTAAACAAGAAAAACAAAAACAAAAATTTCGTTTGTCTGAATGGTTTCATAAGTTTTTTTTTTTTTTTTTTTTTTCTCATTGCCAAATTTTTCAGCAAAATAAATGCATTATACTTCAATAATTTGAAAAAAATATCAGTATTGTAAATTTGATATTTTTTAAAGCGAATGATAATTTGGTACTTATTTACCTCATTTCTTTTTCCAAATTTAAATACAGGGTAATTCAAAATGAATACATTGATTACAAACGACTATAACTATTTAATGAAAACGAATTTATCCCGTGAAATTTACATAAAATGCAGAAGGAACTTCAAAATTTTGCAAGCACGTGTGACAGAACAACATTTAGGCTGTAGTCTATTTCACGCCATGCATTCTAAAGCCTCACCGACTCAAGCACATCACAAATGCGTTTTTTTTCCAATTGTTTTGGGCATGGGAAAACCAGAGGGTCTGTCACATAACCCCATAGATAGAAATCGCAGGGTGTCAAGTCCGGAGATATCGGTGGCCAAGAGCAGAGAACATTGTCGGCATCTCCACTTCGACCAATCCAAGGGTTTGGAGGTGTTGATTTAAAAATGCATGAACTATCGTACCCCAGTGTGAGGCAAGTCTAAAGAAAATAGAAGGGCTTGTTCACTCCTTTGAAGAAACTCTCGCCGCGCCAAACCTTCGATTTTCGCCTGTCACATCACGGTGGCGCAACGCTTGAGATTATACTTCAGGAACGAAGCCTTCGGTCTAACTAGCTTTAACTAATATTGGAGCATTCCTTTTTGTGACATATTCCGAGACATTCTTTGTTTCCTATAATGATTTTTCTCAGTTTTGTGACGTGAATTACAAATATTTAAAATTATTTATGAAATGCTGGTTTGTGCGATAGCAATTTACAAAAATTCTGATAGAAACACAAAAGGAAAAAATATAATTTTCCATGTGTTCCCTAAAGTAAATGAACAACTATGTAAAGAATGGCTTCAACATTGCAAACGAAATGACCCAGTTAATATTAAATATGAACGAATATGCAGTAAGCATTTCTGAAAATAAGATTATGAAGATGATATGAAAAATCGTTTGCTTGGATTGCCGATTAGAAGGATTTTAAAATTGCTCTAACTCTACCAAGTGATTCTCTTACCTAAGGGAGGATTAATTGTTCCGTCAGCAGCATGGATGGAAGTGTGTTAAGAATTTGAGAAAATTTTTCAAAGTGTGCATGGGACAGAAAAGCAAAAAGTGTCATCAAAGAACTTTATAAGTGAATTTAAGGGACGACATCCCGCAGTGAATAAAACAGCAAAACGCTTATTTTGCATTTCAGAACTTTTATAAGAATTCACCATCTAAATTGAAACCGCCCAGCTACTTCAAAAAGAAAGGCAGACGAAAAAATTAAAAAATGAATATGTCAAAGAAAATAAAAACTTAAATTAAAAGTATTGATAAATAATCGATAACATTCTCCTAGTTTCATAACGTAGTTTTTAATGTAGTTATTCTAAATATTTTTTTATAATTATTGTATAATTATATTCTTTTAAATTTAAATATCCAAACAATTGTAAAATTTTTAGTATTTTTATGAACTTAAATTATCATTTTGTTAAAATAATTAGCGTTTAAGGTTGTTGTTTCCTAATGATTAAGTATAAACAAATTGCCTTTAACAGCATATTTTAAAATCAGGATTCTAAATTTAACCCAATTTTACAAATTATTGTTATCGAACAATATGTAAAAAAAAAGTGTATATGCTAAAAAAGTGTCGATATATGTGTTACGGCCAGATCGCGAATTGGCCGGCCCTCTTGGCCAAAGTCCGAAATTTTTTTTATTTCGGGAATTGGCCGGCCAGATCGCGAAGTGGCCGAGGATGGCTGGCCAAAGTCCGAAATTCTTCTTGATTTCGGAAATTGGCCGGTCAGATCGCGAAGTGGCCGAGGATGGTTGGCCAAAGTCCAAAATAATTGAAGCGATCAGTGAATATTTTACTTTGGCGGCCTTTTATAATTGTATAAATAATTCTCATAAATCTTCTACTTTAAAAATATAAAAAATAGAAGTTTTTAAATTGTCTATTAAACAATCATTAATTTAATAATCATTATTAAATTGTCTATTTAATTGTCATGCATACACCAAAGGTCTTGTCATACTAGGTCTAGTTAAGTGCCACTGTCCGGTATACATTTGCCCGGTATACCCTACACTGATGTTTTTTTAAGGTTCAGTGCCCCTGCCCGGTATACATTTGCCCGGTGTACCCTACACTGATGTTTTTTTAAGGTTCAGTACCACTGCCCGGTATAGATTTGCCCGGTATATCCTACACTGATGTTTTTTTAAGGTCAAGTGCCACTGCCCGTTATACATTTGCCCGGTATATCGTACATTGATATTTTTTCAAGGTCAAATGCCCTGCCCGGTACACATTTGCCCGGTATAATGATTTTTTCTTCCAACTTTGGCTGATCTTCCCATAACAATTCGCGATTTGGGCGGCCAATTCCCGAAATCAAGAACAGTTTCGGACTTTGGCCAGCCATCCTCGGCCAATTCGCGATCTGGCCGGCCAATTCCCGAAATCAAGAGCAATTTCGGACTTTGGCCAGCCATCCTCGGCCAATTCGCGATCTGGCTGGCCAATTCCCGAAATCAAGAAAAATTTCGGACTTTGGCCAGCTAATTTGCAGCGCTCTTGGCCAATTCGCGATCTGGGCGGCCAGATCGCGAATTGGCCGACTTCGGACTTTGGCCGTAACATATGCATTAAATCTTTTTTTTAATAATAAAAGTTAAAACTGAAAATTTTAAAATAAAGTATTTATAGCGTCATTTTAGTCAACGAGTAAAATATTTTTATTAGTTTAAACTGATATTTAATTTAATATTTTGGTCAAGAAAATTTTTTACACTATGTTTTTGAAAGGAAATAACATTTTAATTGCATTAAGTTTAAAAGCTAATATTAAGAAAAAGTCAAACTTATTTTTACAGAGAGAATGATACAAAGTTTTCATACTATCTTTGTTTGCGATCTCCGAGATCTGTGCGCAGCGTGACGTCATGAGGAGGGAAATCGTAGTTTCAGCTCTAAAGAGCGGAATGAACTAGCAATTCTTTCTTCTCTTTTGCCCTGAGTGTGAGGGTGCTCCATCTTGCTGCAATATGAAATCCATAGAATCAGAGGTGGCATTTAACCATACCTCAAGCACGTCAAGATAAACATTTGACGGAACATTTCGCATAAAGAAGAAAAGAGGACAGTACAATTTACGTGATGAGATCGCGCCGAACACATTAACTTTCGCTGAGTCACATTCGTATTCAATTACAGTGGAAGGTTACTCATATTCGACTGTTGTGCCGATTAACATTCTCATTTATGTGGAAGGTTGCTTCATCGTTAAAAATGAGACGATCAGACATTGTTTCATCCTCCATGCTTTCCAACATAAACGTAGCGTCATTCATACGTTTACCGTAGTCTTCCAGTTTCAATTGCGCACAAGTTGATTTCTGTACGGTTTTCAGTAGCAGCCTCTGTCTGAGAACACATCATACCGTTGTTTATGACATTTGTAACTCCCTGCTGCCTTCATTCATCGATTGATGCTCGATATGAGTGGTAGCTCGATATTTGGCGCGAAACGCCACCAACCGATTCATCGATTCTAGGTTGCCATATGCTCTCAGGTCATAAAGAATATTATATCTTATGTTAATATAAGGGATAGGGGGAATTTCCCGATCGTTAAATACATATGATAAAGCAAGAATAGGACAAGGAAAAAGAAATATCAAATGGATATAATAACATAAGTTAAAGGTGCGCTATTAAAATAAGATATGTACATAATATTTACTATCTATTTACAAAATTATTTACATGTTTAAGTTACACTAACGGGTGATTAAAGTTGTTGTAAGGCTCTGCTACAACAGTGAGCCGGTCGTCCTGGTATTCAACCACTTGTACCGGGTTGCTCACTGTACTGAACTTAATGGAAACTATGGCTAGCCCGGATCAGACTCTTTTCAGGGTTACTCCTTCACCGGGTTTGCCATAGTCCAGTGTATATGCTGTGTGTGTTTGTGTTTTAATTGTTATATAATTTTGAAATTATACAATCTGATAGTAGGAATGCCGTTAGTGGGCTGTGGTTACTATTTTCTTTAATGAGACTAATATCAAAGATTTGCTTAAAGTTAGAGGTATTACATTCTTTAGCATCACTAAGGAATTTGGTGCTGAGTTTTGCCATATAGCAATTTATATGTACTCAATTTTAAGGTCTTTTCTTAGTAGTCTATTACTGATTGCTTTTGGGGCTCCGGTCATGTATCTAAGTATTTTTCCCTCAGTATTTGAGAGTTTATTCTTTAAGCTATTACTAATCGTGGTTAGGGCAAGGCAAGCATAAGTTAATATCTGATACATCGATTTCCATGGGCTTCGTTCATATATGAGGCAAATTCTTTCAACGTTTTCCGCTGAAACACGTGGCTTTCCGCTACTTTTCCCTTTGCACAAACACCCCATTTCTTCAAACATCCAATACCATCTGCATTATGTTATTCCCATTTGGAGGTTCTTGATTGTACCGCTGACGAAATCTTCTCTGCACTGTGATAAGAGAATGACAATTGTTAAATTCTAACATGCAAAATGCTTTATGCACTGAACTCGACGTTTTCACTAATGAACTCGCGCATGCGCAGGATTCCTCTTACTGTGCCTTACGTAAGGAAATTTTGAAGATAAATCTATATTCTATGCTAATCTTTTCAAAAAATTATTTTTCTTTAAATAGTTATAGCTGTTTGTAATCGCTATATTCATTTTGAATTACCCTGTACTATCGGGTTTTATTTTTCAATTACATTGGTTGGAGAAAAAAAAAAGCTACTGAACAACTAAAATCTAAAAAAAGTGTTCAAGCACATCTCTGGAAATCCTGAATTGGTCACGAACACAGCAGATGATGCTTTTTATTACATACGGGGTCTATCGTAAAAACAGCCCTTTATATGCATTTTTAGAATCCTTATCAGAAACGATTACAAGAAAAAACAAAAACACGTATCTAATAAAAAAGACAAAAAATAGCTGAAAGGTGATTACCACAAACACCTTCAAGTTGCAACCTGCGATTAAACATGTTTTGTTGTTTATTTATTCTTGCCTTATCCTGTATTGTGATTTGTCAAATTTTGTTACCGTTTTTGTTTTTTCATCGCTTAAATAGTGATGTTCGACCCCCAACATCTTTCTTTGTTTTCATTCTTGATAAGTATTCAAAAAGTACACATTGTGGGTGGTCTTTACGGAATACCCTATATATTGTAGGCAATATTCTTCCACTGGGTTTCGGATATATTTAATCTCTGTTACTCTAGGTAGATGCGGTGCAGAATACAAGTCTTTTCTACCCATCTAAAATATAAGATGCCAAATTCGAATAGGTTAAAAAAATAAATGCGTGATAAAACACGTTCACACGTGTAAAGCGGTAAATTATTAAACCTAACTCATTGTCTCAGTAAAGATTTGCAAATCTTGAAGCAATTTTTCAAGTTCTGATCACTAAACCAAAAATTAAAGAGATGATTCTCCTTTTTTTTTTCTGCTGCATATATTGTCATCCATTAAACGTAAAATAAATTGTAATGCGCAAACTGAAAAATAACAACTCAACTTATGATCCAATGACGTGAAATGCGATCGTATTTCGGGGTAATAGCGTGCAATCTTGATAGTCATCTTGATCGTAGGAGCTACTGAATTAGCATATTAGTGGTCAATCTCAAATATGCTAATTCAGTAATTCAGCTCCTACGATATTCTAATAAGTTACGAAACCTGACACAAAAGCACGCTTTATCTGTATATAGATACCTTATTTCTACGGATTTTTTTTTTTATTTAAACTTCAAAATAGGAGAGGAACCGTAATCTGAAAAATGTGGTCTCAATAATTTAGTCAGGAGTGTGGTGGAACTACTTTCAGCTTTTTGACGTTAATTTTACTTTATGCGCTTGAATTCTCTGAAACTATATTTGTGCAAATTAATAATTAAATTAGAAAAAAAAATTGCATACAATTGTAAAGATCATTTGAAAAAAAATTATTATCATACTGGAAAAAGTTTTTATCAGTATGTAATTTAAAAATGGGGTGTAAAAGTTTTAGTTTTAAGGTAAAAAAAAAAATCATGTAATTTTAAAATATACGGTTTTGAATGATAAAATCCAAAATTTTGATGTAGTAAGTGAATAAATATGGATCTGAGAAAGGACTGAGGGTACGCGTTATCGGTCTTCGTTACTGTCCTACCGTAAAAAAAAAGTGATAGTGCATTAATGGTTCAGTCTATTACCTAAATTTTAATCGAATCAAATTTTCATGATTGCAGTTCTAAATTAGTTCATTTATGTTGCTATTATATAACGCAAGATAAGAATGATTTGATTCTTAAAGATCAAAACTAATAAATAAGATAATAATAATAAATGAGATATCGTTTTTTATTTTATTTTGAGAACTTAAGGAGATGATCTCAAGTGAGGACATAGTTAAATGCTTTGGAGGCACAGTCGGTTAAGGGCGTATGACGCTGGTGGAGAACGGTAAAGTGCATATTGTGGTGTGTGCATACGCAGTAATTTACGGGTTAAATCTGTCGTAGTAGATTCTCATGGGTCGTGGTGTGAAAGAGCACCAGTTCAGACGCAGTCCAAGTTGTCTGACTAGGGTCAAAATTACGTGGTATTTAAACCACGGCTTTTAAAAGGTAGAGCCCTGGAAAATGGGACTAGGTTCTTGACCATTGTTGGTTGATGTGATGTGAAGACACAGGGTGATAAAGGGTTAAGTCCTATCCCTTTGACCGTTCAGGTACCATGTTGGTACTTGAAAATCTGAGATCTAAACATTATTAACAGTGTTGCGTACTTGACATATAAAACTCATACTACATTGCCAAATGCAAGGAAGCTGATGGAAAAAAAAGCTTTTGAATATGAATGCAGTCTCAGTTCAATGCTCTAAGAAAATAAAATTAACAAATTAAATAAAAACCACATTTCATGCCAGCCTTTTCATTATATCGAAATAAATGTTAACGGAGACCGGCAAAAGGTGAATCTCTGAAGAGTGTTCAAATGGAGTCATTTTTTTACAAAAAGTTTAGCTCTTTACGATCACCTAAAAATAGTCATTTTGAAAAAAATGAAGTTTTTATTTTATTTTTTATTTTTAAAAAGAAGGTTCTGGTTGCCAGCTACACAACATTAAATGAACTTTCTTTAATTATCAAAGTTTCTTGAATAACGGTGGTCGTTGACTTGCGGTTTTATATTTTTTTTTTCCCTACATACAAACAAAAAATAAATAAAAAAAATAAAGAAGTGAAAAAAGAAGAAGAAAAAGGTTTGAAATCTTCATGCGGAACAATTCACCGTTCGGAAGAATACACAAAATTTGTTTTGATGCGCAACGAAGCAAAAGGTGTAATTTTAACTTGATTATCCTACAAAGGAATTTCAGGTTCTGTTACTTTCAAGCCCTTCCATTTGATTTTTCGGTTTAACACACGTTCAAATACTCTGATAAAGAGATATAATTATATTTACTTAAATCAAACAATAAATGATTGAATCAACAAACAAGGTTCATTAGAGATCAAGCAGATGGATACTTAATGTATTTTGATAAGTTTTTTTTTTTTTTTCGATTCTTAAATATTGAATGGCCAATAAATAATACGAGATAAATCGCATGCCAGTTGTAAAAAAAAATATTATACTCTAAGCCTTTCTACACTTTCCAAACATAAGATTTTAGGAATGGTTAAGGAAAGGTTCAAAATTATTTCGTAATTTTGAAAGATTTTTCAAGGAAAGTTTAGCTTTATTATTATTTTTTTTTTAAACAGAGTTAGAAAAAAATAGAGTCTCTCAAAATTCATTAAAATATTCTGCATAGGCTTCGATCTCTATTCTTTTCGATTAATTTGTTTAAAAATTTATCATAAAATATTAACGAAATAGCTTCAATTTCACCGTGTGGTGTCCGGGGTAGAATAGCACCAACGTATTCCCGGCGTGTCGTAAAAGGCGACTAAATGAGTTGAGCGCAAGGCCAATCCCCTTGCCTCATAAAAAATCTACCGATTCAGAAAACTCAAAGAAAAACTTCCAGACCGGCATAAATATGACAAATTCGGTGGGACCGACATTGTGAGAACTATTAAAGCATCACGCATTAGGTGGCTGGGCTAACTCTTCAGAAATTCTGATGCCGTCCCTGCAAAAAAAGTGACTTTTTCCACAATTGAGGGGACGAGACCTAGGGGACGGCCACCTACGAGATGGATAGACGACGTTGAAAAGAATCTCAAGCTGTTGGGAGTCAACCGATGGCGGGCCGTCGCACCGGACAGGGCCAGATGGAGGAAAATCTGCGAGTCAGCCTTGGCTTGTGAAAGGCTGTTGCGCTTATGAAGAAGAAGAAGTACTTCACTTTATTAAAAAAAAATATTCCCTCCCCTCCAAAAAAAAAAACATACAACTAAAAAACGTACAACAAAAAAGCAAACAACAAAAGAATGAATACACAAGCATGCAACTGCGTTATATCCCGATGAAACTAATAACTTCCCTTTTCATTGTTACCGAAAAATTTTTAAATTTCGAAATCCTCCTGAATATAATGATAATTATTTGAATTATAACTTATAAAAAACTATATCATAAATTTTATCATAGTTGAACGTACGATTGATTGATAGATTTGATTAAATTACTATATTAATAAAGAAACTATCAGTAAGTTAGTTTTAAAAATAATTTGTTTAAATAAGATGAAAATTTAATTAAATCGATGTGCAAATTAATATAATATTTTCTCTAAACTATCTTGTTCAAATTAGATTGAAGTGACCAGGAACCGTAAAATCTTGAGGACAGTCCTCGAATTTCATTGATTGTTGTCAAAGACTTTTAAAGTTTTAGTGGACAGAAAATGACCGAGAACTTTAACGTGTGTCCTCAAATTTTTCCAAAAATTTATATATATACAGTAAACTCTCATTTATGCTCTACCTCATTTATGAGCCTTTTTTCATTTATACGACGAATTTCACAGGTACCTGCTCAGTATATAAGAAAATAACGATAATTATCATTCATATATGCGTCACAATGAAAATAAATTTGTCAGTTATGAGCCATAGTTTTTCATGGAATAGCAAAAACTTTTTTCTTCAAATAGAAAAAAAAAATCACTTTTTTTTTTCAGAAAAAAAAGTTTTGAGATTAAAAATTTAAACAAATAATCAATCTTTGCTAGAGCTAAAAAGTAATGTGTTTCTAGAGTGCAATAGTTCGTTTTTCTTCCCTTTGCAACCTTTTCTCCTTTGTTGTTTCCTGGAAGACGTTCCTTCTACGATTATGAATAGGATGTCTTATCTGTTACACCACACCCATTGGCAAATCGAAAAACCTTGCTGTTTTGAAAAGAAGCCCATCCAAGAGATCTGCCTAATTTTGCTCACATAAAAGTAGTGTTTTTTCCTGCTCACTGTTCGAGTACAAGAAGACATTGATTCGTCGATATCTTGCCTAACTAGAAGCAGCCAAATTAGTTACTATCCTAAATAAAAATTTAAATTCTTGATGCAATAAATATGGTATGCTCTGCATGGAGAAGTGTTGGAGATTCTAGCATAAAGGTATTGATTCAACAATGAAGGATTTCCATTTTCTGATGGAAATGAATATAGTGATCAAATCAACGAAGTTGAAGAAGATAGGGATATCGACCTTATTGATGACGAATAGCAAACATTGCTGATGGAATGGTTGATGACAACGTGGATTATTATAATAATGAAGACGAGGGGAAAGTTCCTCTAATCATACGAAGGCGTTATAAGTTTCAGACATTATTCAAGACAATTTGCTGTTTAGTTCAACAATTTAAATTCTAATTTCTTAGTGTCCTCAAATCGTAAAATGTTTCGAGGACGTTCCGCTAATACATCTTCAAATCATGGTTTATAATCCATCCTAAATGACGCATGAGAGGTCGAGTAAAATGTTAACTGGCAGCTTTTTTCTTCCAATAAATCATTTTACACAATTTCAATAGTTTGCACAAATATATTTTTTAAAATTTATTTTCTCAATGATGAAAATTTTAAATTCGCATATAAGCCAGTCTGTGAATTGGAGTCGGAGTCAAGCTCTCAGAAAACTCCGAAGTCAGAGTCGAGCATTTCTACTACTGATTACAGAACACTAATTCAAATCTTTATTCATCTCAATTCATCCCAAATTATCCATCCTTCATTTTTCACATTTATGGTTAGCTCTGTGAAATATTAAGATCTAAGATTGCATTTTCGTATATGTTATTCCAATCGTTAGATCAAAGTTTATTCAGTTTTGTTATTTTTTCCTCCTACTTACTAATTATGCAAACCTACTTATTCATCTGAAAGCATGTATGAATGAAAAGGAGTAAAATTAATTCGATAAAAGTCTTTTTCAACAATGCTTTACCCACATACGTAAACAAGGAGTCGAGCCCACGAATTCAGCTTTTAAATTGATTGTTTCTGTAATTAACGAATAACTTGAACAATACCGATTGCTATTAGTGACTATCTTCGCTTTAGACTAGGAGTACTTTTTTTTATATGGATATGCTTAAGGTATTGAGCTACTAAGAACGTTTGAAAAATGAGAATATTTCGCACTCACGAAGAGCCCTTTAGGATCAAATACAAAAAGTTGTAAGGTTTAAAATTTTATTTTTAGCTTAGCAAGTAGCGAAACATCAGTGCATTTCATTACTTTTGGCTGCTTTTACAATGCTGAATCTCCTGTTAGTATTTTTGTAATCGTGGTGGTAAAGATTTCGATTCCCCTGAAAACCCGAATGTTTCTTTGTGTTATTTTTTTTCTTTGTGTTATTTTTCTCTTTGTGCTATCTGATGATTTTTATTTCCTATGAGCTGCACAATCAGTCTTCCCGATCAGCAGACCTAGTGCGTTCTCCAGAAGTGGTATCCACTCTTTCATGACCACCACAATGGGTGAGATACCGTTGGCGATGGTAATTTGGACGTCTAGTTTCTGCCACACTAGATGGCAGCACCGAGACTCTATTTGGATGCTAAAGTGCACTAGGAATTTAATTTTGCCGGAAATGTCAAGAGCCAATAAGGCACTCCAGGGATCTTTCACATGCCGCATAATCATACGACATGTCCGCTGAAGATTTTCTGCATCCCGAAAATCCGGTGTCAGGGCCAGGGATCAAACCCGCACACTTGGACTCAGAAGGCCGATGACAAACCAACTGCGCCACCAGCTATCTGATGAACAAATCGAGATAAATATTTTATGTATGATTATTTTTTTATGAATGAATAAAAAATGTTTCTCTAGCTCTAATATGCGGTTGCTCTAACTACCTCTTATAGCCTTATAATGACTCCTTCTTAAAGATTATCAGAAGGCAATATCTGCGCACCACACTTTCACAATTTGGAGCGAAAGGCAGATAGTGTTTATAATCACCCGGTATCCATATTACTATTTTTAACCACCCAACTGTGCGTTAAGCCTTCCGACTACAAAACTGCATTGGATGTTATATTAGGGACCATTCACACTGGCTGTGAAAAAATCACAATTGGAGATTCAGAGATGCGAATGAGAACCTGATTGTTGGAATATCGCGAAAAACTCGCCAGTCAGGTTTTCGTTCGTTTCTCCTAATTTGCATTCTGCTTTTTTTTTTTTATCTAATGAGAATGGTCCTTTAGATAAGAATTAGAGTAGATAAGCAGCCGATTCCGCGCCTCCGATCACCGTCTAGGAAATAAGCGATCCTGACTGCTGAAAATTTTTTCCAACGAAAAAGGTGCAGCAATCGCATTCAGTGTGAATGCTCTTTTACATACTTGGCCCAAGCTGTTCAAGAGTTCGCGATCTTAGGGCTGGACAGTTTTATTTTAAGACTTCCCGATTAACATGATCAACCAAGGGATTATTCTCCCTGTATTTGGTTTTCGCATACTTAGCCGCCGGTGAAGTATAAGCTACCAAGGCTGTCTGCTACCGGTCAAAGTCTACTGTGCGTTTATAGTCCTACAATGGACTGATCGTGAAGGTACGGTTCCCAGTAGTACACCAAAGCATCACTGGCTGCGGTCAATAAGCGGGTGGGTGACCACTTTGATCAGCCTGCGTAGGGACCAAGGGTGCGAGGTATAATAAACTGTTCTACCATAAAGTTTTCGACTTCTCACGCTGGTTGGCGGGTTACCAAAGCAGGGCAGCCATCCCCTTTGCAGAAGATCAAAATTGCGATAGCATGTCTTCAAATCATCCTAGAGGATGCTTCTTAGACTGGACCCGATACCTCACTGTACTACTCTTGTGCGACGAAAATAAAGTACCGTAAAAAATGGAGAAGATTGAAAATCTTGTTTTAGATTTTGTATCCTAATGCAACATCCCCATTATACCACGTCACTTCATGTCAAACTGAATGCTTCATTGATGAAATCGGGAAATACGCTCAAGCATTTAAATGTACAGAAATAAGCAAACAGAAGCGTAAATAGTAAATAATTTCAAATTTGTATTTCTTTCTTTCTAAATAAGCCTCTTTATTACGCTGCTGAAGTAATATATTTAACTATTCTTTATTTATGAATAAAAAAATACGTTTTAATTTCTTTCCCATTTCATTATGTAGATAATGTCATTAACCAAAAAACCTTTAATTTGGAAGGCTCTTGAAGAATTATATACCTAACTTTTATATTAAACTTAAGTCTAAAAGAACGCTAATTAACAGATTGGTTGGTATCAAACATTTAAATTAAAGTTGTAAAATTCACCAATTTGAGTGTTACTGGAAAATGGTGACATCATTTTGGTAGATAAGCTTAAAATATCTGGTAAATATGTTTAATGGCTACTAAGAGTAGCTTAAAATAAAAGTTGGACTAACAAAAACGATTACATGACTGCAGTACCTATCTCATTTTTTCTCCGAAGCGACAAGATTTTTCCAATTATTTCAATATCATGAACTTAAAGGGGATATTATTATTTTTTATTTAATTGTAATAATATCTGTTCTAACAATCTTTAACGGCAATGAGTTGAAGATGTTAGAAATGCGATGAACTGCTTTGGTTATTTATTCTAAAAGAATGCGTTATTATTATTATATTATTTTTAAATATAATGTAATGCTTGTGAATATTTTCTTATTGATGTACAATGATTCTGTGATAATCGTTTCACTCTTAAAATATTAATGGCAACTCAAATTTACCCTTAAAAAGTGTTATTGTCTTAAAGATATGTTTATAAATGAAAATTTAAAGGAATTCAATTTCAAAGGATTATCTTAAAATTTATATTCTTGTGAAACATTAACTTTGGTTTTTTCATTACACATTTTACTCCTGCTAAAAAATTACAAAAAAGTTTCTGACATATTAAAAATTTGTGTTTATTTTAAATTTTTTTTTGAAAAATATATGAATATTTTTCTGTTATTCTGTAAGTTTTCAATTACTTTTTTCTGTAGGTTATATTTCTTTTCTCTCTGTGTCATTTACTGAAAATCTAAATAGCTTTATATTTTTTAATACTTAGTGAAACAATGGGTGGTGTATTCAATGTAAATGTAAGCAACGATTTCAAGCTCTTGGCCTGCTTGGCTTCCGGTTAGAAAGTTTGCAGCTACTTACTACAGCTTATTCTGCAAGGCAATATTTACAAACAGATAATTTTGTTTTCAATAAAATCAATAAATCATATAATTTATGAGCTCAAATCTACTGTATTTTATTAGATATTAATGATGTTAAGTAATTCTGGTGAGTTTGAAATGTAAACTTATTTTAGCTATTTATAGATATATTGTTAGAAAAGATGGCATGGTTGCTAGATTTAGATAAAACTCGCTCTTTTTGGCAGTTCTGATTTGACCTCTTTTTATTATTAATTATCGTTTGTTATTTGTTAGTGTTAGCATATTGTGCGAGCTGAGAGACTAAGTTCATTTTATAAATTATCATTTTGGTTTAACCTTTTGCGCTGACTGTCACCTGTACGTGCCAGCAAGAAACACTCTCATTTCCCGGCCGACACGCTGTTGTGCAAGAGGGTTTTCTCGTTCACCCCCTGTCGTCACCCATTAGTGCCAGTGTCCTGGAACATTTTAAAAAATAATATTTTTGCTAAAAGAAGGCATTGTATGTCCATATAGTTTCAGACACATGTAAATTTGACCTCCTATTCAAAATGTGAGTAGCATGACTCGCATACACGTGGTTTTTAGGGAGGAATGAAAGAGAAAGGAATGTTTCCGAATGGCATGCTTTATGATGGCTCTTTAAATTCGCACGTGGTATTTGTTTACAGTAAGCAGGGGAGTTTTTTTTCGCTACAGCATTGGGTATTTCGATTTGCGGTCCAGTTTTTAGTGGAATGTTTGTGTTTTCAAATTTTTCATACGAAGAAAGAATTTTAAGTCATATATTTAGTTTTCAGATATATTATGTTAAAAGTAAATGGTAAGTACATAATGAAAATAAAATGTGTGAAATATATATTTAAACAAGAAATAACTTAAGTAAATAAAATATCTATAGAAATATATATAAAGCATATGCCATTTAAATACTCTACCGAACATTATTAAACAACACGTTGATATTTTGGTAATTTCATGGATTTAGGCTTAACAGCAAAAACCCTCCGGCCCTGGACAAACACTCGCAAGAGAGACTGCCGGCCTCAGCGATAAGCGCGCGTTTTGCGCTTTCCGTTGCGAAAGGGTTAAATTTTGAAGTTGGTATATTGTTGTTGACAAGGTAATAAGTTTTTACAACGATTCTTTTTTAAAGTTTTCAGTTGTTAAGCTACATAGCTTGAGCCTTTTCAACCTTTCGATTTAGAACTTATTGTAACATTGTAGACACAAATAATAAATCAGGTAGCAAATACTACATATACAAGAAATACTACTCAAGAGAGTGTCAAAGCACAATGAACACATTGACCTTAAAACACACTGGAAACAGTAACCCAGAAGCATAGGCAGTAAAGAGTCTACAGCGCTTCCTAGTGTAGATAACACCATCTATATCATGTCGAATCAAAATACTATAGGGCCATTCTCCTGTTATGCACGGGACATTTGCAGGCTTTTGAAGTATATAAAAATAGTAAAATAATGGGGTAATTATTAATTTTTTAACATTTCACTTCAAAACAGGTCTGTTTCTTAAAGATTGTATAGAAAACAAATCAAAAATTAAAATTTAAATACTTGAAAAGGGATTTAATATAGTCGTTACGCACGGGACGCAGAAAAATATTAATTTCTACCCTGACTTCTATTTTTCATAAACTCTGTGAATTTAGAACTTGTATACTGTCATTATATTTTTTTCTCAGCTGATAAATATTACTTCTATTAAATTATGCTACATATTTTCCAAATACATCATTCGATAAAATTCTAAATTTAATTTATTTGTGTTATGCACGGGACATAACTAATGTTATGCACGGGACATGTCAGCAATTTATTACACACAGAGGCATACACTTGATTTAATTATGTATATTTTGACGTGGCAACACTAATTCATATTTTGAATTTAGTTTGTGATCTGGATTAGAAGCTTTATAAATCATTATAAAGGATAATTACAACTGTATCACCAACGAAAGAAAACAGAGTTTAGGAATAATACACCATCAAGAAGCCAAATTGAAAATACCAACAAGATTTTTCAAGCTTTCGGAAAAGCAATGAGAAAATCATGAAAATCTTTACCTAAATCTCCAGCAAAAAAAAGCAGTTTAAATCAATAAAGCCCACATGTCCTGTTAGAACCAGTTTAGGACGTTCAAAACTAAGCCCCTGTAAAGCATATTCAGTTTTTAAGGATGAATACCCAAATTCTTCCATCAGCTTTTCCACATTTTGAAAGTTAAGACCAGAAAATGTTTTTCTGCTGCATCAAACACCAGAAGATCAGTATGTGAAAACTTCTTTCTTCAGCTTAAAACACTAAATGTTCCATATGATTCGAAAACTATTTTGGAAAGAAACACTTTGTAATGATTCGATAAACTCCTTATGTTGGCAAGGATTTTGTAAAAATTGCTGCTATGGGCAAAAATTAAAATGTAATGAAGATCTTTCTCATAATTGTTTGTTGGAAAAAAAGGGGGGAAAGTGAAGATGCAAAATTATATTGCCAAGTGAAGCAGACATGCATTGGATAAGTTTTGGAAAGTACGTGCGACAATTTTTCATCAATAAGGTTTCATATTAACGCAAAAAGAATTCAATTCCAAGAATTTCAAAATGATAAAAGTTCACCTGAAAAAAGAATTTTGCTATGAACTATAGCTGTTCATGTGAGGATCAAGTACAGAGTGTACTTTGAACTCAAAAAAGTATAACTTTATTTACAGCTGCAGTATTCTTGCCCGAAAAATGCAGTACTTATCTAATATGTTCCGACATTTGTGAGAAAGAAAAAAAAAATACTGTCAAAGCTTTCATTGAAAAAATTTATAAAGAAATCAAGTCAAATGATGAAAAAAACAAATTTCTTGATGAGGTAATCTGGACAGATAAACCTTCATCAAAGTTTAAAAATAGGTTCATGACCTTGCTGCTACAAGACCATAGAAATTCAAAAAGACTTTCTACTGGAAATATTTTGCAACTGCCCATGGCAAAGGTGTGGTGGATGGAATTGGCGGTGAGGCAAAATGCTTGGTACAAAACCCTGTTGGGGTCAAAAAAATCTACAGCTCCAATTGTGCAGTCTGTGGAAGATTTTGTAAATGTTGTAAAAAAAGCTATACATTTACTACAGTGATGCTATTTTTAGATAAAGATATAAACAGAGATAATAATATGTGAACCAACGCAACAGTAATACTTTACCAGGAATTTCTAAAATGCATGGAATTACACATTCACCTTCTGGTTCAAACTTTTATAAAAATGCTGCAGCACCAATGAAAGGAAATCTTAATACCAGGGCAATTAACACCACAAAAAGTATTGGAGGAAATTGGGTTGTTGTGAAATATGATTATAGTTTATATGCTAGAGAAGTTAAGCAAGTGCTGGGAAATGATATTCAAGTTTCTGCCATGGTAAAGCCTGGAAAATATTGGAAATAGCCTAAACGGGAGAAAAAGTGTTTTACAACAAGAGGAAGTTGTTAAAGTTATTCAGCCACCTATAGTTATAAATGCTCTTGGAGTTTTTGATTTACCCAATTTTTAGAGAAATCTAAGTTATGCATGGGACATGAAAATAAGTGCTAATTTTTTATCTAATATTAAACTTAGAGAAACTTCCTTTGTAATATAAGTCGGTACTAAGAGAAAGAAAGTAAAGTTGAAGCAGTTTCTGTTTTGCTCTAAAAATAAATGAGAAAAATAAAAATTATCATGTTTTCGTGTTATGCACGGGACAACCAATTTCTGCTCAAATAAATTGTTATTTGTTACATAATTTTAATTAGATTTTTAAATTTTTAATTCATTTTTAAATAAGAGTATTATATAGATATACTTAAAAAAAAGAAGAAAATTGAAATGCTATAATATTTTTTCAGCTAAAGAAATAAATGTAAATATGTTGATTATAACATGAAAACTTAAAAAGTACAAAGCTAAACTTTAAGAATTGTTTCCATAATAAAAATTTAAATATAACTATTATTGTATCTAATTTTTTAAGATTTACCCTATGTACTTTATTATTCAATAAATAAAAAATATGTACAAGTAAGATAAAACTTGAGGTTTAGAGTGTTTACAGTGGAGAATGGCCCTATAGTTAATTACTATTCTAAATATCAGCCTAGTGATTAAAGTCAGTTTAGAGCTAATAAGTTCTACTACTAATACTTTCTACCAGTAAAGCTAGTTTATTTTAGTGTGATTGAATAAATTTGTTTTAAATTTTATATATGAACAACATTGGATAATAAAGATGTCAAAATTTTATTTCTTGTCCTTAAGCTTCTAATTGGCTAAATCTTTTTAATTCTTAATACTCCTTTAACCCCTTAACTGCCGAGTAAAATTTACGTGATTCACTCCCCAGTGCCACCGTTTTTCGCCCAAGTGCACTTTCTTACGCTGTGCTTAGGTGGGGAAAAATGATGCACGCGTTGCAATTTAAAACATTTTACTTTTACAAGACAAGAAAAGGGAAAGAAATAAAATACAAAATTTAAATTAAACAATAAAAATACAATACAAAAGATGTTAAAACTTAATATGGTAAATCTTGAAACGTGGTTGGTCTTGAAACATGGACTAACATCACATTCATTGCACTGATAGCGGGATTTCCGAGAACTTTTTTTTCTTGAACAAACAGCACATTTTCGCAATGCATTTTTCTTTGAAGACATTGATGAAAAGAATAAAAAGCACCAAATACACACGGGAAACGAAAGCGAAAGAAGAATAAACCCAACCTTATTCAAATCGAAACACGCAAGCAATAAATACGATATATTTTTTCCAACACATCTTTTTCCCATTCCCCCTCTTTCGAAATTAGTAATACATTAGCAAAGTAAACACTTTCAAGGTCATTTTACTGCATTCAGAAGTAGGGGGTGTAGTTCTATTTATAGCAGCGCAATGCAAAGCATCGTGCTTCGAGAAAGCGTATATATACGTCTGCGGCAGTTAACGCATCGCCTGGCCTAGACGTATATATACGCCTGCGGCAGTTAAGGGATTAAATAATTCATATCATTAAGAAAATAACTTGGACCTTTGTCGGACAGATATTCAAGAATCTTGGCTCAATAAAGGTAAAAGGGGCCATTATTTTCCGATTTCGGCCCTATGTAGAATTGTCTGATCCATTTTACAGCCACTTTACAACCAATATTGACCCTATATAAAATTGTCAGATTCACCAGATATTTTATATTTACATTATAGACATTTTTTCAGCCACTATAGACAAATATTGGTCCTATATAGGATCAAAATAAAAAAATCTGGACATCCCAATATTGGTCCCTCGGTGCATATTCATAGAACCCATATTGAGCTCGTTTTAAACCCAACTGACGCAAAGATAAAATTTTTGCTTAGGTATGTTTATATCCTTGGTATGTTACTTTTCTGAGGTCATTCATTGTCGAATACTTTTGAAACCTTCTTTACTCCAAAATTACTCATGAACTGCCATTCAGTACCTTCAATCACTGAAATCTGTAATATTTTATAGATCAAATATTTTTAAGACCTTTTGAAGAACAAATTTTAAAATGAATGTTGTTGTATAGTTAAAAAAAAAAGAAGAAATCTCAATTTTTTTTTTTCCAAAAATTTCACTCAGTTTTTTCTTTCACAAAGCTCTTCAATGGTTTGCTTCCAAATTTTAGTAAAACATAGTGATACTTTTAACTAGGGCGGGAAATAATGTGACACTTTAACAACTGAGACTTTGTTTTAATTTAAGATTGCTTATTAATAATTATTAATTTGTCCTGATCTATAAATTTTTAATGTAGATTATTAAATATCTAGTCTCTCCTTACTAAAATGAAGGAAAAAAAAAAACCAATAATCAACCCCAAATAATCTTTATTACCAAGTAAAAAAAATATCTTTTGAGCTCTTTTGATGAAATTTAATTTTTTTAATGAAATTTTTATTTAGACGTTTTGACATCTTTTAATAAGTTTATAATTATGAAACAGTTATTATTTTTGTTTATTCATCAATGCTTTGCTTTCAAGAAGAGTTATATTTTCTCCTGGAAATGCACAAGTTGGTTTTTATCTTTCTAAACTTTGATTCAATTCATTTTGTGAAAATTAACAGCAGAAAGCTGCCAATGGAAATAATAATAACATCATTGGATAGAAAAAGAGAGAAAATATGCAAAATCAACTTTTTTGGCTGCTTTAAATTTTTTGGAACTAATTTTCTAAAAATATAATTAAAAAAGGCTTTCATATAGTAAGCTTCCTGGGCACATAAGTGGAATGAATCAGTACATCCAAATTTTGCTGCCTTTTAAACAGCTGAATAAGATCTTTCCAATATTCTAGTTATGTTTTTCGTGTTATTGTATGTTAGGATTGTTCCATTAAGCGGATGCAGAAAATTTTTATTTTTAATTTTGAATCCAATTATTACAAAAAATTTCAATTTAACAAGTCAAATTTTCTGTGGCTATGAATTCATTAAATCAGGGGCTGACGTATTTAAACTTGTGTTGACCTTTTAAGTTTTTCTTTTCCCATTCCATAAGATTTACATTTGATCTTATTCTATAAGATTACTTCTATTTACATATCTTTTGTACTTCAGATTAATCTACTTGTACACCTTTGGCTTTTTTCTCAACACAAACATGGCTTTTAGCTTTGGAAATCCTGTTAGTTCAGCTCCAACATTTGGTACACCTTCAGGTCTGATTAATTTTTTATATTACATTAAAACTTCTTTTACATTTAAGAGTTGAAAAAAGTCATACTTAAAATTATGGAATTTTTCTTTAGCATTTGCTTTTGGTAATACTACGGCTCCAGCAAGTACAACAGGTTTTTCTTTTGGAGGACCTACAACCACTACTGCAGGTACAGGTTTTGCATTTACTTCAGCTCCTTCTACCACACCATTTAATTTCTCTGGTATTGGGACAGCCACAACAACTGCCTCTTCGTTTGGATTTGGAGGTTTTGGAGCTCCTACTACAACATCATCAGGTTTCTCTTTCGGTAAACAAAATGCAAATCATTAAAAAAATTGGTTTGATTCTAAGGTTGCATTTTCTTCTTTAAAAAAGTTATTATTATAATTTTTTTTTACATAAATAAGTATTTGTTATTTCAGGACAACCAACCAATACATTTGGAGGAGGTAGTGGATTATTTTCTACTGGCTTGCAGCCCACAAATTTAACTGGTAATATTTCCTTGGTCATAATGAATCAAATTTTAACATTTTATTATTTAAAATGTTATTTAATGTTAATTAGTTTTTTTTTATTGCTTTCTTCCTGTATTTTCCCCCCACAAAATTTGTGTTATTTATAACAGCTGCCCTTTACCTGTTGGCAAGTGAGCTGCAAGGAAACTAGTACTTGGCTATGGATAAGCCTAGTTTCACAATGGACTAATTAAACTAACTTTTTAAACTTTAGATTTATTTTTTAAAATAAATGTGGAAATAAATTGAAAGTTAAAAGCAATTTTAGGCTGAAACAATATAGCTTCTGTCCAGAATGACATATTAATTCTCACAAAAAGGACAAGCAGTGTCAAAAATCCCATTAAGGTTTTATTAATTTTAATTAGTACTTGATTTTTAGTGTTCTTACAGTTGTGAATACAATGAGGTTACTTTAGTTATAAAAGAATTTATTTTTTAATTTTTTTTTCTTTTACTAATTACTGTCATGTGATACATTATGTATATATTAGTAGGCCTCAGAGTTTTTTTTATGAAATTGTTAGATTGGTGTTTCACACATATAAAAAGTTTGGGAACTTCCGATTTGTTCCATTGTTTCCCAATCTGCTAGCCTGGTTGGTAGGGCACTGGGCCCATGTCCAAGAATTCGTGGGTTCGATCCCCGCCAGCCGAAAACTCCCCATGTAGTAAATGGTGACTGATGCTGGTTAAATCAGTCGACTCACAAAGTCCTCCATGTTCCCATAACAAATCAATACCTCTGGGGGTATTGATCCAGGAGTTTCCTTGTCTTCAGGATTGGTTCAAAATTACAAGGCTACGAAATTGAACATTAGTAATCGTAAACCCAAAATTGGGTCGGCTGTTCAACGATGGATATAAAATAAAATATAAAAAAATCTGCTACCATGCATATTTTGATCTTAAAAAACTAATGATTTGAATGAATTGATTAAATTGATGTTCTAAATTGTTTTAGCTCATTTATTAAAATATTTCATGTTAACCAGTAGTACGGCCAAGCAGTAATCAGACAACACTAGTATAGCACACCTAGTAGGCTGGACGTTAAAATAAATTATCATTATTGATTCAGGATAATTTAAAATAATTAAATGAAATTTTCATTCAACTTATTTAAAGTACAGTAATTATTTTATATTTAACTCAAAATTTCAGGTCTTACAGCTCAGCCTACAGCAGTTGATAATGTGACAAGTCTTGTTACTGCCCTCAATCGGCCAGCATTGTTTGGAGATGAAAGAGATGCCATAATAGCCAAATGGAACCTTTTACAAGCATCTTGGGGAACAGGAAAAGGCTATTATTTTCCCAATGCTGCCCCTGTTGAATTCACACCTGAAAATCCATTTTGTTGTTTTAAAGTTTGTTTAATTTTGATGTTTTATTTTTATTTGTTGCTAAATCTCTTTTTAATTGTTTTCTATTTTCTATTAGTCTGTGGGTTACATGTGTTTACCAACTGCCAAATCTGAGGATTGTATAGTTGGCATTGTGTTTAACAAAAAAGATCAAGAGATAGTAGCTCAACAGCAGCAAGTTATTGATACCCTTCACAAGTGTTTTGGAAGTAAACCTACGATATCTGTTAATGTTGATGGTATTAAAGCTTTACCAGAAGACAGGTATATATACCATTCACATTATTTAAATATTCAATCTTCAACTTTATCGTAATGAAACAAAAGGAAAAAATTTGTACATGTCATATTTCTATTTTTGGGCACTTTTGTGGAAACAATATTTTTTTTATGCATTAATTCTTATTCTTGTTGTTTTGTAGACAAAAATTTAAATACTTAAAGTAATCTTTTTGCTAGAAATGGTTGAAATAATAAGTTAAATTTTTTTATATTTCCTACTTTAATCAGTGCAATACAGCACCAATTATTATTATTATTATTATTTTTTGCAAATGGTTATTCTATGGTGTTAGTTATGTCTACAATAAATTTTTACCCTGTACTTACTGCAACGCTTTAAAACTTTTTTTTTCTCCATACATTTTTGGACACTCTGTATCAGTTGTTCATTGTCAAAAATAAAATTAAATATGAACTGAAAATACAAAGTATTCTTAAAATTTAATGTGCTATAAATCTATTACTTATACATCAATCACAGTAATAAAACAAGATATGAACTAAAAATTATTATTATGTTTTAAGATTTAATATGGTTTAAATCTACTTAAAAAGGTTATCCATTGATGATGATAAAATAAAATGTGAATTGAAGATTTAAAATATTGTTAAGATACTTTAAATCTATTACTTAGATAAACAGTTCATCGATAGTAATAACATGAGATATGAATTAAAGATTAAAAGTATTGATAAAATTTAATGTGCTAATATATTTCATAGATAGACTGTTTATTGACAGTAATAAAATGAAATATGAACTAAAGATTAAAAATATTTAGATTTAACGTGTTTTAAATCCAATACTTACATAAGTTGTTCATTGATGGTGAGGAAATTAAATGTAAACTGAATATTCAAAATATTGTTAAGATTTACTGTGCTTTGTTGATTTTTGCTACGACATGTGCAAAAAGACACTGTTCACATTGTTCTATTCAACGTTTTCACAATTAGTTCTACCCCAATCTATTTCCGTGTATCGTCAGTCCGTAGTGTATGAAAATGCCATTTGATTTACATGATTCAAAAATTTTAACAATTGTAAAAAGCAATGTCTAAAGTTTTTTTTTTTTTTTTTTTTTTGACATGACGGTTAAAACTAGAAACCAGATAAAACGGTCAATTGTCAAAAATTTTCCAATCCTACCTAATTGTGATTTTTTTTAAAGTGCTTAAAATATGCTTGAAAATATTTTTTGAGTGCTTTAAAGGTGCTTATTTTTAGTAGAATAATTTGGCTATGCACCCTGCGAATATGTGTTTCAACAATTTTGAAATTTGTAAGAACTTTTAATAAAACTGGTGCATTCTTGAATTTCAGGACAGAAGTAACCTTTTATTTGTTAGAAAGAATGAATACTGGTCTGACCAGAAGAGTTCCTCCTACAGAGATTTGCAGTTACATGGAACAGCCTACTGTTAAGCCTCAACTTACAACTATTGGAATAATGTGTGTTGCTCCAAAAACTGCACACAGTAAAGAACAGTTGCAACAGTATATTGAAAATCCTCCAGCTGGTTAGTAAGATACTGCAATTCTTAACTTTTGAACTTAAAAAATTAGTTTGACTTACTATTTTACATGTGGTAAATGTAGCATTAAATCAGTCACTTTTCAAATATTTATATCAAACTGCTGATGAATCCTATTTGAGTGGTAAATTATTTAGTACAAAAAGATAAATATCCTCATTGTCCTCCTTGTTTTTTTAAAAAAAATTGTTTTGAGTAAAACAATGTATGAAACTATGAATAATGTAATTCAAAATTGTAAGAAATGAAATGGATTGTAATATATTTTTATACAAAAGTTGTCTTATGAATTATATATATTCTATTGAATATTATTATCATTATATATTATGAATTTTATATTTCACTAACGCTTTGATGTATAGCCTTAAAATGTAGGCAAGTTTTTTTTTAAAGCGCTTTTAGACTGTGCAGCATTCTTAACCCCTTACCTGCCGAGAAAAATTTACGTGATTCACTCCCCGGTGCCATCGTTTTTCGCTGGAGTGCGCTTTGTTACGCGGTGTTTTTGTGGGGGGGGGGGGAGATGCTCGCATCGCAATTTAAAAAAGTTTACTTTCACAGGAGAAGAAAAATGAAAGATAGAAAATACAAATCTTAAATTAAAGAATAAAAATACAACATAAAAGATGTTAAAATTTAGCTGTTGTATGATAAATCCTGAAACATGGTTGGACACATAAACCAACATCACACTCATTGCACTGATAGCAGGATTTACGACAAATATACACGGGAAACGAAAGCGAAAAAAGAATAAACCCAACCTTACTCAAATAGAAACACACAAGCAAAAAATACGATAATATTACTTTTCCAACACATCCCTTTCCCATTCCCCCTTTCCCCTCCTCCAAAATTGCTAATACATTCATTGCAAACACTTTCATTGCTAAACATTGGCAAATACTTTCAAGGCCATTTTACTGCATCCAGAAGTAGGGGGTGTAGTTCTATTTATAGCAGTGCAATACAAAGCATCGTATTTTGGGAAAGCGTATATATACGCCTGCGGCAGTTAATGCATTGTCTGGCCGAGATGTATATATACGTCCGCGGCAGTTAAGGGGTTAAAAAGTGCTTATTTTCGATTTTCGTTTTTTAAAAGCCCTTAAAAGTGCTTTTTCATTGGGTGTTTTTAAAAAGTGTTCAATTTTCCCTTTTCCAAAATGAAATTTTTCCTTTACCATGTTGATTTTGGCCAGGAATTAGGCAAAACGACACTGTTCACATTGTTCTATTCAGCATTTTCACCAATTAATACAACCCCAATCTACATATATCTTTCGGCATACTGTCAGTCCGTAACGAGTGAAAACGCCATTCGTTTTACATGATTCAAAATTTCATGATTTTTGACAATTGTAAAAAACTATGCCAAAGTTTTTTTTTTTTTTTGACATGACATGACGGGACGGTTAAAACAGTCAATTGTCGAAAACTTGCCAACCTTGCTTAATTATATTTTTTTAAAGTGTTTAAAAATATTTTTGAGTGCTTGAAAAGTGCTTAAAAGGTGCTTAATTTTTGTTGAAAAATTTGGCTGTGCACCCTGACTTCCTATTCAGATTTGTATTTCCTTCTACTCTATTCTCAGTGTCCATTGCAAACGCAGGTAAATGCCAACTTTCTCAGTATCAGTTAGCAACTTATTTGGCGATATTGGTTTGGTTGATTCTTCAATTCAAGAACCTAATACTTTTAGCATAGGATACTAAATCATTCATAATTTAGAAAGTTTGTTCAAATTAATTGAAGTGATAAAAATAAAAAATTAAGAGAAAATTTGGTTACACTTTTTAATATTTTTTTATTTACCAGTTTTTATTCATATAAAATGCAGATTTCTATCAGTAAAATATTACTGCAGTTAATTTAAATTGAATTTCAAGTATTTCATTCAAATTAATAACATATTTAATTTTTTTTATATTTCCAATGGCCAGAGTTACAGAAAGACCTTTATACCACAAAAGGAGAGGAACAAATGACAACATAAAAAAAAAGAAAAATATGACTGCCATGACGAGAAAAAGTATGAATGCAATAAGTCTCGTCATACAAAGAGGTCTCCTTTAGTGCCAGGCAATGGCGAAGGTGGCCAGCATCCATCTCTTCTTGAAGGTCACAGAGCGTGCAGAAAGGAGCTTGTACAACATAAATTTGTTGAATATGTTTAAGGAGGCAGTCATGTGCTGTGGCCAGTCAAAACTGCTACTGTTTTGCGCCTTGGCCGCATAGTGACCTTATAAATTATTTCACCAGATCTTTCAGAAATTTCTCTCTGTGATTTTCTTGATTAGGTGCTTAGCATTGGCAAGAGGGCAGCTTTCCTTGATGCTTGTAGGATAGAAGCTTCCTACTTTGCAAGGTAGTGTGCAGATTCGTTACCAGTTATACCGCAGTGTCCCGGGATCCACTGCAAGACAATTTTCTTAGAGAACCCAAACAGGGTCTTCAGAAGATTTTTGCACTCAAAGGTGTTAGAGGAGGCAGGAGTAGTGATATTTAACATGCGTTCATTAAGAACACATCAATGAAAGTTATGAATTTCAATGATAAAATTCACAAATTTAATCAGTGAAAAATTTGATTCAATAAAATTTAAAAATATAACTATATAGTATGGAAATAAAAACTCACAGTTAAGAATTCATTTGAGCATTATTTTATTTTATGATTTTTTTCCGTTTAAACACAAATAGTACAAGCTAATTCTTGGTAGCGACACTGAAACACTATTTTGAACTACCTGCATGGTTGAAAATAATAATATAATGTGCTACAAAAAAAAAAAAAAACAATAATAAGGATTTTCACATGTACCTTTGTTAAAACCATCCAAGCATTTTGCATTTATACAGCTTTCTATAGATTCCCACACCCTAATACAGTTTTTTTTTTATTGAATAACAAGCAAGAAAACTGGTTTTTGCAAGAAAAACAAAAAGTAAACAAATGCCTTAAGGTGCAAAAACACTCAGTCAGTTAAAAAATATATATTGATAATTTTTTTTTTTATGTGTTTTATTTATTGATTTTATCTTTTTGATTATTTTGTAAAAATTTTGCTGTGTATAATCTTTTAGGAATCGAACCTATAGTTTGGAAACAGGCAAATCTTGACAATCCTGATCCTGGCAAACTTATTCCTGTACCGCTAATTGGTTTTCAAGAGCTCTCTCGTCGTATGAAATTTCAAGAATATGAAACAAAACAACATCAAAAAAGATTGGATGTAATTTCTTTAATTTATTATTTTAATCAGTATTGTGTGTGTAATCTTAATAATACATAACATTTTTCTTAAAATTTTACCTGTTTAATAAGTGTTCATTGAACTTAAATTTATTCTTGTTTGATTAGTGATCTATTGTTTGTTTTTATAAGTAAGGATTCATTTGTAATTATAGTAAATTGTTTTGCACTTTTTATAAATCCTCAGGGGTTTGCTTTTCGGATAATTCTTTTATTTCCAATTTTTATTGTCAGGCTTAGCTTATAACAGCATATAGTTTAAATTAAGCTATTTTGAGTACACAATATTATAAAGTTATAGTTTCTTTTTTGCCTTTGAATATAAATTTCAAACATTTATTTATATATTTGATTATTATTTATTTATTTTAATCTTCATCATCTGTATACATGTATATTTAAGCAGTTATTTTTACTATTAACATAATTATGCTGTCAGGTGGTAATTCTTCTTCATTTAATTCTAGATTATATCTGATGATATAGTGGAACTTAATCGCAATCACACGACAACTGTTGCCAAGATTGCTGAACATAAGCGAAAACTTTTGGAATTACAGCATAGAGTTTTAAAAGTATTAGTGCATCAAGAAGTTAGTAGAAAAATGGGATACAGTATTCAAGCAGATGAAGAACAACTGCGAGTAAAACTGGAAGCTATTCAAGCAGAACTTAGTGCTCCAACTCAATTTAAGGTTTTAAATTTTTTATTGCTTTAAAATTAATAATCTTTTTGTGAATCTCTCATTTTTAATAATTTTATTTAAAAATTAGATAAGTTTGAATTATTAATAGTGTTATATAATTAAACTCGTTTATATTGAGGATTAAGGAACCTTGACGATTTGAAAAAATAAAAGCTATAATGAACAAAAATTCTATAAAGATACTTTAAAAAAGTTATCTTTTATTATTATTTGCTTACACTGAAGGGGAAAATGTGAGAGTTTTGTTTATGATTTAACTTTGTGCCTTTAAAAATTGCTAGGCATCTAACACTTACAGCTTTAATTGTATTGTCTCCTACACTATTGATAGTAGATATCGATACTATTAAAACAGCACTGTATGGAGAACAAACCCATAGTACTATAGCCTTGTTTATGGGTTATTTCTCACAAAATTTTTTTGTTTTTTTCTTCAGAGGAAAAAAACTTTTTTTTAACTTTCATACATTATTAGAGTCACGTCTTGATAAAATAATACAACACTAAAAATAAAAGATTAGGCTTATGTACACAAACATTTGTATGGGGAAAAAAACAAGAAAGTTCACCTACAATTTCTAATTCATGTGTCACATTGCTATAACGCTGTGCTTCAAAACAAGGCAGGCGAGGGACATTACATTGTATCTTTTCATTGCTTAGCTACATTTTTTTTAAATAACTTGAATTAAAAGGAGTTTTTTTAAACACCTTCAAAGGAAATGAGATTTTCAAATACTTTTTTTCTGATAACATTAACAGAATAATTTTTTTGAAGTTTATGAAAAGTTTCTCATTAATTAAAGACAATAACCAAGGAAAGTTCATTTGCTGTAAATATTCTTTTTAAACAGTTTTGGTTAAACAAATAATCTAAACATTGTAAGTAAGTTTATATCGTCTAGTATTATGTCTTACAGGGTTGTTTTCCTTACCTGTGTTCATACATTCAGGATAAGAAAGATTTTAAAATATATAAATCATATCTTATATGCATATTAATTTGTATTGCAACTAATTTTGTGTATAAACAGCAATATTTTCGAGATTTAAAATTACTTGCTTATTTACTACAATATATTTAATGACTTTAATTTATAAATTGAAAAATGGGATATTTTTTTTTACTTTTTGCTTCTTTCAAGCATAATAAATTTTAGCTTGTTAGAGTATTAAAAATATGAACATACTTCTTGTTACATATTAATATCTAAATAACTAAATTATTGGGTATGAATTACACATTTTTATTTTGTTTTGCAACTGCGGAAAAGTTTCTGAGTTTCAAATTAATGTTAAACTTTTTATATTTACAAAGTTGAATTTCATAAATTATGCTAATATTGCTGATCTGAAATGTATAACAAATTAAATTATTTATTTTTTAAATTATACTGGTAAAAAATTTGTGTGAACTTTTTAGGTATCAATTTGTTTAGAGGGAAAGTTAAAATTTATCTAAAATTTATTTTGAACTTTTAATTATTTTATTGCATACATATTAACCAGGGTTGGAGTCTTTGCCGGCAAAAAGGGGTTTTTGCCAGGACAGTGGTAAAAACCGGCAAAAACTGGTAAAAACCGGCAAAAACCAAATTATTTAAATTGCTGATTACATATTATTACAAAATACTTGAAGCAAATTTAAATCAATCATATGGAATAATAATTTTGATACATTACATGAAAAAATTATTTTTAAAATATTAATAATTAATATAAGTGTAATAATTTTTTAAGGATTGAAAGTTTTTGACCTCTTTTCATTTTAGAATCCTTAAATAAATGTTTTTTTAACAAATTGTATTTTTTTTTACTTCTTCATAATAACTTTTGGTATGTATTATTTTACAAATCACTCTTACACTATATTTAAAGAGAGATATAAGAAAGCTAAGATGGGTGTTTTATTAGATAGATTTTGATAATCACCTCATTTCTCAATATTACTTCAAAATGCAAACAAAACCACACAATTTAAATTCTTGTGACATTTCCAGTGAATTTTGGGAATTGATGTCTCATTTACACTCATGTCCTTCTAGAATTACTGCCATTGAAAGAGTGTTTTTGAATTTTTCATTTGTACATTCTAAAATTCGGAATAAGTTGACTCTAAATAATGTTTCAAAACTAGTGTACTGTTATGCTATGTTGAGACAGCACAAATTGTATTGTGATGATTAATAAAGTATTGAATTTGAAAAAATTTAAAAAATTGCATTGATATTATTATGGAATAATAATTTTGTTAATTTTTTTTAATTATATATATTTATACAGTGGAAAGTCGCGTATCCGGAATCGGCGGGACTTCCCCAAGTCCGTATATTTGATTTTTCCGTATAATAGACCCCCAAGGTAAACAAAACTTAAAATGATCTGAATCTAAGAAGCAAAAAATTAAACATTATTTTTCAGGCAATAATGTTTTAGTATTAGAATGATAACTAATCAATCAAAAACAAAATATTAGAAAATAAATAAATTATTGCTATTATAAAAATAAATATAGAAAACGAAAAATATTAGTTGCTCTCTCCGCCATTTTGAACTAGAACGATTCAAGCAAGAAGGGGAAATTCCCGTCATTCACTAAGGTGGGTGGGTGGAGAAGAAAATTCATTTCCTCCTTTCATTCAAGTTGAGGGCGGGGCAGTGAAAATATTATTTTCTCTCCCATCAGTGGCTATCAATCAAGCATAAAGGCGTGGCATGCTGATTGGGTTCTCTTTATTTTTTCTTGTGTGACTAAAGGGGATTCCCCTTCCACTTTAACGTTTGTTGTGTTTACACTTTTTCAAAGTACTTTTTCTTTCTCTAACACTCTAATAAAAAGGTTGCAGGAAATGCCTCTTTTACTAGCCAGCTGCATAGGAAAGAAGAGGTGGAGGGGACTCAGTTGTGCTCCTTTGAAAACAAATTCCCCCCCCCCTTTCCTGCATTCCAAAGGAGGAGCTTCACTAACGGTATGGTCTTGGTAGATCTTCTGTTCCCCTTTCTGTTGATTTATTTGTTCAATGCATAAATCACTAGAAGCTAAGAAAGGAAAAAACCTGTCAAAAGACTTTTTTTTTTTTATTTATTTTTTTTTTTTAAGAGGGAAAGGTGAAGAAATGTTTGTTTATTTTGATTGTTAAAAAGTGTCCGGGAAATTGACTCTTCCGTAAAAGGGACGTCCGGATATGGGACGTTACACTGTAGTATATATTTCAATTTTAGAAATAATTTTATATCAAAAATGTGTTTTTGTCCTCTAATTTTGGAAAATATAGGTTTTTGCCACTTTGCTTGGCAAAACCTGTTTTTGCCAGGATGGTTTTTACCATGGTTTTTTCCACCTGCGGCAAAATCTTGCCAACCCTGATATTAACTAATAAAATAAATTTTAAAATGTATATTTTATCAAATTAATTAATACATTTCCTTTACACATTAAATAAATTAAAGCTAGGTTTAAATTCGTGTGCAAATTTTAAAAGAAATATGTCAATTGTATACATAGTTAATTACTAGGACTGTGTATTTGTTTTATCATTCTGAAATTTCTTAACATTGTTTTATGGCATGATATTATTATTAATTAGGGCCATTTGAAGGAATTAACCTCTCAAATAAGAATGCAGAATCAGACATCAACGTTTGAAAGTGAACGCTATAGTATTGATGAAAGAGCCAAGGAAGAAATAAAAGAGGTAATAATTGATTTTAAAATTTTATATTTAACATGCTTTTATAAAGACTTTAAATATGATAGCAGCACTATTCATTATTTGATTAATGAAATTAATAAAATCATATCCAATAGTAAAATATTTTATAAGATTTTTTTTTCTTTCCAATTTTAACAGACATCTTTGTGTGATTTGTATTTTGAAGTAACATATAAATTATTTTAATAAAAGTATACTATTTGTTTGTTTATCACTGTATTTTTCTGTTCTGTAGTGTGTAAGGGAATTATAATGTGCTTTACCATGCTTTAAATACATAAAGACATTATATTAGTGCAGAACTTATTTATAGTTATAAAATATGTTTAAGATTAATAAATAATAATAAAATTATATTAATGGAAAAACTGCCAAGTTGGAAATTTCTAAACAGATTTTGCAAAATAAAATGCCCAATTTGTTTCGATTAATGATGCCTTCATTTAACTGCAACAGTAATAATTCACTGACTGATAATGAAATGTATTTTGTTAATTATAAATTTTGACTAAGTCCAGTATTAAAAGCAGTGCATTTCATAGTCTGGCAATAATTTTTATGAATGGGCTTTGTAGCAAAATAAAAGGATTCTTCATTCAGAGAAAACCAATCATATTTAAAATATATATTATTTGGTGAAACCAATTACATTTTTAAATGAACAAAATTCTTTGTAAAGGCAAACAAATTTTAAAATATTTTTTTATGTGATAAAACTATATTTAATTTCGTTTTCATTATATTGGATGTTGTATCTCAGTAGGTTTATAAAATCCCTTGCCAATATGTATCTAAATTCCTTGCAACAAATTTTACGATAAATCCTTGCTTGAGGTTTGTTTAGAAAATGTAATTTTAATGGTAAAGTATTTTTTTTAAATTTTTGTGAGCATTGAGCTGCCCCCACAAACATAATGGTGACAAAAATACTGAAGTTAATCTTGAAATTTTATTTTTAAATGACTGAATTTGGAATTTACTATTTTAATTAATTGAATTCTTGTGATTTCCTTTATTGTTTACGCTTACTAAACTTTTGTTGATCATACTAAATCTTTGTTAACTCAGTAAATTTTCATGTATGAAGGTGAAAATTATTTTATTTTAAATACCTCTTAGTTTTAAATTAGATTTTTTTTTTTACGAATTAAAGTTATTATAAAATAGATGATTAAACTAGTTTTTTTTTTTAAAAAAAAATCTGAAAATATTTCAACATACTGTAGTAATATCAACAAGAAATAGCATGCAAATTTTTTGAGCAATCGCTAGGGATGTAACGACTATTCAGCCCTTTTGGTGAATATTTGGTTGGTCGTATATTTGGCCAAATATTCTTCACAATATTTAATTGGAAAATTATTTTTTGGCAAAGACTTTTTTTGGGGAAATTTTAATAGATTTAATAAAGAATAATCAAAAAATGTATTTTTTTTTGCAATACATTGTTAAAAATATATTTTACTTATATTTGCTAAGTTCTGAAACGTGTTAATTTATGTTCTGAAAGATGTGTTAATTTATGTTCAGGAAAAGCAAAATTTAAAAAATTGAAACTGGATTAATTTGTACTGAAACATGAGCTTTGTAATGCTGATTTTTTTCTTATTTTAAAATTTTATTGAGGAAAGTCAATTTCATATTTTTTTATACACTTTATGTTTTAAAAATTACAAACTTTTTTTGTTTAATTTTTTCTTGTTTTTCTGCTTTAACTAAAGCAAAGCTTGTTAATCAAGCATTTCTAATAGACTTTATTCTTTTATTGTCACTTTTTTCTTGTACCGAAAGACAGATAACTAGTAAAATATAAAACTGCGATTCTCAGAACTAAGAACAATTTTTTTCTTCTTTGATTTGTTTATTAATTTTTCTTTTTATCAGCATTTTTGTTATGTTTAGCATTTTTTAAAGATCATTTCTAATGAACGTTATACTTTTCTGGTAACTTTTTTCTAAAAATACGGCAATGTGAAAAATTTAAATTAAGCTTTTTAGCGTTCAATCCTTCATTAAAAATTTAAGATCGATTTTTGTTTTGGTTTCTATTTAGCTTTTTCTTTTTCAAAACACGTATAGACATTTTTATTATGACGTGGTATTTAAGAGGGTTTCTATTAGACATGAATCTTTCTTGAAAATAAAGTAGAATTGGAAAACTGAAATGATTAGCTTAAAATTTTCGTTCATATTTCAAGATCAATTCTTATTCTTTCTGCTTTGCTTTTGTATCTTCGTTTTTTATCGGCGTTTTTATGATAGCGTTGCATTTTGAAAAGCGTTTCTGAGAAACATCTCTTTTAATGTTTTATGGATTATTTTTTTCCCAGGAAAATATTATTTTTAGCATTAAATTTTTTTAGAACTAAGAGGGTATTTTTTTTTCTATTTCTTTTAAACTTTTTTTTTTAGATAGCTGTTAGTTTTTTTTATCTTAAATATTTCTAAATATCTATATTATCTATTAATTTTTTTTTTACCTTTACACTAGAACAACAATGCAGCTGAGTTTTGATTGTTTTTCTATACTGACTAAATTTATTTCTATGTTATAAAAAATTTTTTTTTGAATGTTTTTTTTTTTTAAAAAAAAAGGTTGCTTTTCGGCAGCCGAATATTCGGTTTTTAGCCAAATCACTATTCGTTACATCTCTAGTAATCACTCTGCCATCTATAAACTATATAATCTCTAAAAATATTGTCGATACAATTAAACACTTAAAGGTATTCTTTTAAATTAATATGCCTCTGATTCTCATGATTTTTTTAGATCTAATTTTCGTATTCCCTGAATTCTAATTAATATTTAATTTTAACCTGCTTCACAAAGCATAACTTTAATTCAAAAATTAAATACTGTTGTTTTATCTAAAATACCTCAAAATTTATCATGCCTAACTCTATAATTTATCTGTATTTATAATTAATAAAAATAATTTTTAAATCTATAATTTATAAATTTAGCTATGCCTTATCTTTTCCCCAGCTACCGATAAGGAATCAAATTGGTTATCTTATTAAAGTAATATTAATAACAATTACTGATGGTATATAGTTACAAATGAAATAAAAATTATCCGATATTAAAATGTAGCATATTTATGCTAATTTCACTACTATTATCAGAGAAAAGGATATCTCTTAGTAGGAAAAATAACGTAGACCTGGTAAGAAGAATGCTTGAAATACTTTTGGAAAGTGTAGTATTAACTTAGTAACTCCTAATGTTTATTTACAATAATCACTTCTAGTTAACTTGATTTTTATATCTTCTGCAACTATTTTTACATATTAAAATAAATTTTTTAAAAACCTTTTTATAGCAACTGCTTTCACAGCAAGAAGGTATTGCACTTCTAATAAAAATAATCAAAGAAGATCTGTGGGAACTGAACAAAATTGAGTCTATGATGAATGCCGAAAATGCTAGAAGAAGATGAAGATGTATGATCATTTATAGTTTTGTAGGAATTGTTATTTAATAAATTTGTCCTCTTCATTTTCTAAAACTTTTTGTTTAATTATTTTTTGTAGCGTGTTTGTATTCTTGATCTTTTTTTGGGGGGGAGGGGGGGGGGGGAGAAGGAGTTTTAAACTTCTTCGTTTAACACATTGTGTGCCTTATCAGCCACTGAGCTAAAACTTTCAGTTTTGGCTGCATCAGTCACCAGTGATCGATTGCGTAAAATATATTTTTAAAAAAATTTACATTTTTTAATACAGTCTGTCAGTACTGGGCTTTGCATTGCTATGCAAAAATACAAGCATTTTAAGCAGGGCACATGCTGCTTAGAATGATTGCCATTTAGAATTTCCATAAGAAATATGTGTGGTACTCTACTTGTTAAATGATCTTTAATTTTCATACCTAGTGAATTAAAGATTATTTGAAATTTGTCTTTATAAAAACGAAACATTTACTAATCCTATTGTAAAAAATCTATTTTTTAAAATTTTAATACTGTACAGGGGGATTTAGTTCAGATGTTATAAATGTGGAGGGGGAGGCAGGGCAGATCAAAAGGTTTGAGAATTGTATAACAACCCACAATTATCGCCCTTCTCTTTAATGAACTTTTTGTTTACATAAATTATCTTAGTTTTATATTTTTAAATGATTGTCAAAAATTCGATTAAAATAGGCTTAAAAAAAAACTGTTTTAGATAATTTAATGCTTTGGTGACTAACTTGGCTAGTTTGTTTAGTGCTCAATCACCCTGCACATTTTTTTTCCTCTGTAACTTTTAATAAGAAAATCAGTTTATTATGGGATTCAATTGTTCTCTTATACGATAAACTTATTTCTATTGCTTCTCATCGTCATTGAAGTTAAGCAGAACAAATACAAAAGGAATTTTTCCTTCCAGGGACAAATTAAGCAATTTTATAACTCTCCTTAGAGAATCGAAAGATAAAGAGATTTTCACGAAAACAAATGTTTTGGAGAAGTTTAGAAATATAGCATAATCCTTAATTAGAAAATTTTGTTGATCACTGTGCTGCATAAACCACGCTCTTTAGGAAAATTAAACTGTAATAGTAGCTAGAAAGCTTTTTATATATAAAGGTTGAGCAATTTTTTTAAAAATGAAAGATGCTTTATTGAGTAAAGTTATACAAATGGACATGCTGTAGTGTCGGTTTTATTAACAAGAACTTTCCTCAGTGTCTGAACACAAATTTTTTTTGTTGTTTCTTTTTGAATTTTTATGTCTAGATACTGAGGTTCTTTGAATGGTAAATGAAAGATGCAATTTAAATCACACAAAATGGGATTTGTTATTTTTCTTATTTTGCTTATAAATCTATATTTTCTACTTGAGTTAAAAAGTAATACTCTGAGAAAAAAGATTGAGTATTTATTTGGTATGTATAATGTATTCATAGTCTGTATGTAGTCATTCTGTATTCATAGTCTTGAAAAAATTTATACAGAAAATTTTATTAAATTTCAAACCTTTACCACATGTCAAAGTTAATTATAATAATACAATACAAGATTAAAACCACGATATATCTTCTTCTGATAAATGCGTTTTAGCCTCTCGAATCGATCTTAATAATCTTTGTCTGGCAACTTGTGGCATATTCATCCGTATTTTATTAGTAGGCACAGCATGCTTATTCTTTTTAATAACTTTGGTTGACTTCAGTTGTTTGTTTTGCTTGGAGCGTACTGCTATAGTTGTACCAGTTAGTGTGGAACCTGTATTTGTAGGTATCTGTAATGAATGTAATAAAATATATCAGTTAAAATTTTTAATATTATTGATGCTCTTTTCATCAATATAATTGACCATTCAGGAATGCAGCCAAAGCTATGAATACAGGCAATAAATTAGTACCTAAACTGATATCGAATTAGAAATGAATAGATTGGAAATTTTTTTCCAAATTATAAAAAATAGGATTTAAAAAAACAACTCAATTGTCATTTTATTTAATTTTCATTTTCTCCCACCTCAAAATAAATATGAAGATCATTTATTCATTATAATTCAGTTACTTATAGTACACTGCCAAAGTGTATCTGAAAAATTATTCGCTCATCTATGACCCATACAAATGACGTGAACTGAATATTAGTTTTACAACTCACAGCGAATATGCCTGCAAAAAGTTTAAACAAAATTTTTTGAGTTATAGGTTTTTTTTTCTGATTTAGAAACTAAAATCAAAAAGATGCTCAATTTGAAAAAGTGAATGGTGGAATTCAAGAGGAATTCCACCACTGTTAAAATGTTTTTTTTTTAAGTGAACTGAATCTTTTTGTGAGAAGGTTAATACTACTGAAGATCTCACAATGAACATCTGTAGATCTTTGATATGTTTATTAGATCATCAAAACCAAATTTTTATTTGCAAAATCCTACAATTGCTGTAATTGAGAGGAAGTTCCTGGTCACCCATTGTTAGAATCATCTTGGGTTGAGGTGTTCCTTAATTCCACCTTCAAAATTTGATTTCAATGTCCAATATTTTTATTATTTTAAATATGGGCGTAATTTGTGCCTCTTTTTAATATCAAACAATGTAAAAGAACTATTGGGACAAATTAAATCAATTTGAGGCCTCTAAACGTACTATGAGCATTAAAAAATTTATCAACAGTAGGTCAAGTAAAATGGAAGATTGAGATGATTAATGAAAATCAAATAAGCACTATGTTATAGAATAATAACTTATTGAAAACGGCTCACATTACCAAGTCAATATATACCACTTAATTTCATCTAATTGCTGATAAGTTATTTTGTGTCTACAAAGATAGATGCTGTTCTCACACAGACTTTAAGTGATATTAAAATAAGAATCCTTAAATGTATCTTCAAAGCACTGCACATGGCATTACACATTCTGTGGTTAGAGGTTGTTAAAACAGTTTTTATCCACTGCCTGCTTCTTACTGTCATTTATCTCTAGAAATTACACTACATTTTATTACAGGGGTGGCCTAGCTCCTTGATAGTCGAGCCATTTTTCCAAATGTGAAATTTTTCGCGAACCGCAATTAAATACGTATTTAAAAGGTATGAAATTTTTTTTTTACATGAGTAATTGGTGACAGCACTTCTCAGTAATTCCTTGAGATGCTGGTTAGTTAATACTGATCTGATCGATTTTTGGATTTCACGAATTTTAAAGTGGAATAAAATGATTCACATAAGTACATTGTTCCGAATATTGAAATAGTTCGACAAGCAGCCTTTTTTAATTCAGGATTCTTCGATTCTGGTACAAATTTTCAAAATTCGGTATTCGAAGTCGACTTATATTTTAATTGTAGAGCTTGATCTTCTTTCGTCTCTATTTTTTAATTATCCAGATGCTTTTTGGATCATAATTATATTGGAAATGGAAAACTCACCTTAAATTATGTTAATTTCAAATAGATTCAGAAAAAAAATCAAGAGACTTAAAATATTTTCAGTCTTGAAACCTATTTTGGAATTCCGTCAATATTTCTTCTACCTTTTTTATATACTCGTTGAGTTTTTCTTGTTTAATATTAGAACAAATTGTTTAATTCGAGGAAAATGACAAAATGTTTTGTTTTTAATGTCCTCTTGAGAAAATTATAATTTAGTTTGAAAACTAACTATACACTATGAGAGGTCAGATATTATTTTATATTTCCCCTGCAATTATAAATTCAGTGTTTGCAAATGTTTCATGACATCTGTTAAAAACATTAAGTCTTGTAACCACTCGTCATCGTCTTATTCTGAATAGGTTGTTTCCTTTCCATTTAGAAATGTAGTTATCGGATCAAACAAATCTACAAAACAATTTAACCCTTTGCACTCGAGAGGTTACTGTCAGTCACCAATTTCTCCTTAAATTATCCACCACTTTAATTGTTAAATTTTTTTCATCTTAATGTTTAGTTACCACTTCATTCAGTGATCTCCGGATATAATATGGTAAGTTAGTAAAAAATCTTTCAAAATGTTAGTGGTGGGTCCATTTTTTTAACTGATGAAAGAACTTTGAGTGCAAAGGCTTAGTACGTTGTAGTTAGATAACCATCTAGCAATGCAAAAGAAATTAATGTCATTTTGAAGTTCTTCGTCCTTTAAATCTTTAAGGACATTTTCAATTGTCGATGATATTTTGCATTCGTGTTAATGTAATTTACAATGTGTAGCACTGTTTTCATAACATCAGGATATTTTAAATATTTTGTAACGAGATGTTCTCATTGAATTGTGCAGTGAATCGGTATGAATTGTGGAATTTCAAAATCATCTCTTAAAACCCCCAATAAGACGGATTTTTTTTACCCAGCATTGCCGGAGCTCCATCAGTTGTAATGCTTATAAGTTTATTAAGAAGCATATTGATAGTTTTCATTATGGATTCTAATGCATTTTTAATATTGACACCCCGAATTACTCTTGAAGTGCTACTAAATCTAATAATTCATCTTTAACAACGAAGTCAGGTGAAACAAAAGGTATGAAAACTGCCAATTGCGGAAGATCTGTGATATCTGTCGATTCGTCAAGGAATGATAATAAATTTTTAAAATATAATAGCACAAAAATGGTAAGGGAACTCGGGTACATTTATCGAGAGCCACAAATAATTCTTCAAAGAGCCGCATGAGGCTCGCGAGCCGCAGGTTGGCCACCCCTGGTA